>WNYA01000325.1:0-188634 GCA_019512145.1 Engystomops pustulosus | reverse complement strand
GCGGCCAGCTGCAGGACGTCCTCCCGGGTGCACTTGTGGTAGCCGCGAAGGTACTTTGGAAGCTCCTGGAACAAAGGAAGTTATGGGGAACATGGAAAATGTCTTTATATTGAGAATGAGCGTATTACTACATCATTACTGATTGTACAGAGGGAGGATTAATCGCTCTGCCCAATCCCAGAGACAACTGTGCAGCCACAGAAAAAGAAGGCTGAACCATCCACATTATGTGGACTGGGGGGGGATTTGAGAGCGGGAGCAGCCTGTGTGTCTACATAAGGTTAGAGCATATGATATGTATTATAACTTGCTTGTACATAGTGGGCCATATTATAGTAGCTTATAATGTCGTAGTCCACTAGGGGGCAGTATTATAGTCGTTAGCTTTCTTGTACATAGGGGGCAGTCAGTTTATATAAGTAGTTATATTTTGTACATGGGGCAGTATTATATAGTAGTTATATCCTTGTACATAGGGTGCTGATTATAGTATTTATTCCTGTACATAGGGGGCAGTATGTAGTAGTTCTATTCTTGTACATAGGGGCAGCATTTATTTTAGTTTCTTGGACTAGGGCATATATAGTAGTTATATTCTTGTACTAGGGGGCAGAATTTAGTAGTTATATTCTTGTACATAGGGGGCAGTATTATAGTAGTTAATATTCTTGTACATAGGGGCAAGTATTATAAGTATTATATTCTTGTACATAGGGGGCAGTATTATAGCAGTTAGATTCTATTGTACATAGGGCAGTATTATAGTAGTTATATTCCTGTACATAGGGGCAGTATTATAGTATTTATATTCTTGTCACATGAGGGGGCAGTATTATAGTTTATATTCTTGTACATAGGGGCTGTATTAAGTAGTTATTCTTTGTACTAGGGGGCAGTATATAGTATTATATTACTGTAACATAGGGGGCAGTATATGTAGCTTTATATTCTTGTACATTGGGCAATTATAGTAGTTATATTCTTGTACATAGGGCAGTATTTAGTAGTTAATATCTTGTACATAGGGGGCGTATTATAGTAGTTTATATTCTTGTACATAGGGGCAAGTATATAGTAGTTATATTCTTGTACATAGGGCAGTATTATGTAGTTATACTTGTACAATAGGGGCAGTATTATATTAGTTATAATTCTTGTACCATAGGGGGGGGCAGTATTATAGTAGTTATTTTCTTGTACATAGGGCAGTATTATAAGTAGTTATATCTTGTACATAGGGGGCAGAATTATAGTATAATATTCTTGTACATAGGGGGCAGTATATAGTAGTTATATTCTTGTACATAGGCAGTATTATTAGTTATTATTCGTGTACATAGGTGCAGTATTATAGTATTATATTCTGTACATAGGGGGGCAGTATTATAGTAGTTATAGTCTTGTACATAGGGCAGTATTATAGTAGTTATATTCTTGTACATAGGGTCAGTATATAGTAGTTATAGTTTGTCATAGGGGGCAGTATTATAGTAGTTTATTCTTGTACATAGGGGGCAGTATTATAGTAGTTATATTCTTGTACATAGGGGCGATTAGTATATCATCTTGTACATAGGGGGCAGTATTATGTATTTATATTCTTGTACATAGGGGGCAGTATTATAGTAGTTATATGTCTTGTACATAGGGGCAGTAGTATATCGTAAGTTATAGTTCTTGTACATATGTGTCATTATTATAGTATTTATATTCTGTACATAAGGGCAGTAATTATGTAGTTATTTCTTGTACATAGGGGGCAGTATTATAGTATGTCCCTGTCATAGGGGGCAGTATTATAGTATTCCCTGTACATAGGGGGCAGTATTATAGTAGTTTATAATTTGGTCACTCTTACCATCCTTGGATGGTCTGGCTTTCTTTATTATCAGTCTGTCAGATGCCGAACAAAATCAATAGATAGAAATTCTTCTGGACACTTATTTCACCTGTTAATAACGAAAACAAGAAATAAAATACGATCATATGAAAAATTATATATCACTTCTGCATTTTGTTTTAAATTTAATATGAGGCTAAACTGAAAATTTGCTCGGGCCCACATGAAAAACAATAAACGATAACAGTAAAAAAGATAATCAGATGGAATTGGTTATAAACCTGGTAGTACCAGTTAGGACAGTGATGGCGACCCTATGGAGGTGCACTCGGAGCCCACTCTGGGGGCACTCCTGCTTGTCACCCCCATCAAGAGTTTGCGCAGGACAAATCATCCCCTACCTGCAGTCAGCAATTTAGTGGAACACCTATCCTTGCTGCCTGGGAGTACAGTAGTAACAGGTGGTCTACAGGTATGGATTATCATTGGAGCTCCATCTCAGGCCCAGCAATGTCCAATGGCCTGGAGAGAACTACATGATAATCGGAATTTCTCTTCCTTCCTTCTTTACTGTACTTGGTTTCTTCAGGATGCCCGTATGAACTGAAAAACTGTGACAGTGATAAGGGAGTATTATTTACTGCTTAAGGGGTTGTCCGTGGTCAAAAAACAATGGCTCTCTCTATTAAAACAGCGCCACCAATAACAACCATGGCTTGTACTGGTATTGCAACTAGTGTAGAGATTAATTACTTGAGTTGCATACCACGTACCACCTATTGGTGGGTGTGGCTCGGAAATAAGTAGTGCTGGAGCATACAATACTCTAAATAAGTGGATTTGGTTGATTGAACTTTGGGCACTAGGTCTCCAAAAAGTTAGCCACCACTGTGTAGACTCAATTTCCTGAGATTCCTAGCCAGAGAAGCCCACATGACCTGATTTCATGTATCCCCTTGCTTTTCCTTCTTCATCTCCTTACTTATCAGAGATCTGTCACAAACAGATGAGCCATTTTGGGGATGTCATGGAGCAGCGTGGTTCGCAATATCTTGGCAGAAGAATCCTTGGCTTGTGCTTTCCTCACTTCAAACGCCTGTAGAGAGAGCGGTTGTGACCGTCCAATGTGACACACACCTTGTGGTGGGATAATGTTCTGTCTTAGCAGGTGAGACAAAGATGGGAAGAAAACCTCGGTACTTTCTATTAGTGACGCTTGGTTAGTCACTATGGTCAAAGATGGGTCTGGGTTTCTGACCTAGTTGGATGTAGGGACGTGTTTCACTCCTATATTTTCTCGTGTTATGGTGTATGACTGTCTACATTGATCACTATGTACCCAGATCTCAAAGTAATATGTAAATCACTGCCCCGGTCTTTAGACTCCTCACCTGTTACAAATTCAGACTCCTGACAAGAAACTAAGCTCTGGATAATTTCTGACCCCAGAACCTTCACTTCAAATCATGAATTAAAACATAAATTAGATGCCAAAAGATGTCCCCTATATACACCGATCCGAACTAGACCAAAATCAATTCAGACTAAAGAACAAACCCTTAAATTAATGCAGACCCCAAACCAGACATCTATACTAAAACCCAGACCCCAACCCAGACATCTATAATAAACCCAGACCCCAAACCAGACATCTATAATAACCCAGACCCCAAACCAGACATCTATAATAACCCAGACCCAAACCAGACATCTATAATAATCCAGACCCCAAACCAGACATCTATAATAACCCAGACCCCAAACCAGACATCTATAATAATCCAGACCCCAACCAGACATCTATATAGTACCCGACCCCCAAACCAGACATCTATAATAACCCGACCCCCCAACCCAGCCATCTATAATAACCCAACCCCCACCCAGACAATCTATAATAACCCAGACCCCAAACCAGACATCTTATAACCCGACCCCAAACACAGACATCTTAATAACCCAGACCCCAACCCAGACTCTATAATATCCAGACCCCAACAGAACATCTATATAACCCAGACCCCAAACCAGACATCATATAAAATCCCAGACCCCAAACCAGACATCTATATTAACCCAGACCCAAACCAACACTAATAACCCAGACCCCACCCGACTCTATAATAAACCCAGAACACTCTCTCCAGACCCCACAAACATAACATACGACCAAACTCTATAATAACCCAGACCCCAAACCAGCCATCTATAATAACCCAGACCCCAAACTAGACATCTGTAATAACCCAGACCCCAAACTAGCATCTATAGTAACCCAGACCCCATACCAGACATCTGTATAACCCAGACCCCAAACTAAACATCTATAATAACCCAGACCCCAAACCAGACATCTATATAACCCAGACCCCAACCAGACATCTATAATAACCCAGACCCCAACCCAGACATCTATAATAACCCAGACCCAAAACCAAACATCTATAATAACCCAGACCCCAAACCGCACATCTATAATAACGCAGACCCCAAACCAGACATCTATAATAACCCAGACCCCAAACCAGACATCTATAATAACCCAGACCCCAAACCAGACATCTATATAACCCAGACCCAAACCAGACATCTGTAATAACCCAGACCCCAAACTAAACATCTATAATAACCCAGACCCCAAACCAGACATCTATATAACCCAGAGACCCCCAAAACTAGACATCTCTATAACCCAGACCCCCAAACTAGACATCTATAATAACCCAGACCCCCAAAAACCCGACCATCTATAATAATAATCCAGACCCCAACCAGCTCTATAATAACCCAGACCCCAAACCAGACATCTATAATAATCCAGACCCCAAACCAGCCATCTATAATAATCCAGACCCCAAACTAGACATCTATAATAATCCAGACCCCAAACCAGCCATCTATAATAACCCAGACCCCAAACTAGACATCTATAATAACCCAGACCCCAAACCAGACATTATATAACCAGACCCCAAATGACATCTTTATAACCCAGACCCCAACAGACATCTATAATAATCAACCCCAAACCAGCCATCTATAATAACCCAGACCCAAACTAGACATCTATAATAACCCAGACCCCAAACCAGACATCTATAATAACCCAGACCCCAAACTAGACATCTCTAATAACCCAGACCCCAAACTAGACATGTATTATAACCCAGACCCCAAACTAGACATCTATAATAACCCAGACCCCAAACTAGACATCTATAATAACCCAGACCCCAAACTAGACATCTCTAAAACCCAGACCCCAAACTAGACATCTATAATAACCCAGACCCCAAACCAGACATCTATAATAATCCAGACCCCAAACCAGCCATCTATAAACCAGACCCAAACTAACTCTATAATAATCCAGACCCCAAACCAGCCATCTATAATAACCCAGACCCCAAACTAGACTCTATAATAACCCAGACCCCAAACCAGACATCTATAATAACCCAGACCCCAAACTAGACATCTCAATAACCCAGACCCCAAACTAGACATGTATTATAACCCAGACCCCAACTAGACATCTTTTATAACCCAGACCCCAAACCAGACATCTATAATAATCCAGACCCCAAACCAGCCATCTATAATAACCCAGACCCCAAACTAGACATCTATAATAACCGCAGACCCCAAACCAGACATCTATAATAACCCAGACCCCAAACTAGACATCTCTAATAAACCGCCAGACCCCAAACTAGACATCTATAATAACCCAGACCCCAAACTAGACATCTATAATAACCCAGACCCCAAACCAGACATCTTTAATAATTCAGACCTTCCCCCAGACAAGACTCCAGGCAGACCCCAAACCAGGCCCATAAACTAGAACTCAAAATCATCTCAGACCCCTAAACCAGAAACATTATTTAAGTTAAATCTCAGACCAAACATAAATAATGTTGACAGCCCAAATTTTTGCACTCTCATTGTCCAGATAAAAAGAAATTGGCTGTAAATTAAGATTTTGATTCATGACAGTCCATAAAGTTGGAGCATCTCTTTACATTTACAGGAGGATCCAAAAGTTTTTTCCACCTCCATAAATTAACTTACACTCCAATCTAAAACTAAATGAAACCAGACTCTAAAACCAAATCCCTAAAAGCCCCAAATGAATCCAAGCACCAGACCAGACCCCATAATCAGACCCTGCAATGATCGGGCCTCGGTCTGTTTCTCACCTCATCCGTGTCATCGGGGAAGTACACTTTGTGGAATATTTGGGTGGTTTTGTGTTGAATGGCCTCCACTTCCACCAAATGTGGTGGATACTTCCTGGATCCGTTCCTAAAAGTGGGAGACACAGGTCAGAGGTCAAGAAGAAGATGTCCTCATGTAATACTTATCACAACTGAGGCTTCGCTACAATTACATCCAGTATAAACAATTATTAACAAAACTGAACTCCAAACTGACCCGTGTTACCTGCACTGATACATTGTAACAACAGGAAGAATTTTTGTTTATCATTATCTGGACTGGATACAAGTAAAATTCCCGGCTGTGAGAAACCTGGTATTTAGTTTCTGAAGGTAAATGAGTTTCATTCACTGACAAGAGGCAAAGCTCTTGAAAATGTTAACAAAATATGATAATTAACAAGTCAGGGAACTTTTTATTAAGTGATTGAATTTTGATATAAAACAGACCCCCCATAACTATATAAAATGTACTTAAACTTTGCAAATACTTTGCCTGATCCTGAAATATATCATAATTTATACTCCAGTCACACCCAGAGCTGCATTAAAGGGGTTTTCCCCATGAAGACAAGTTAGACCCTATCCATGGGATAGGGCCTAACTTGCTGATTAGAGGGGGTCTCAGCGCTAAGACCCCCGCATATCGTGAAAACAAGGGGTCCTAACGTGGATAGGGCCTAACTTGTCTTCGTAGGAAAACCTGTTTAAGAACTTATAGGAAATCTACCACCAGGATGAAGGATTGTAAACCAAGCACAGTGACATTCTGATGTGTGCCCCCTCTAGCAGGATTCACTCTTATTTTAGCTTCTTTTGTCCTGGTTTTTACAAAAAAAAAGCTCTAAAAAAATTATACAAACGAGTCTTCATACAAACGAGGGGCTTCAGGCTCTATAGACGTCAATGGAGCCTGTAGCCCTTCAGGCTCATTTGAATACATTTTAAGGCCTTATTTTCATTAAAAAAAGGGCAGGAGAAGCTAAAATGAGAGCAGGCCATGGCAGAGGGGGCACACACCAGCATGTAAGTGTGCTTGGTTTATCATCCTTCATCCTGGTGGCAGTTTTCTATTAAAGGAAATCTACCATCAAACTCCATCATGATAAACCAGGGACACTTACTCACTGATCCAGGCACCGTGACTGTGGTAATCTTCTCATATTTGTTATCCATTGGCTCCTTCCTTCTAAGATCAACTTTTAAAATTATGCTTATTAGCCAGAAGGGTACAAAAGGGGGGTGGGTTGTTACCAGGGCCCCTCTGTGTTGTAGCTTCAAAAGCTGTACTTCACACAGAACATGTGTGGAGGAAGAGCTCTACTCTCTATGAGTAAGTGGTTGATCATGATGGATTTGGATCAGACACTGGATCAGAACATTGTGCACTTACCTGAGAGCTCTCTGCAGTCGGTGCATACAGTCTGCCGCCAGGACGTGCTGCTTCCGGGACTGGATGAACCTCTGTACATGAGGTAGTAGGATATTGCTGGGTGGAAAGAGGCCGGTGGCCAGCCATAGCAGCTCCCAGCCCTTCTCTTCACTATACCTGTGACAACAAGTTCAGTATTAAAGGGGTTGTCCAGCTTGTAAAACCCATTGTCATATGGGGCTCATCTATTAAGGATTATCATCTCTTGCCCAGAGTGGAGGACCCAGTTTAAACCGGCAGCACATTGATTCCTATAGGCACCATGCAATTCCTTATTTCTCCTGTAGGAGTGCTGCAGAGATGCTAAACACTTGTTATTAGGTCCTTCTTTAGATTGTGAGTGATCATTACTGGTTCTGATAGCAGATAAACCCCTATGATAAGATTAGTTTAAGGACCCCCCCCTGAAGGCAAGGACATTCCTGGTGAAGGAAGACACTTACTTGATATGGTTGTCCGTCAGCTGCTTGAGAATCTGACAGTAGATCTCGTCCTTCAAGGGTTCGGCTTTTAAGGCACCTTCAAAGATTTGATCTGTCAGCTCGTTGACGGAGCGCATGCGCTTGGACGGGTAGTCGCCCATATACTTCAGCATTGGTGCACAGGACACGTCAAGGAATATCAGTGCAGTATAATAGTATATAGCGATAACACAGGGAGGTCATGGGGTCATGTAATTGATTTTGTACTGTGGATGACCCCTGAACTCCTCCCAGAGGAGCCCTAGCACCTGAATGGACTTCCACCCAAATACTCTCAAGGAAACGTACATAGTTAGACAAAACTGCAGTCTTAGGTATCATCCCCGGATAGATTAGTAATTATACTACTGTGTTGATAGTAGCAGCAGGACTGTGAAATATGAGTTTTTGTTCTTGGATTCGAGTTTCTCCATGTCCACCCACTGCCATGCTAGGTGCAGCCCTTGTTAGGTATTGGCCATGGAACTATATGTGATTATATTTCAGTATGTTGTTAGTAGCAGCAGGACTGTGAAATAAGGATTTATATTCCAGGATTTGTAGCTTTTCCCAGTGTACCACAGATCCTTCCCTTTGCCTTAAGTGATAGATCTTATATTAAACCAGAATCCTGACACAGATTTTACTCGCAGCAGAGAGGAGGGACTTTGAAGCAGCTCAATGAAGAGAGAACAGAGCACAGCAGTGTGAGAACATGTCCCCAGTATACTTTGAAAGGCTACAATCCTGTGATATAAATCTATATTTCACTGTTCTTCTTCTACTAACAACATACATAAAAGCTGGATTACACTTCTCTCCAGGGACACTAACTAAAACTTTTTTTTTTAGAAAACACAGAGCACAGCAGTGTAAGGACACACCCCTTATATACTCAAGAAAGTTACAATCCTGGAATCTAATTTTATATTTTACAGTCCTGCTGCTACTAACAACATATGCAAAAATCTGTTTACACATCTCTCCAGGTACAATACATAACACTGGCTGCAAAGAGCACAGAGCACAGAGTACTGCAGTGTGAGGGCACTCCCCTCAGTGCACTTAGAAAAGCTACATGGAATATAAATCCATTTTCACAGTCCTGGTCCTACTAAACACACACATAAAGGTCTGATCATACACCTCTCCAGGGATAATAGCTAACGCTGGCTGCAGAGACCACAGAGTACAGCAGGGCATACCCCAAGTGCAATAGAAGAATCTACATTCCTGGAATTTTATTCTATATCTCACAGTCCTGCACCTACTAACAATATATGCAAAAGTATTTTTACACATCTCCCCAGGGACAATACCTAACAAAGAGCTGCTGGCTGCAAAGAGCATAGAGCACAACAGTGTGAGGACATGTCCCCGGTTCACTAGGGGAAGCTACAATCCTGGAATATTAACAGCCCTGCTGCTACTAACACAACCCCAAGTGCACTTGAAGCTGCAATTCTGGAATACAAATCCACATTTCACAGTTCTGTTGCTACTAACAACACACACAAAAGTATGATTACACATCTCTCCTGCCTGCAGAAAGCACAGATCAAACCAGTGTGAGGAAACACCCTCAGTGCAGTTGGAGAAGCACTGGGTACAGCAGTGTGAGAAGCTACAATCCTGGAATAAACTTTTCAAAGTACTGCTGCTATTAAAAACACACATCTGATTATACATCCCTCCAGGGACATTACCTAACACTGGCTGCAGAGAGCACAGAGTACAGCAGTGTGATGAAACACCCTAAGTGCAGGAGGAGAATCTACAATCCTGAAATATGAATCTATATATCACAGTCCTGCAGCTACTAAAAGCATACACAAAGGTCTAATTATACATCTTTCCTGGGACAATGCTCCCTGCAGTCTCTATGGTCCCACCTGCTTACAATTAATGTAATCCATTACAGCGTGAGTGTATGGAAGGATATCGATGAAGGCCATGCAGGCTTCCTGGGACAGCTCGTCGCTCATTAACACCTTCCTCAGGAGGGCCTGTTTGATGGGCTCCCGGGTGTAGCACCACAGCCGGTCCTTTCCTCGGTTCTTGGTGATCATGACGCGGCTCAGGGTGTGCTTAGGTGGTGGTCTGAGGAGCAATTCATACTGCAATTTATTTGGTAGAAGTAGAACATAATCTCATGAATGTGTAATTATCTATTGGTTAGGACTCTCCATGATTGCTGGGAGAGATGTAGTCAGTGATAGATTGCTTCTGTCTGGCAGCACAAGAGCATGGAGGAGGTGATTGGGTCATGATGTGCCGGACACGGTTATGGTGGTGATAGGGTTGGCACTGAGATGTGGGCAATGCATGACATTGGGGAGGGAGCTGGGGAAATGCCCCACGTGTATCACCACCACAAAGTAGCTTCCTCAGGGGGAACCACAAATGTGCTGACAACAAACTCAGCACTGCTACATCTGTACACAGACATAATGTACTGAGGTTCCTGACCTGAAGTAATCGTAGGAGAATTCCTCCAGCGTGTACGGCTTCGTCTTCTCCTCTTGCTCCATTGTAGTCATCTGGACTGTCCGCACTACGTCCTGGCGCTGATCCGGGGTCATCGTCACCAGGGTCTGGACAAAGTGGAAAATAGTATTAATGCCCCGGTACCATCTATTTATACTGCTCTGTATGTATAGTTTTAGGTCGCAGTCACTAGAATGCTCATATGGCTGACAATTATCTCGTCCTAGTCCTCTCCCCCCACCAACCCCCCCCCCCCCCAAAGGGGGAAGGGGGAGAAGCCACTTTTTGGCAGTGGCTGAACTACCTAAGAGTAAAAGGATTAGGCTAAAATCTTCAAACATTAAATGCTCAAATGATTTCGAGATGCCTCTGCAGAAGTGACCCAGTCTATACAGCAAAGCTGTAAGCATGAGGCTCTGCCTTTCTCACACCCTCTAGTGGCCAGTGTGAGAACGCGGATAAATTGTTGTATTGGAGGCCCAGTTGGATGGTAGCCTATGGTAAGAACCTACCACAATCTCCGAGGAGGGTTTGGTGACGGTCGGCATGACGTACACAATCTCGGTTGGAAAGTCTCCTTTCTGCTTTGTCCTCTCGTTATAGCCGTGGGCCCAGCCAGAATTCATGATAGACTCCCCCGTGTCCTGGTCCAGGATAATCAGATCCCCCTTCAAAAAACTAAGGAATCCTGAATCTTCTCCGGCTACAAAAGTGAAAAAAACAATAAATGGAAACTAAAAAGAATGGAGCCGAAAATTGCTTAAAGACCCCATCTCCTCCACGAACCACTCCATCTCCTCCTCCATGAACCACCCCATCGCCTCCTCCATGAACCACCCCATCGCCTCCTCCATGAACCACCCCATCGCCTCCTCCGTGAACCACCCCATCGCCTCCTCCGTGAACCACCCCCATCGCCTCCCTCCGTGACCAACCCCATCCCTACTCCGTGAACCACCCCATCTCCTCCGTCTTGAACCACCGCCCATCGCTCCTCCTCCTTGAACCACCCCATCGCTCCTCCATGACCCACCCCCATCGCCTTCCTCCATGACCACCCCCATCTCCTCCTCCATGAACCCCCCATCTCCTCCTCCTGAACCACCCCTCTCCTGCTCCACGACCACCCCATATTCTCCACGAACCACCCCATATGCTCCACAACCACCCCATATGCTCCACGAACCATCCCTCCCTCCTCCATGAAACCACCAACAACACCACGATGCCCCACCATTCCCCCTCTCCCCATCTCCTCCTCCATAGAACCCCCCATCTCCTCCATTAACCCCCTCTCTCCTCCATGAACCCCCCCATCCTCCATAACCACCCCATCTGCCTCCAGACCCACCTCCATATGCTCCATGAACCACCCCATCTCCTCCATGAACCACCCCATATGCTCCACGAACCACAACATATGCTCCACGAACCACCACATATGCTCCACGAACCACCACATATGCTCCACGACCACCACATCTTCTCCTCATGCCACCACATCTCTTCCATGAACCACCCCATTTCCTCCTCCATGAACCACCCCATCTCCCCATGAACCACCCCATCTCCTCCATGACCACCCCATCGCCTCCTCCATGAACCACCCCATCGCCTCCTCCGTGAACCACCCCATCGCCTCCTCCGTGAACCACCCCATCGCCTCCTCCGTGAACCACCCCATCGCCTCCTCCATGAACCACCCCATCGCCTCCTCCATGAACCACCCCATCTCCTCCTCCATGAACCACCCCATCTCCTCCTCCATGAACCACCCCATCTCCTGCTCCACGAACCACCCCATATGCTCCACGAACCACCCCATATGCTCCACGAACCATCCCTCCTCCTCCATGAACCACCCCATCGCCTCCTCCATGAACCACCCCATCTCCTCCTCCATGAACCACCCCATCTCCTCCATGAACCACCCCATCTCCTCCTCCATGAACCACCCCATCTCCTCCATGAACCACCCCATCTGCTCCACGAACCACCCCATATGCTCCACGAACCACCCCATATGCTCCACGAACCACCCCATCTCCCCCATGAACCATTTTAGTCCTGGGGGTCTGGAGGTTTCCCCATGTCTGCTTAGGCTATGAACAACTTAAAGTAGATTTCATAGATACAGATATTGATAACCAACTGATAATGTGCCCCTTCCCCCCACTTATAATGATTTCTGTACCCCCTCTTAGAAACCTAAACCATTGTAGCATCTTATGTATGGAGAGAAACCCTGGGATCCAGTCTTACCAGGGTTTGGATTGTCCTGTAGAGCCACCACAAACTTAGATCTTTTCCTCAGTCCTTCCAGGAAGGTCACCACAAGTTCTCGGATATCTTCTGCATTGTTGGAAGTGAAGGTGTACTCATCTCCTTTAATGGTGGCCAAGGTGAAGCTCTGTCCTTGCAACTTACCACCTCTTTAAGAAATCGCAACAACACAGGGGAAACAGAGAACATGTCAGGACTTTATCCAAGGGAATAGAGAAAGCCTGTGAGTCCTGCTCCACCCACTCATAGAGAAAGCATGTGAGTCCTGCTTCCCCCACCCACTCATAGAGAAAGCCTGTGAGTCCTGCTCCACCCACTCATAGAGAAAGCCTGTGAGTCCTGCTCCCTCCACCCACTGATAGAGAAAGCCTGTGAGTCCTGCTTCTCCCACCAACTCATAGAGAAAGCCTGTAAATCCTGCTTCTCCCACCCACTCATAGATAAAGCCTGTGAGTCCTGCTCCCTCTACCCACTCATAGAGAAAGCCTGTGAGTCCTGCTACATCCACCCACTCATAGAGAAAGCCTGTGAGTCCTGCTTCCCTCATTCACTCATAGAGAAAGCCCTTGAGTCCAGTCCCCCCCCCCCACTCATAGAGAAAGCCTGTGAGTCCTGCTCACTCCACCCACTCATAGCGAAAGCCTGTGAGTCCTGCTCGCTCCACCCACTCATAGAGAAAGCCTGTGAGTCCTGCTCTATATGAGTGGGTGGAGCGAGCAGGACTCACAGGCTTCTATATGAGTGGGTGGTGGAGCGAGCAGCGAGCGGACTACAGGCTTTCGTATGAGTGGGTGGAGGTGAGCAGAACATCACAGCTTGTCTCTATGAGTGGGGGGGGGGACTGGACTAAAGGGGCTTTCTCTATGAGTGAATGAGGAAGCAGGACTCACGGCTTTCTCTATGAGTGGGTGGATGTAGCAGGACTCACAGGCTTCTCTATGAGTGGGTAGAGGGAGCAGGACTCACAGGCTTTATCTATGAGTGGGTGGGAGAGAACAGGATTTACAGGCTTTCTCTATGGAGTTGGTGGGAGAAGCAGGACTCACAGGCGTCTATCTCGTGGGTGGAGGGAGCGGACTCACAGGCTTTCTCGTATGAGTGGGTGGAGCAGGACTCACAGGCTTTCTATGAGTGGGTGGGGGAAGCAGGACTCACATGCTTTCTCTATGAGTGGGTGGAGCAGGACTCACAGGCTTTCTCTATTCCCTTGGATAAAGTCCTGACATGTTCTCTGTTTCCCCTGTGTTGTTGCGATTTCTTAAAGAGGTGGTAAGTTGAAAGACAGAGCTCTACCTTGGCCACCATTAAAGGAGATGAGTACACCTTCACTTCCAACAATGCAGAAGATATCCGAAAACTTGTGGTGACCTTCCTGGAAGGACGAGGAAAAGATCTAAGTTGTGTGTGGCTCTACAGGCAATCCAAACCCTGGTAAGACTGGACCCAGGGTTATCTCATACATAAGATGTACAATGGTTTAGGTTTTTAAGAGGGGGTACAGAAATCATTATAAGTGGGGGGGAGGGGCACATTTTCAGTTGGTTATCAATATCTGTATTATATGAAATCTACTTTAAGTGTTCATAGCCTAAGCCAGACATGGGGAAACCTCCAGACCCCCAGGACTAAACTGGTTCATGGGGGGAGAGGGGGTGGTTCGGGGAGCATATGGGGTGGTTCGTGGAGCCATATGGGTGGTTCGTGAGCAGATGGGGTGGTTCATGGAGGAGATGGGGTGGTTCATGGAGGAGGAAATGGGGTGGTTCATGGAAGAGATGTGGTGGTTCATGGAGGAGAAGATGTGGTGGTTCGTGGAGCATATGTGGTGGTTCGTGGAGCATATGTGGTGTGGTCGTGGAGCATATGGGTGGTTCATGGAGGAGATGGGGTGGTTCATGGGAATATGGGGGGTTCGTGGGGAGCCGATGGGGTGGTTCATGGAGGAGATGGGGTGGTTCAGGAGAGGAGGAGATGGGGTGGTCATGGAGGAGATGGGGTGGTTCTGGAGGAGGAGATGGGGTGGTTCATGGAGGAGGCGATGGGTGTGGTTCATGGAGGAGGAGGGATGGTTCGTGGGAGCATATGGGGTGGGTTAGTGGAGATTAGGGGTGTGGTTAGTGGAGCCATTAGGGTAGTGGGTCAGGGGGGGTTCATGGAGGAGGAGAGATGGGTGGTTCATGGAGGAGGAGATGGGGGGGTGTCATGGAGGGGAGGAGATGGGGGGGTTCATGGAGGAGGCGATGGGGTGGTCACGGGGAGGCGATGGGGGGTTCACGGAGGAGGCGATGGGGTGGTTCACGGAGGAGGCGATGGGGTGGTTTCACGGAGGAGGCGATGGGGGTGGTTCATGGAGGAGGCGATGGGGTGGTCATGGAGGAGATGGGGGTGGTTTCAAGGAAGGAGATGGGGGGTTCATGGAGGAGGAAATGGGGTGGTTCATGGAAGAGATGTGTGTCATGGAGGAGAAGATGTGGTGGTTCGTGGAGCATATGTGGTGGTTAGTGGAGATATGTGGTGGTTCGTGGAGCATATGTGGTGGTTCGTGGAGCATATGGGGTGGTTCATGGAGGAGATGGGGTGGTTCATGGAGCATATGGGGTGGTTCGTGGAGCAGATGGGTGGTTCATGGAGGAGATGGGGGGGTTCATGGAGGAGGAGATGGGGTGGTTCATGGAGGAGATGGGGGGTATGGGTGGTTGGTTCATGAGGGGAGATGGGGTGGTTCATGGAGGAGGCGATGGGGTGGTTCATGGAGGAGGAGGGATGGTTCGTGGAGCATATGGGGTGGTTCGTGGAGCATATGGGGTGGTTCGTGGAGCATATGGGGTGGTTCGTGGAGCAGGAGATGGGGTGGTTCATGGAGGAGGAGATGGGGTGGTTATGGAGGAGGAGAGGGGGGTGGTCATGGAGAGGCGATGGGTGGTTATGGAGGAGGCGATGGGGTGGTTCAGGAGGGAGCGAGGGGGTGGTTCACAGGAGGGGAGGCGATGGGGTGGTTCACGGATTAGGGCGATGGGGTGGTTCACGGAGGGAGGCGATGGGGTGGTTACGGAGGAGGCGAGGGGGGGTGGTTCACGATGGAGGAGGCGATGGGGGTGGTTCATGGAGGAGGCGATGGGTGGTTCATGGAGGAGGCGATGGGGTGGTTAATGGAGGAGGAGATGGAGTGGTTCGTGGAGGAGATGGGGTCTTTAAGCAATTTCGGCTCCATTCTTTTTATTCCATTTATTGTTTTTTTCACTTTTGTAGCCGGAGAAGATTCAGGATTCCTTAGTTTTGAAGGGGGATGATTATCCTGGACCAGGACCACGGGGGGTCTATCATTGAATTCTGGCTGGGCCCACGGCTATAACGAGAGACAACAAAGAAAGGAGACTTCCACCGAGCGAGTTGTACGTCATGCCGACCGTCACCAAACCCTCCTCGGGAGATGTGGTAGGTTCTACCATAGGCTACCATCCAACTGGGCCTCCAATACAACAATTTATCCGGCTTCTCACACTGGCCACTAGAGGGTGTGAGAAGGCAGAGACTGAGCTTACAGGCTTTTGCTGTATAGACTGGGTCACTTCTGCAGAGGCATCTCGAAATATTTGAGCATTTAATGTTTGAAGATTTTAGCCTAATCCTTTTTACTCTTAGGTTAGTTCAGCCACTGCAAAAAGGGCTTCTCCCCCTTCCCCCTTTGGGGGGGGGGGGGTGGTTGGGGGGGGGAGAGACTAGGACGAGATAATTGTCAGCCATATGAGCATTCTAGTGACTGCGACCAAAACTATACAATACAGCAGCAGTATAAACTAGACTGGTACCGGGGCATTATACTATTTTTCCACTTTGTCCAGACCCTGTGACGAGACCCGGATCAGCGCCAGGACGTAGTTGCGGACAGTCCAGATGACTACAATGGAGCAAGAGGAGAAGACGAAGCCGTACACGCTGAGGAATTCTCCTACGATTACTTCAGTCAGGAACCTCGTACATTATGTCTGTGTACAGATGTAGCAGTGCTGAGTTTGTTGTCAGCACATTTGTGTTCCCCTGAGGAAGCTACTTTGTGGTGGTGATACAAGTGGGGCATTCCCAGATCCCTCCCCAAGTCATGCATTGCCCACAATCTCAGTGCCAACCCTATCACCACCATAACCGTGTCCGGCACATCATGACCCAATCACCTCCTCCATGCTCTTGTGCTGCCAGACAGAAAGCAATCTATCACTGACTACATCTCTCCCAGCAATCATGGAGAGTCCTAACCAATAGATAATTACACATTCATGAGTATTATGTCTTGCTCCTCAGACCACCACCTAAGCACACCTGAGAGCGTCATGATCACCAAGAACCGAGGGAAGGACCGGCTGTGGTGGTCCTTTCTATCTCCTTGGGCTACACCCGAGCCCATCAACAGGCCCTCCTGAGGAGGTGTTAATGAGCGACGAGCTGTCCCAGGAAGCCTGCATGCCTTCATCGATATCCTTCCATACACTCACGCTGTAATGGATTACATTAATTGTAAGCAGGTGGGACCATAGAGACTGCAGGAGCATTGTCCCAGGAAAGATGTTATAATTAGACCTTTGTGATGCTTTTAGTAGCTGCCGGACTGGTATATAGATCATATTTCAGGATTGTAGATTCTCCTCCTGCAATTAGGGTGTTTCATCACACGGCTGCTACTCTGTGCTCTCTGCAGCCAGTGTTAGGTAATGTCCCTGAGGGATGTATAATCAGATGGGTGTGTTTTAATAGCAGCAGTTTACTTGAAAAGTTTATTCCAGGATTGTAGCTTCTCACAATGCGTTTTACCCAGTGCTTCTCCAAACTGCACTGAGGTGGTTTCCTCACACTGGTTTGATCTGTGCTTTCTGCAGGCAGGAGAGATGAGATGTGTAATCATAACTTGTGTGTTTCGTGTGTGTAGTAGCGCAACAGACTGTGAATGTGGATTTGTATTCCACGAATTGCAGCTTCAAGGATGCACTGGGGATTGTTAGAGACAGCAGGGGTTACATATCAGGATTTAGCTTCCCTAGTGAAACAGGGGACATGTCCTACATGTTGGACTCTATGCTCTCTGCAGCCAGCAGCTCTTTGGTTAGGGTATGGTCCCTGGGAGAGTGGTAAAGAACTTTTGCAATATTGTTAGTTAGCTGCAGGACTGTAGACTATAGAATAAAATTCCAGGAATGTGTAGATTTTCTATTGCCACTTGGGGTATCCATGCTGTACATCTGTGGTCTCTGCAGCCAGCGTTACCATTATCCCTGGAGAGGTGTATGAGCAGACCGTATGTGTTGGTTTTAGTAGGGACCAGGCACTGTGAAAATGGATTTATATTTCCATGTAGCTTTTCTAAGTGCACTGAGGGAGTGCCTCACACTGCAAGTACTCTGTGCTCTGGCTCTTTGCAAGCCGGTATGTATGTCCCTAGGAGAGATGTGTAAACAGATTGTTTGCATACTGTTGTTAGTAGCAGCAGGACTTGTAAAATATAAAATTAGATTCCAGGATGTAACTTTCTTGATAGATAAGGGTGTGTCCTTACACCTGCTGTGCTCTGTGTTTTCTAAAAAAAAAGTTTTAGGTTAGTGTCCCTGCGAGAGAGTAGTGTAATCCAGCTTTTTTATGTGGTTGTTGTTCAGTTAGAAGAAAGAACAGTGAAATATAGATTTATATCACAGGATTGTAGCCTTTCAAAGTATACTGGGGAAATGTTCTCACAACTGCTGTGCTTGTTCTCTTCATTGAGCTGCTTCAAAGTCCATCCTCTATGCCTGCGAGTAGGTAAAACTTGTTGGTCAGGATCTGGTTTAATATAAGATCTATCACTTAAGGCAAGGGAAGGATCTGTGGTTTACACTGGGAAAAGCTACAAATTCCTGGAATATAACTCCGTATTTCACCAGTCCTGCTGCTACTAACAACATACTGAAATAATTCACATATAGTTCCATGGCCATAACTAACAAGCGGATGTTGCACCTAGCATGGCAGGGTGGGTACAGGGAGGAACTCGAATCCAAGAACAAAAACTATATTTCACAGTCCTGCTGCTACTATCAACACAGTAGATTAATACTAATCTATCCGGGGATGATACAGACTGCAGTTTTGTCTTAACTATGTACGATTTCCTTGAGAGTATTGGGTGGAAGCCTTCAGGTGCTAGGGCTCATCTGGGAGGAGTTCAGGAGTCATACAACAGTACAAAATCAAATTACATGGACCCCATGGACCTCCCTGGTTATCGCTATTACATTATACTGCACGATATCCTTGACGTGTCCTGTGCACCAATGACTAAGTATATGGGCGGGACTACCCGTCAGCGCCATGCGCTCTCCGTCAACGACAGCTGAACAGATCAAATCTTTGAAGGTGCCTTAAAAGCCGAACCCTTAAGGACGTAGATCTACTGTCAGATTCTCAAGCAGTGAAGGACAACCATATCAAGTAAGTGTCTTCCTCACCAGGAATGCCTCATGGCCTTCAGGGGGGGGTCCTTAAAACTAATCTTATCATAGGGGTTTATATGCTATCAGAAACCAGTAATGATCACTCACCCAATCTAAAGAAAGGGACCTAATAACAATTGTTTAGCATCTCTGCAGGCACTCCACAGGAAAAGAAATAAGGAATTGCATGGTTGCCCTATAGAACATCAATGTGCTGCCGGTTTTTTAAACTGGGTCCTCCACCTGGGCAAAAGATGATAATCCAAAGATGAGCCCCATATGACAATGGGTTTTACAGTGGAAAACCTTTAATACTGAACTTGTGTCACAGGTATAGTGAAGAGAAGGGCTGGGAGCTGCGATGGCTGGCCACCGGCCTCTTTCCACCCAGCACTATCCTACTACCTCATGTTACAGAGGTCATCCAGTTCCAGGAGGGGAAGCAGCACGTCCCTGGCGGGCAGAAGACTGTATGACCGAATGCAGAGAGCTCTCAGGTAAGTGCACAATGTTCTGATCCAGTGTTGGATCCAAATCCATCATGATCAACCACGTACTCATAGGAGAGTAGAGCTCTTCCTCCACACATGTTCTGTGGAAGTACAGCTTTGAAGCTACAACACAGAGGGGCGCATCGGTAACAACCCCCCCCCCTTTGTACCCTTCTGGCTAATAAGCATAATTTTAAAAGTTGATCTTAGAAGGAAGGATGCCCAATGAGATAAACACAAATATGAGAAGATTACCACAGTCACGGGGCCTGGATAAGGGGAAGTGTCCCTGGTGATCAGATGGAGTTTGCTGGGTAGATTTCCTTTAATAGAAAGAAAACGGCCACCAGGATGAGGATGATAACCAAAAAGCACACTTTACATGCTGGGTGTGTGCCCCCTCTGCCATGGCCTGCTCTATTTAGCTTCTCCTGCCCTTTTTTTAATGAAAAATAAGGCCTCTTAAAATGTATTCAAATGAGCATGAAGGGCTACAGGCTCCATTGAGTATATAGAGCCGAAGCCCCTCGTTTGTATGAGACCTCGTTGGTATAATTTTTTTAGAGCTTTTTTGTGTAAAAAACAGGACAAAAAAGCTAAAAAAAAAATAAGAGTGAATCCGCTAGAGGGGGGGGGCACACATCAGAAGGTCACTGTGCTTGGTCTACAATTCCTTCATCCTGGGTGGTAGATTCATAAGTTCTCAAAAGGTTTTCCTACGAAGACAAGTTAGCCCTATCCACGTTTTGGACCCCTTGTTTTCAGCTATTGCGGGGGTCCTTAGCGCTTGACTGAGACCCCCTCTAATTCAGCAAGTAGCCCTATCCCAGGATATGGGTCTAAATTGTCTTCATGGAAAACCCCTTAATGCAGCCTGGGTGTGACTGGCGTATAATAAAATTATGATATATTTCAGGATCAGCAAAGTCTTTGCAAAGTTTAGTAATTTTTATAGTTATGGGGGGTCTGTTTTATATCAAAATTCAATCACTTAATTTAAAAGTCCCTGACTTGTTAATTATCATATTTTGTTAACATTTCAAGAGGCTTTGCCTCTTGTCAGTGAATGAAACTCATTTACCTCAGAAAACAAATACCCGGTTTCTCACAGCCCGGGAATTTTACTTGTATACAGTCCCGATAATGATAAACAAAAAATTTTCCTCTTGAACATGTATCAGTGCAGGAACACGGGGTCTCAGTTTGGAGTTCAGTTTTGTTAATAATTGTATATACTGGATGTTAATTGTAACGAAGCCTCAAGTTGTGATAAGTATTACATGAGGACATCTTCTTCTTGGACCTCTGACCTTGTCTCCCACCTTTTAGGGAACGGATCCGGAAGTATCCACACATTTGGTGGAAGTGGTTGGAGGCCATTCAACACAAAACACCCCCAACTATTCACAAAGTGTACTTACCCGATGACACGGATGAGGTGAGAAGAAAGACCGAGGCCGCCGATTCATTTGCAGGGTCTGATTATGGGGTCTGGTCTGGTTGATTGGAAGTCATTTGGGGCTTTAGGGATTTGGTTTTAGAGTCTGGTTCATTTAGTTTTAGATTGAGAGTGTAAGTTAATTTATGGAGCGTGGAAAAAACTTTCGGATCCTCCGTAATGTATAAAGAGATGCGCCAAACTTTATGGATGTCATGAAATCAAAAAAAAAAAATCTTATGTACAGCAATTTCTTTTATTGGACAATGAGAGATGCAAAAAAATTTGGGCTGTCAACATTTATTTATGTTTGGTCTGAGAGTTAACTTAAATTAATGTTTATGGTTAGGGGTCTGAGATGATTTTGTTTGAGTTCTAGTTTATGGCCTGGTTTGGGGTCTGCCTGAAGTTGTAGGGGGAAGGTCTGAATTATTAAAGATGTTGGTTTGGGGTCGGGTTATTATAGATGTCTAGTTTGGGGTTCTGGGTATAATACTGTCTAGGTTGGGGGGTCTGGCGTTTATTAGAGATGGTTCTAGTTTGGGGTCTGGGTGATATAGATGTCTGGTTTGGGGTCTGCGGTTATTATAGATGTCTAGTTTTGGGGTCTGGGTTATTATAGATGGCTGGTTTTGGGGTCTGGATTCTTATAGATGTTGGTTGGGGTCGGGTGATAAAAGATGTCTAGTTGGGGTCTGGGTTATAAGACATGTCTGAGTTGGGGTCTGGGTTATTGAGAGTCTAGTTTGGGGTTGGGTATTATAGATGTTGGTTTGGGGTCTGGGTTATTATAGAGTCTAGTTTGGGTCTGGGTTATTATAGATGGCCTGGTTTGGGGTCTGGATATTATAGAGTATAGTTTGGGGTCTGGTTATATAGATGGCTGGTTGGGGTCTGGATTATTATGATGTCTGGTTTGGGGTCTGGGTTATTATAGATGTCTAGTTTGGGGTTCTGGGTTGTTAGAGAGTCTAGTTTGGGGTTGGGTTATGATAGGATGTCTGAGTTTGGGGTCTGGGTTATTATAGATGTCTAGTTTGGGGTCTGGGTTATAATACATGTCTAGGTTTGGGGTCTGGGTATTAGAGATGTCTTAGTTTGGGGTCTGGGTTATTATAGAGTCTGGTTTGGGGTGGGGTTATTTATAGATGTCTAGTTTGGGTCTGGGTTTATTAAGATGGCTGGTTGGGGTATGATTATTATAGATGTCTGGTTGGGGTCTGGGTTATAAAGATGTCAGTTTGGGGTGCGGGGTTATAATTACATGTCTAGTTTGGGGTTGGGTTATTAGAGAGTCGAGTTTGGGGTTGGGTTATTATAGATGTACTGGTTTGGGGTATGGTATTATAATGTTAAGTTGGGGGTCTGGTTATTATAGATGGCTGGTTTGGGGTCTGGATTACTTATAGATGTATAGTTTGGGGTCTGGATTATTATAGAGGCTGGTTGGGGGTCTGGATTATTTTATAGATGGTCGGGTTTTTGGGGGTCTGGGTTATTATAGATGTTAGTTTGGGGGTCTGGGTTATCAGAGATGTCTAGTTTGTGGGGGTCTTCTGGCGTTATTTAGATGTCTGTCGTTTGGGGTCTGGGTTATTATAGAGGTTTAGTTTGGGGCTGGGTTATTACAGATGTCTGGTTTGGGTCTGGGTTATTAGATGTCTGGTTTGGGGTCTGGGTTATTATTGAGATGTCTGGTTTGGGTCTGGGTTATTATAGATGTCTGGTTTGGGGTCTGCGTTACATAGATGTCGCGGTTTGGGGTCTGGGTTATTATAGATGTTTGGTTTGGTCTGGGTTATTACGATGTCGGGTTGGGTCTGGGTTATTATAGATGTCTGGTGTGGGGTCTGGGTATATAGAGTCTGGTTTGGGGTCTGGGTTCTGAGAGATGTTTAGTTTGGGGTCTGGGTTATACAGATGTCTGGTATGGGGTCTGGGTTTACTATAGATGCTAGGTTTGGGTCGGGTTAATTACAGATGTACTAGTTTGGGGTTTATGGCGTTAGATAGATGGCTGGTTTGGGGTCTGGGTTATTATAGATGTTGGTTTTGGGTCTTGGGGTAGGGATAGATGTATGGGCGTTTACGGGGTGGAGGTCTGGGTGGAGTAAGATGTAGTATGGGTGGGCGAGGAATGGGTTTATTATAGAGGTCGGGTTTTGGCTCGGGTCTGGGTTATATAGCTGTATGGTTTGGGGTCTGGGTTAATATAGAGTATGGTTTGGGGGTCTGGGGATTTTATATGATGTCTGGTTGGGGTCTGGGTTTTATTATAGATGTCTGTTTGGGGTCTGGATATTATAGAGTCTGGGTTGGGGTATGGGTTATTATAGATGTCTGTGTTTCGGGGCGGGTTATGAAGATGTCTGGTTTGGTGGTCTGGGTTATTATAGATTGTCTGGGTGGGGGTATGGGTTATTATAGATGGCTGGGTTGGGGGTGGTCTGGGTTATTATAGAGTCTGTTTGGGGGTCTGGGTTACTATTAGATGTCTGGTTGGGGTCTGGATTATTATAGAGGTCTGGTTTGGGGTCTGGGTTATTATAGAGTCTGGTTTGGGGTATGGATTATTATAGGATGTCTGGTCTTGGGTCTGGGTATTATAGATGTCTGGTTGGGGTCGGGTTATTATAGAGTATGGTTTTGGGGTCGGGTATTATAGATGTCTTGGGTTGGGGTCTGGGTTTTAGTATAGCTGTCTGGTTTGGGGTCTGCATTAAAATAAATGGTTTGTCTTTTAGGCCTGAAATTGATTTTGGCTAGTATCGGATCTGAGTTGTATATAGGGACATCTTTGGCATCTAATTTATGTTTTTTAATTCATGATTTGAAGTGAAGGTTTCTGGGGTCGAAATTATCCAGAGCTATAGTTTCTTGTAGAGTCTGAATTTGTAACAGGTGGGAGTCTAAAGCCGGGGCGTGATTTACATATTATTGAGATCTTGGGGACATAGCTGATCAATGTAGACAGTCCATACACCATAACACGAGAAAATATAGGAGTGAAACACGCCCTACATCACTAGGTCAGAACCAGACCCATTTGACCATAGTGACTAACCAAGCGTCACTATAGAGCCGAGGTTTTCTTCCCATCTTTGTCTCATGTAAGACAGAACTTATCCCACCACAAGGTGTGTGTCACATTGGACGGTCACAACCGCTCCTCTACAGGCGTTTGAAGTGGAGGAAAGCACAAGCCAAGGATTCTTCTGCCAAGATATTGCGAACCCACGCTGCTCCATGACATCCCCAAGAATGCTGCAGTCTGTTTGTGAAGATCTCTGATAAGTAAGGAGATGAAGAAGGAAAAGCAAGGGTGATACATGAAATCAGGTCATGTGGGCTTCTCTGGCTAGGAATCTCAGGAAATTGAGTCTTAACACAGTGGTGGCTAACTTTTTGGAGACCTAGTGCCCAAATTCAACAAAAATCCACTTATTTAGAGTATTTATGCTCCAGCACTACTTATTTCCCGAGCCACACCCACCAATAGGTGGTACGTGGTATGCAACTCAAGTAATTAAATCTCTACAGCTAGTTGCAATACCAGTACAAGCCATGGTTGTTATTGGTGGCGCTGTGTTTAATAGAGAGAGCCATGTTTTTTGACCGACGGACAACCCCTTAAGCAGTACAATAATACTCCCTCTATCCTGTCACAGTTTTCAGTTCCATACGGGCATCCTGAAGAAACCAAGTACAGTAGAGAGAAGGAAGGAAGAGAAATTCCGGATTATCATGTAGTATCTCCTCCAGGGCCAATGGACATTGCTGGGCCTGAGATGGAGCTCCAATGATAATCCATACTGTCAGACCACCTGTTACTACTGTACTCCCAGGAGCCAAGGATTAGGTGTTCCACTAAATGTGCTGACTGCAGGTAGGTGGATGATTTGTCCTGCGGCAAACTCTTGATGGGGGTGACAAGCGGAGGGGAGTGCCCCCAGAGTGGGCTCCGAGTGGGCACCTGCCATAGGGTCGCCATCACTGTCCAACTGGTACTACCAGGTTTATAACCAATTCATCTGATTATCTTTTTTACCTGTTATCGTATTGTTTTTCTGTGGCCAGCAAATTTTCAGTTTAGCCTCATATTAAATTTAAAACAAAAGCAGAAGGATATATAATTTTTCATATGATCGATTTTATTTCTTGTTTTCGTTATTAACAGGTGAAATAAGTGTCCAGAAGGAGATTTCTATCTTTGATTTTGTTCGGCATCTGACAGACTGGATAATAAAGAAAGCCAGGACCATCCAAGGATGGTAAGATGTGAACCAAATTATAAACTACTATAATACTGCCCCATGTACAGGGAATACTATATACTGCCCCCTATGACAGGGACATACATAATACTGCCCCCCCCCCTATGTACAAGAAATAACTACATAATTACTGCCCATTATGTACAGGAATATAAATACTATAATAATGCACATATGTAACAAGAAATAACTTACTATACTACTGCCCCTATGTACAAGAATATAACTATATAATACTGCCCCCTATGTACAAGAATATAAATACATAATACTGCCCCCTAATGTACAAGACTGATACTACTCAATCCGGCCCCTATGTACAAGAATATAACTACTATAATACTGCCCCCTATGTACAGAATAGAACTACTATAATTACTTGCCCCCCCTATGGACAAGGACTATAACTACTATATACTGACCCTATGTACAAAGAATATAACTACTATAAGTACTGCACCTAGTACAAGACTATAACTACTATAATACTGCCCCCCTATGTACAGAATATAATACTATAATACTGCACCTATGTACACGAAATAGATAACTACATAATATGACCTATGTTACAAGAATATAACTACTATTATACTGCCCCCTATGTACAAGAATATTATACTATAATTCTGCCCCCTATGTACAAGATATAACTACTTATAATTACTGCCCTATGTACAAGAAAATAACTACATTATAATACTGCCCCCCCCTATGGACAAGAATTAAACTAATATAATACTGCCCCTAGTTGTACAAGAATATAATACATAATACTGCACCTATGTACAAGAATATAACTACTATACTACTTGCCCCTATGTACAAGAATATAAACTACTATAATACGGCCACCCTATGTAGACAAGATATTAACTACTAAATACTGCCCTATGTACAAGAATATAACTAACTATAAGTTGCCCCAATGTACAAGACATATAAAGCTACGATGATACTGCCCCCTATGTTAACAGAATATAATACTATATACTGCCCGCCTAGGTACAAAGAATAACTACTTAATAATGCCCCTATGTACAAGAATATAACTATAGGATCACTGCCCCCTCATGTGACAAGAATTATAAATACTATATACTGCCCCTATGTAAGGATTAACTATATTAATACTGCCCTAGTACAAAGAATCTAACTGCTATAATACTGCCCCCTAGTACAAGAATATAATACTTAAATACTTGCCCCTATGTACAAGAATATTAACTACTATAATACTGCCCCTATGTGACAAGAATACTAACTACTAGAATTCTGCACCCCTAGTACAAGGAATATAACACTATAATATGCCCTAGTCCCAAGAAACCTAAAGATATAAATGCTGCCCCTAGACAAGAATAGAACTACTACGCATATGCCCCCTATGTACAGGCATATAAATACTATATCAAGGCACCCTAATGTACAAGGACTATAACTACTATATAATACGCCCATGTACAACAACTACTAACTACATTTTTAATACTGCCCTATGTACAAGAAAGCTAACGATATAATACTGCCCCCTAGGGACACGACATTATAAGCTACTATATATGGCCCACTATGTACAAGCAGTTATAATACATATCATATGCTCTAACCTTATGTAGAAGAAAGCCTGTGAGTCCTGCTTCCCTCATTCACTCATAGAGAAAGCCTGTGAGTCCAGTCCCCCCCCCCCACTCATAGAGAAAGCCTGTGAGTCCATGCAGGGGTTGAACAGCGTTGCGTTGGTAATGATTGTGTCTACGGAAAATTACCCACAGATAGAAACAGTCATTTTTATCACTGATTTTCCTTTTTCTCTCTGCACTCACCTGCTGCTGGACACGGCTGTGATCTCTGGGAAGGACAGCTCCAGGAGAACCTGCTCCTGCTCATCTACAAAGTAGACGCCAGTCCAGTTCACTGCCACAATCACATCGTTTTTAGGAAGGCTGGGTCCTGAAAATCATATAAGACATGCAACAAATAGGTAAATACATACAATAATACATAATCTGTACCAGATCCCCTACTGCATGCACAATGTATAGCACTAATATCCTCCTGCACCCCCCTTAGTTAGGTCCCTGCAAAATGACACATTGGGGCTCATTTACTATGGGTCGCGGATTGCACTTTCACCAGACTTTGGACCTTTTTCGGGATTTGCACGGCTTTGACAGGTATTTAACAGGTCTGTGCTGGGACTGTGTCGCACACATCGTTTTCTGACGCAGCTGCACTGCTTTCAGGCGACACAAATTAGGGGCGTACCGTCGGACGATCCAACTGATTCGGACTGAGCGCGGGATTTAACTTTTAAATTGTGTCACAAGCCAAACACTTACATGCACCAGGAAGAAGAAGGTGAACTCTGTCAGACCTGATCAGGGAAGTGACACATGCAGGATATGGGGCGCACCATCTCAGTGAATCGCGGCACAGTGCATTATCGTTGGACAATGCACTTTCGGGGAACTCACTGGACCAAGTGAGTAAATGGGCCCCAATGTAGCAAATGATCAGTTCAGGAGAGATTTTACCAATGTGTTCAGTTTATAGAGGATTATCCAGACTAGATACAATTGTACCAAATCCTCAGCTGTGAGAAGTATTAGGCTTATAAATGTAACTAGTCTCTGGTTATACAATTTTTTTTAAATTTAAGTAAACTGAAAATAAACAGATACGCTGAAATTCTGCGTCTCCACACTGCTTTGCTCTTAATTATCTGCACTGACCTGCTCCAAAGTCTCTGCCCATCTGCTAAGTTACTTCTTTTACTTAGAGAGGAGTAGATTTAAAGCAGCTCAATGCACAGGGCAAAGAGCACAGCAGGGTGAGGACCCCCCCCCCCCCCAACCAGGGCAATAGGAGAAGTTACAATCCAGGAACATAAATCCACGGTCCTGTTGCTACTAACAACATACACAATGGTATGATTACACATCTCTCTGTGCGGACAATGCATAACACAGGCTGCAGAGAGCTCGGAGCACAGCAGTGTGAGGACACATCCCCAGCGCGCAAGTGGAAGCTACAATCCTGGAAAATAAATGCACAGTCCTGCTGTTACTAACAAAATATACAATTGTATGATTCCACATCTCTTCAAGAACAATAGATAACACTAGCTGAAGAGAGCACAGCAGTGTGATTACCCCCCCCCCCCCAAGTGCAACATACACAAAAATATAATTGCAGATCTCTCTATGACCCATTCCTAACACTGGCTGCATTCAACATGGTCACACCTGCGGACAGATAACCTTTTACATAACAGTAGAAGATGGTTGCCACCACTAGGGGGAACTGAAGAGCAAAATGCATACAGTGCTATTATTATAGTCAAGTTTGCACAGTACACATTCGGCTCCTGAGCTCCCCCTAGTGGTCGAATAGAAGACTGAAGTGTAAGCCTAGGACAGTGATGGCTAACCTATGGCACTGGTGCCAGAGGTGGCACTCAGAGCCCTTTCTGTGGGCACTCAGGCCATTACCAGAGATGACTCCAGGTATCCTGCAGTCCCAGACAACCCAGGACTTGCTGTGCACAGAGGTATTTTAAAGTGACAGCTGTACCTGGGACTATTTTCTGCTTTATTGGTGCCTCAGGGGCTGGTATCAATGAAAGCTGTGACAGAGAAGGGAGTATAAATCACAAATTAAATTTCTGTGTTGGCACTTTGCGATAGTTTGTAGTTTGGGCACTCGGTCTCTAAAAGGTTTGCCATCACTGGCCTAGGACATCAGGTTTTCTGGTAACCCATTTACTTTACCTGAGAATTTAAAGGCCTCATAGAATCTAGAAAACAACAAAGGCCACTTAAACCGTGCAAAGTCCACCACGTTCTCTTTAACCTTCTGTGCATCTGATCTTCTCTGGGCGTATATACCCTGCAGGGGTAAAACACATACATGGATTCATGGACTTCGAGCTTTATAACTGGGGTCAGTCTTCTTAATGGTGGGGAATAGTTTGAGAAGAATTTGCAAAAATTGGAGTTATCCTTTAATTAATAGGGGCTAATTAGTGACCAATATAGACACACACATTTACATACCAGCAGGGGGCGTCTTACCTTCTTGTGTGCAGCAATGATGTATTGGGCCCATTTCTCCACGTTTTTGGATGGTGTGATCTCGCGGTCGGGGATGTAAGAGGTGATCAGGTTTAATAATCTTTCCATTATCATCTCTGAACCGTAATCGACGTAGTACTGCTGAGACGCCAGCTCGGCTAGGTCTTCCTCCTGGGAGCAGGACAAGGATCCATCAGGACAGGTTTAAAATGGGAAGTCTCATGTGAACAATACTTCAATTTAAAGGGATAATCCACTAAAGAAACTGCATAAACATTGGTCCTTAGCATTACAATCACTTTTAACAAGATTTTTTTGTGCAAAACTGTGGACATGTTGAAATGTGATTATATGCATTGCCACAGAAAAGCACCCTATACATCACTTATGGGGATTCCTGGCCACTATAATTAACTATATATATATTCATATACATCTAGACAGATAAGATGTGGTTCTACTCAATGCCCTTATTGTCAAGCTGAAAGTAATGGTTGTGAAACTGTGCACATGCTGAAATGTGATATTATGCACTGCCACAGTAGAGCGCTCATGATATCACTTATGGGTATTCTTCACGACTTAAGTTATCATACAGCTATATCAACGAGCCAACGAATATAACTATATATATCTTCATACAAATCAAGACAGATAAGATGTGGATCCACACAATGCTCTTATGGTAAGGCTGAAAGTAATGGTTGTGGAACTGTGGACATGCTGAAATGTGATATTATGCACTGCTACAGTAAAGTACTTTTGATATCACTTATGGGTTTTCCTGGCCACTATAGTTATCACACAGCTATATTACCGAACCAATAACTATATATGTATATAACCATAAGATGTGGATCCACACAATGCTCTTATGGTACAGCTGAAGGTAATGGACAGGCAGTGTTATCATAGGAACATTCTTCATGTTTAATAAATAAAAATGAACTATGAATATAGCTAGACGTACAGCGACTGACCCCACAAGTGGTGTAGGGGGATGGGGCTCACCTTGTCACACCGATACTCCCCAAACTTGACCCCCCGGACAATTTGTTGATAAATGAGATTGGTGGCCACGTTGTCTTCTGCAGGATTGTGCCAGGGGGTGAAGATTTCCTTCCTAAAAAAGAGTCTCCAGGGAGCGTTCCTCTCCTGCGCACCCTGCTCCTTGGCGTATTGTTCACATTGCGAAACGGCGTCCATCACATGGTCATTACCGCTGCCTAATGAGGACACCTAATGGACAGAGGAGGTAACGCATGTGGGGTTAACATAGCAGGAGGGTCTATGCAGTTTACGGGATGTGGGGAAAAAATAAACAAAGGTGATATTATAAGGTATTGTTATGTACTTGGCATTACTTTTTGGTCCTTGTATGGCACTCATTTCTGGCAATATGGTATTGTTATATAGCCATGTACAGGGAGATTATATAAGCTGTATATAGTACTATTATTCTTGGACTATTTGGCCGTATTATCCTACCATTGAGCCCTGAGATATAGCACCGTTTAGCAGTATTATTTTAGGTTTGCATTATTTGGCGGTATTATTTAGTCACCATATGGCACTATTATTTGACGCCTATTAATTTGTACATTGACGCCTACTTATGTACAAATTCAATTTTATTACTAAACAGTATAGCACTGTTCTCCTTGCACTGTATGGCGGTATTATTTTATTATTGTATAATATTATTTGGCAATGTATGTTGTTTTTCTAGTCATAGTGTAAAAGTTTGTGAGCACTGTATTTAAGCATTACATATATGAATTGTATGCTATTACTGTACTGTATTGTTGTACTACATATAGCAGTATTATTATTATTATTATTATTATTATATATTATAATATAAACCTATATTTAGTGTCACTTTTTATAGAAACAAACACCTTACTTCAGGCTGGAGTACAGATGATAAGTAACACAGCATCTATTACCTTATCAAACAGAGCTATGTATAAGGAGAAGCCGAATCTGTCCTTCAGGTTGACCTTGTCGGCCAGCGAGTTGCACAGTTCCATGGCTGTGGTGGCCGAATCTGTGAGAAGGGTCTTAGTTGTCCCGTCCATGAACGTCACGGGAAGCATAATCGGCTTCTTGGATTTGGTGGCCTGTGGAGAACAATGGCAATCATCATAGGTAAATGGAAACTATCCGAGGTGGTGCTGTGTAACCCCCCCTAAAAACCAACCCAATAATCTCCTGTGAGCGAACCTGAAGCTCCAGCCAACTTGGGGGCTGCGTCCTGGTGCCATTGCCGAACGTCCTTCTCAGCCGCTCTTCACAGTACGGAGCGTAACCTGGGGGGCCCCCGCTTATAAAGTTTCTCAGATACTGAAATAAAGACATAAAAGGATACAATGTAACCATTACCCATCGAGGTACAGTCCAGTTCTATGACATATGGGCTACAGACGCACCCCTGTGAGATGCTATAGGAACCCGAGCGGAGAACCCGAGGAGTCCTGCATTGTACTATAGGAATAAGCATGACCAATTTTATGGGGGAATTATAAAAAAAAAATTCTGAAGGATCAGTTACTCCCTCAGGGTCAGTTATTCTGGAGGAACTGGGATCATGGATGTGAATGGACCCTGTGTCATGCAGTCTCAGTACCAGCTTCTGGACTGTACTTTTAGTCGGGTGGTTAAGCGTAGTAGCCTAATATTGGTTCTGGGCACCCACACCCTAATAAGAAGAGCCATCCAAAGTGCCAATATACACAGGGTGCGGCCATTAAAGTTCCTATTTACTTATAAACTGGCCAAAAAATTATAATGTTATAATGTGTTAATATATGCTGTGTCCTATTGAATGTACTGTGAGATTGGGGCTGCATGAGAAACCCTTCTTATTTGTTACTACTTTGGAAGCTTCTAGAATTTGGAAGAGCAAAGGTAGCTTAACTGAAAAATTGTCTAGGTTATTGAATTAGGAAATTGTAAAATGCCATTAAGAAGCCAGCATGGTGGCTTTGTGGTTAGCATTACAGCCTTGCAGCGCTGGGGACCTAGGTTCAAGTCCCAGGGTCAACATATGCAAAGGACTCCTTTATTTATATAGCGCACATAGATTATGCGGCGCTGCACATAGCTTTGCCAGATCGGTCCCTGTCCCCAAAGGGGCCCACAATCTAATCAACCTACCAGTATGTTTTGGAGTGTGGGAGGAAACTGGAGGACCCAGAGGAAACCCACACAAACTCTTTCCGCAGGTTCTGTAGATTGGTGGAGATCCTAATGACCCAGACCTGAGTTCTGGAGGACCTGTTCATTCCTGATCCTATCCCTCTGCCTACCATTGTGGCAGCTGTGGTTCCATTTGGGTCATCAGACTAATACTTAGAGTTCCTCTGCGTTGGCGCTGCTGGGAATTTGAAGACTCAAGTTTGAGTAGAGGTGAATGCTATGGTCACTTTGTGATCAGGCTACACTGTAGGGGCAAAGTCCAAGAGTCTCCCACTGACCTTAACAAACTTTTCAGAAGGGGCGAAGCATCCCACACACAGGGACATCAGGATCCAGCCTCGGGCATGGCTGCTCTTGGACGGGTTCTGGGTGAGCTGTTTGGAGATTTGGCAGTAGATTTCATCCCTGCAGGAAAAGATTAAGGTCTATGGGTGAGTTTATTTTTAAGAATCTACTATCATCAGAATAAGGCACATTAAGGCCCGTTCCACACTTGCGAGTGCGATGCGATGAATGTGTAATTCGACTTTTGTGCACATTTTTGGTAGCAGCAGGACTGTGAATTAAGTATTTATATTCCAGGAGTACTAGGGGGAGGGTCCTCACACCGCTGTGCTCTGTGAAGGCAATGTTAGGTATTTTCCCTGGTGACATGTGTAATCATAGCACTGTGTATGTTGTTAGTAGCAACAGGACTGTGATCTATGGCTTTATATCCCAGGTTTGTACTGGAGGTGTGTCCACACTGCTGTGCTCTGTGCTCTCTGCAGCCAGTGTTCGGTATTTTCCCAGGGGAAATGTGTAATCATACCTTTGTGTATGTATACTTAAGAGCAGCAGGACTGTGAAGAATAGATCTATATTACATTATTGTAGCTTCTCCAAGTGCACTGGGGGTTTATCCTGACACTGCTAGTAGCAGGACTGCTAAATAAATCTATATTTATTTCAAGAGCTTCTGCAAATACCTTGCTCTCTGCAGACAGTGTGAGGTATTTTCCCTGGGGAGATGTGTAATTATACTTTTGTGTGTGTTGTTAGTAGCAGCAGGACTGTGAAACGTGGCCTGGGGCTGTGCCCTCACACTGCTGTGTTCTAAGCTCTCTATTAGAAGCTTCTTATCAACCTTGTTCCCTCATCTCTAAATAAATGCTGTAGAGGCTTCTGGTAGAGTACTACAGCAGTCACACAAAACAGAGAGGAGGGGCTGCTGAGCCATTACAAGCACAGAGCACAGCAGTGTGAGGACACACCCTAAGTACAAGATAAGATATTTTTTCTGAAACATAAATGGATGTTTGGGCATTAACTATATAATGACTGAATTTGAATTGTGTCCTATTGTGTTCTACAAGTGGGAAAGACAATGAAGCAGAGACAAGCGTCTGTAAGCTGCAGGTAAAGGCTCCCATGTCCATCATTTATTAATGTGGCTCTATTGACAGCGATACTATTATCACCCAGATGGTAGGTGCACACAACAGGTGCTACAGGCACAAACACTCATTCAATATTAATTGTTAGGGATACTGATCCCTTTATGAGGAGGTCCCATGAACCCCTCACCTCTATTCATGGGGTTCATGAGGTTTCAAGGGAAGTTATAGGGTCATAAGACAACTTTACAAATTCTTCATTTTTTAGTCACAGCAGGAGCTGCCTTCAGAGTTCTGCTGCCTCTAAAACTAAGGAGACAATGGGGCAGATTTACTTACCCGGTCCATTCGCGATCCAGCGGCGCCTTCTCTGCGGAGGATTCGGGTTCTGCCGGGATTCACTAAGGTAGTTCCTCCGAAGTCCACCAGGTGTCGCTGCTGCGCTGAAGAGCATCGGAATGCAGTGAAGTTCCCCGTCCTATCGTGGGTGCAGGTAAGCGCGTGTCAAGCGACACTTTTTTTTAAAAAATGCGGCGGTTTTTCCGAATCCGTCGGGTTTTCGTACGGCCACGGCCCCCGATTTACGTCGCGTGCATGCCAGTGCCGATGCGCCACAATCCGATCACGTGCGCCAAAATCCCAGGGCAATTCAGGGAGAATCAGCGCAAATCGGAAATTTTCGGATAACCCGTCGGAAAAACGTGATTAATAAATGACCCCCAATATTTTAGATTTAGAGTTACAAAAAAACTTGCATCCCATCAATGCTTCATCTCTGCTGCGGTGCATTATGTAGTGTGTGTGTGTCATGTGATAGATCCCCTTCCACAATGCAGAGATTTTTTGCTGCAGCTTTTGATGTGATTGGAGTAGAAGTAATAATGTAACAATCCGTTCTAGAGTCTGACCTTAGTGCTGGCCTCAGGATCCCATTCCCGATAATAAAATGCAGCTTCTCCAGGTTAGAGGTCGGCCGATCTTCCAGCATGCTGTTACCCTGCAGCGTGGACTCTCCGTCATGGAGTCTTTTAGTGACCTGTTTGATAATAATCATGGAGAATAGAGGAGGGACTGTCACTTTCTCTAGAACTCTGCACCAGGGGCAGCTGTCTCTCTCTATAGCATAGCTCCCAACCATCCCGGATTGGCCGGGACAGTCCCGTTTTTTTTTTTACCTCTGCCCCGTGTGACGGGCAGCTGCTAGATTCTCCCAGTTATTCCCTCCAGGTCCCGCACAGTCTGGGGTTGTCCCGGCTCTGTGTCCCGCATAGTAAATACCTTCAGAGCCAGAACTCATAGAACTCAATGGCTTTTATAGACATCAGGCAAGAAATCCTTTTGAGAGATGTGTCGGGTTAGCGGAGAGCAGGGACCACGTCATCAGGTTCAGATCACCATCTGTCCATGTATGGTGTCTTCCCCAGACAAGGTTCAATTAAATACATTTTTGCCCAGCCCGGGATTCAAACCCCAGACCCTCCACAGTCCAGAGCCTCTATCCACCAAGCTATGAGCTCAGTGATTATCTAGCTGAGGATTTTTGGTAACTAAGAGCTTTTACCTGTTACTGTTACACTGTGACACAGACTTAATGCCCTGGTATATAGAGAGGGATCTTCTCAGAGATTATTATTGTAATTATGGAAACAATTATTAATATTATAAATTGTATTATTTTTATTATTATTATGGAGATGATTATTAATAATAGTAAAAATAATAATCATCTTGTTAATAATAATATAAATAATAATAATAATAATAATAATAAAAATAATATTCAATAATTACAATAATAATCTCTGAGAAGATCCCTCTCTATATATCAGGGCATTAAGTCTGTGTCACAGTGTAACAGTAACAGGTAACAGCTCTTAGTTACCTAAAATCCTCAGCTAGATAGAGGCTCTGCATCATTATGGCATATGGACCATACTGGTTCTGAGATCAAATCCCAACTTAGCTAAAAAAAATTTTTATTTATTATTAAGAAGATGATTTTTATTATTATAATAAATCAAATCTCAACTTAGCTAAAAAATTTTTTAATATTATTATTAAGAAGATGATTTATATTATTATAATATGGTAAAAATTTGGGGCAAGGCCAGGGAGTGATTGGGGGTGTGGCTTAGGGGGATCGCTACGTGTCGGCCATTTCTTCCCTCTTTCCCTTCCAGAAATGTTGGGAGGTATGCTATAGCACTCTGCACCATGGGCACCTGTCTCTCTCTCTATAGCACTCTGCACCTGGGGCACTTGTCTCTCTATATAGCACTCTGCACCGGGGGCACCTGTCTCTCTATAACTCTCTGCACCAGGGGTATCTGTTCCTCTCTAGCACTCTGCACCAGGGGCACCTGTCTCTCTATAGCACTATACACTCTATGGCACTATACACCAGGGGCACCTGTCTCTCTATGGCACTATAAACCAGGGGCACCTGTCTCTCTATGGCACTATACACCAGGGGCACCTGTCTCTCTATCTAGTTCTCTTCTCTGCACCAGGGGGGCAGGCTGTTTTCCAAACCAAGATAAATTTTTTTGGTGGCAAAATGACACTACAAGAATAGGATCCACCCTCCTTAGTGAATAAGTAGTTATGGGCCCACCATCCTCCTGTAACTCTCTAGCTTGTCCCGCGGCTTGGGGGTGGTAAGCTCGTTACATATAACTTCCATGGGTACCGCCCTCCTCTGTTACACTTGGATTTTTTCAAGTCAGGAACCAGGTTGGGGCGCCGACTGTCTTTTCAGGCCATCGATGTTCCGCTTTCTATAATGAGAGACATGAAAATTTAATCAGTGTATTCAGGGTGGGGGTCGCGGGTGGTCAGCACCTGTCATAAGGTCATTACCTCTCCCTCTCCTGCAGCGCCTTGGACTCCTCTAATACGTCTTTTCCCCAGGGTCTCGTAGATTCTTTGTCTAATGGGATCTTCTCGCTCCCCGTCACTCATGGCTTGTGATACTTTGGCTCCGAAGGTCGCCCATAAATCGGAGAATAGTGATCCAGCAGCGAGCGCAGCCGATGAAGCATCACACACAGATATATGATTCAATTCGAGGATTGCAGCTCCCAATACTTTTACATGAGACCTCACACTGCTTGCTCTTTGCTCTTAACGACAGCAGAGGCTAGTATATATGGATTATAGTTCCAGATGCATCTCAACAGTGCACTGTGTGTAGGGGGTCATAAGCACTGCTGGTGGCTCTGGCGGACAGTTTAAGGGATGTACTCCGTAGACGATGGTACGTATACATTGTGTAGCCATAGCTTTGTGCATGTTGTTAATAGCAGAGGACTGTGATATCTGGATTAGATATTCCAGTATTGTGCAGCTGGGGACCTATCCTCACACAGCTGCTATGTGCCTTGTGACTGAGGATGCTCAAACATCCTACCCTTCCTATTAGATAATTAGTTAACTTAAACTAAAAGTTCACTTGCAGCTTTAATGCAAAATGGAAGGAGGTTGATGAGAATTTCAATGCAAAGTGAACAGCAAAGCACAGCAGTGTGAGGACACATCCCCAGTGCACTTGTGAGAAGCTAAATCGGAATAGAATCCTATTCACCACATCCTGCTTGCTACTAAGAAAGTACACAAAGATTGAGTATATATCTACCAGGGGGACAATACTGACCTGACTGCAGAGAGTACAGAGCAACAGCAGGTTAGGACCAACCCACAGTACAATCCACATTTACAGTCCTGCTGTACTAAGAACAACATACCAAAGTTCGTAATACAACATCTCCAGGGACACATACCTGACACTGACTGCAGGTCCTGACATGGCAAAACTCTGGACGAGCTCCATTATAGCCTTCTGGTTGTTACCTAAAGTAATGGGAAATGTGACGTGACCGCACACGTACCAGTTGGTCTCCTTATCTTCATGGTGGAAGCGGGCCGCTTTAAGGTCCGGAGGAGGGTGGTGTGGGCCGAATCCGGAGTGAAGTGGGTGGAATGGTGTGGGTGGTTTCTCTATGTTTTTTATATTTTTTTTTACTAGTTTAGAATTTATCGTTTGAGTGGCTGAAAACTTTGCAAACTTGTACTCGGAGCAGATCTTCTTCTTCCTCTTCTGGAGAAGGCAGACGCCTGATCTAAATCCTCCTCTCACCATCCTCCTCCAAATCCTGGGACCTTCCAGATCCTGGGAGATGTGAGACACTGAGGATTAGTCCCGCGACTGTACTTCCTTCAACAGATTGGATGTCGTTAAAGGGAAACCAGACAAAAAATATTTGCCACTCTGTACCTCAAAACCGCTGGGTGCCTGTGCCCTCCTGCCCCGGCAATGATGTTGTGTTGCCAAGGAATCAAACATCTTGTCACCAGTCAGGTCATTGCCTGGCTCATCTGCACTTTCCATCTTCTCCAGCGTTTCCTTCTCCCTCCGAGCTGTCATCCTTCCCTACACCTCCGCTCCAGGATCTCTCGGGCGAGCGGGCCAAGCGCTCCTACTGATCAGTAGAGAGACAGAGCTATAGCAGAATATACTAATGATTGTGGTAGTCCTATGTATTACCACGTTATTCCTGTACTAGGGGATAGTATTATAGTAGTTATATCTCTGTACATAGGGGGTCCGTATTTATAGTAGTTATACTTCCCTGTACATGGGCAGTTATTATAGTAGTACTTCTTGTACATAGGGGGGAGATTATAGTCGTTATATTCTTGTAACATAGGGAGCAGTATTATATAGTTATATTCTTGTACATAGGGGCCTATTATAGTAGTTATATTCTGTACATGTACTAGGGGGCAGTGTTTATAGTAGTTATATTCTTGTACATAGGGGGGCAGTATTATAGTAGTTATAATTCCTGTACATAGGGGGCAGTATTATGTAGTTAATTCTTGTACATAGGGGGCAGCAAAGTATTATAGTAGTTTATTCTTGTACTAGGGGGCAGTATTATAGTATATTCTTACACTATAGGGAGTATTATAGTAGTTATATTCTTGTATATTAGGCGCAGGTATTTATTAGTATTATTTCTTGTACATAGGGGCAGTTTATAGTAGTTATATTCTTGTCATAGGGGCAGTATATAGTAATTTATAGTCTCTTTACATAGGGGCAGTATTATAGTAGTTATATTCTTGTACATAGGGGGCATTAGTATAGTAGTTTATTCTTGTACTAGTGGCGTATTATAGTTGTATTTCTGTGTATATATTGGAGGCCAGTATTAGATGTTATATTCCTTGTATCTAGGATGTTATAGTAATTGATCTTATGACTCCTTACTTGTGCTTCTTTCTTGCTTCTTTTTAGCTTTTTTCGCGCTCACTCCTTTTCAAGACGTTCTTCTTCAGCAAGGCGCATTTTCTCTGCTTCAGCGTCTGGATACAATAAGAGATATCGACCAACTTTAAGAATGTTTTCTTTTTTCTTTTTCAGTAAGAAATGTTTCTTTTATTCACCTAACATAATAGAAGTTATGAAGATGGCTGATCAAAAAATCAGAATAACCCTGTATGTTCATTCCCACTAGTTCACAACTATTGTGATTTGGTTGTCATATGGCCACATCTTTATACATAATTTATGTGTAGTCGCCCTTATGCGTTACCCTGCTGCATTACTGGCGTCCTCATACCCTCCCTTTAAGGCGTTTGTACAGTCTTCGGGCGATCATTCCCCTGGAATAGGCCTGAATGGTATATACTGCCCATAGTCGTGGGCGGAATGCCCTTCGGTACCAGGTAACCTCGGCCATCGCGCCTGGAAATGGCTGATGCGTTGGCGGACAATGTGGTACTGCTGTGCAGTCTCCTGGAGCGGTAGAGGGCCTGCAGCCTCAGGAAACCGATCTTCATCTGGTGGAGAGAAAGAGATTATAATATTATCAATGCACAATTATGTCACTCTCGAATTAATGCATTTTATAAAGAAATATATGTTTATTTTCATAATTTTTTTTTTTCTGCTTGCTTCAGTGAAAAAGTCTTTGCGAACTGGAATCTATATCTCCATGGTAAGAGAAAGCATATAAAGCTGTGTACCAATTCGTGTTGAATTTGGCCCATTCTTTTGTACAATAGTCCCTATCCATGGGATAGCTGATGGTGGGGGGTCTCAGTAATGGTACCCCACATATCATGAGACTGGGGGTCAATTGTTACCCTGATGGAGATAGATGAGCGCCATGATTTTTCTTACCCGGTCCTTCTTGATCCAGCGGCGCGTTCTCTGCGGTGAATGGGGTCGTCCGGTCGATTCACTAAGGGCAGTGGTCTCCTACGCGTCCACCAGGTGTTCCGCTCCTGCGCTGAAGTTCCCCCAGGGCCCGCTGGAGTTCACAATCCTAGACTTTGTGAAGGTAAGCGCGAGTCCCGCAACACTTTTTTTTTTTTTTTAAATGCGGCGATTTTTCCGAATCCGTCGGTTTTTCGTTCGGCCACGCCCCCGGTTTCCGTCGCATGCATGCCGCACCGCTGCGCCACAATCCGATCCCGGGGAAATTTCCGGAAAATCGGCGCAAAACAAAAAAATTGCGTAATCCGCCGGTAAAACGCGATTCGGGCCCTTAGTAAATGACCCCCAAAAAGTGTTAGGACATTGGTTTTTTGAGAGTGTTGTGTCGGCCCCTCCTGCGTTATGTACTTGGTATACCACAGTGTAGTTTCTTCTGCAGTTGTATCCCCTCCAATACTCTGGATCAGAAGAACCGCATTTCTAACCTTTACAAATTAGACCTGGGAATATAAACAAGGGTGTCACAAAGAGGAACAAGGCTGTAAATCACTCATAGGAAGAACTTGGTAATGACATTGGAAGTTGTTAGCTCTACTAAGTGTACCTAAGGAGGGTGTCTGCATCATGATCCGAGCACTGCAGCATGGCATGTTTTATTGATTTATCTTTGATTATTCCTGTGCTCATTATTCATGGTGTATAATCCAGCAGGTCTTCTATGGGCCCTCAAGGTTTCATTTGGCCTTTTGGGCCCATAGAGAAGAGGTGCAGTATTATTAGTGTATTAGTACACTACAGACATCCTGCCCCTCCTGACCCTGTACCATGTATCAGCCGTAAAAAGTGGTAATTACAGTGCAGCTATCCTGGCCCCTTATTACCCTGAGGACAGGGTCAGAACGGTCCAGGATGCCCTCAGTGTAATAATTTACATGTTATTGAGGATACATGGTACAGGGTCAGGAGGGGCGGGATGTCTGCAGGTAATAATATCCACATGTTATTGAGGATACATGTACAGGGTCAGGAGGCCAGGATATTGTGCAGTGTGTAATATCACACATTAGGCGGGTACATGGTACAGGTCAGGAGGGCTGGGATGTCCTTGTGTGATAATAGGTGATATTTTTACACTGCAGACATCCTGGTCCCCTGACCCTGTACAATGTATCATCCATAACATGTGATATTATTACACTGCAGACATCCTGTCCCTCCTGACCCTGTACCATGTATCAGCCATAACATGTGATATTATACACTGCAGACATCCCTGGTCCCCTCTGACCCTGTACAATGTATCATCCATAACGGTGATCCTTTTACACTGCAGACATCCTGGCCCCCTCCTGGCCCCTTACCATGTATCGCCATAACCATGTGATATTATTACACTGAGGATCATCCAACCCATCCTGAACCCTGTACCATGTATCATCCAAAACGGTGATTATTACACTGCAGACATCCTGCATCCCTCCTGACCCTGTACAATTATCATCCATAGCATGTGATTTTTTCACTGCAGACATCCGCCCCTCCTGACCCTGTACCATGTATCAGCCATAACATGTGATATTATTTACACTGCAGACATCCGCGCCCCTCCATACCCTTTACCATGTATCTCCATAATCATGTGATATTATACACTAGGACATCCGGCCGCCTCCTACCCTGTACCACGTATCATCCATACATGTGATCTTTTACACTGCAGGATACCACCCCTCCCTGACCCTGTACCATGTATCCTCAATAGCATGTAATATTATTAGACTAAGGACATCCTGGCCCCTCCTGACCCTGTACCATGTATCAGCTATAACATGTGATATTATTACACTGCAGAAGCTCACCTGTCTTTGAAGCCCCTCACCACCTTCTGGATGAGGATGACCTTGTCGGTGATTGCTTTATCTCTTTCAATTTCCAGTAACATATCATGGTGGTCCTGTAATGGCAAACAAATATGATATCAAACTTCCTCAATACTGTGTGATGTGTAAATAATATTTCCCATAATGCAACTTCTACATCAATGATTCCCTAATATACCGCCATGATTATAAATGAATCCCGCCTCCCTGACTCAGGCGGGGATGATAGCTCAAGAATCATGTCTATAACACTAATTTTTTACTCACTTTTCTCAAAAATATTGACACCTCTACACATAAAGCTTCTCTATGACCAATGGAAAATACTGACTCCCCTATCCATAGCCTTTGTGTATGGCCAATAAAACACAATGGGGGTCATTTACTAAGGGCCCGAATCGCGGTTTTTCGGCGGGTTACGCAAATGTTTCCGTTTTGCGCTGATTTTCCCTGTATTGCCCCGAGATTTGCACACGATGGAAATCGGGGGCGTGGCCGTACGAAAACCCGACGGATTCGGAAAAACGTCCGCATTTAAAAAAAAAAAAAAAAGTGTCGCTGGACACGCACTTACCTGCTCGGTGAAGTTCGGTTCGGTGAAGTTCAGTGCATTCCGATGAACTTCAGTGAAGCAGCGACACCTGGTTGACGTCGGAGGAACTACCTTAGTGAATCAGTGGAAGACCCGAATCCTCCGCAGAGAACGCGCCGCTGGATCGCGAATGGGCCGGGTAAGTAAATCTGCCCCATTTTGTACAGCCACGCTTCCCGATTTCCGTCATGTGCATGCTGGCGCCGATGTGCCACAATCCGATCGCGTGCGCCAAAATCCCAGGGCAATACAGTGCAAAACTGAAAAATTTGCACAACCCGCCAGAAAAACGCGATTCGGGCCCTTAGTAAATGACCCCCAATTTGTATATAAAAGTTTCCCATCCAGAGGAACCCTCTTTAGAGACACGTGAAGAGCTCTCGGCGTGACCCTGGATCTGCACATGTTAGTGTTATGGATTGTCCATCCAGCTGTTCTCTCCATTTCCTGCTGGGAAAACCTTCATTTCCTACCAGCGTTTCCTCCGGGATTGTCAGAATCCCGATAAAAGACATTAGAGGGAACTGTGAACGGGATAGGATGTCATAAAAAGTTCTCAATGGATTGTGAAAAGGCCGAACATATGGGAAACGGGAAAGTGACAAGGACTTTCTAAGAAATCCTGAAGACCTCACTGCAAAGTTTTCATTCCTTCTAACATTTAGGAATAGAGGACGCCCAGCAATATGATTGAAAGATATGTCCCTCCATGGTGGAAGGCGCACCTAAAAAAGTCCTACAAGATATCAAGTATCATCCTTGATGCTAAAGCTTGTCCCACTGTCCTTCATCTAGAAGCTCCTCAAGATGCCTCCACAAATTCTCAGAAGTGGACGCCTTCCAGATTGACCACCATAGAAGTTTGTGGGCTAGACCAAGCTTCACAAAGAACTAACAAGTTGGATTCTAATCATAGTTCTTGGTTACTATTTGCACCTGAAAAGTTACTGGTCTTCAAAAAATCCAGCTACAGGCGGTCCCCTACTTAAGGACACCCGACTTACAGACGCCCCCTAGTTACAGACGGACCCCTCTGCCCACTGTGACCTGGTGAAGCTCTCTGGATGCTTTATTATAGTCCCAGACTGCAATGATCAGCTGTGAGGTGTCTGTAATAAAGATTTATTGATAATCCTTGGTCCCATTACAGCAAAAAATTTTGAAACTCCAATTGTCACTGGGGCAAAAAAAAAAAAATTTATCTGGAACTACAATTATACAATATACAGTTTCGACTTACATACAAATTCAACTTAAGTACAAACCTACGGACCCTATCTTGTACGTAACCTGGGGACTGCCTGTATTGCAACTGGCTCAGCCGGCTAGACCCAACTTTACCCAATTCCATGTCAAGATGATGACACTTAAAAAACAAGGGTTCTCTCTTTCTGTTATCATAAAAACTCCATGGTATCGATCAGTGGTGGCGAACCTATGGCACGGGTGCCAGAGGCGGCACTCAGAGCCCTTTCTGTGGGCACCCGGGCCATTGCCCCAGCACACCAGATAGAACTCAAAGAATCTTCCTGAAGTTCTAAGCAACTTAAAAGAACTTAAAAGATGCTGCTTTCGGTCATATTTTCATACTTACTTCACTACTTGGGACTGTAGGAAGAATGAATAGACAGGGCCGAAATTATCTTTGGAGGACCTCCTGCCGGCCCCACATTTCTCTGTGGGACACATGATGCAAATTTTCCATCTTTCTACTGTGTTTCTGTTCTCAGGAGGCCAATATGATTGAATGTTGTTGAAAAACAGGGAGCAATAAGTTACTTTAATTTTGCTTTCATCTTTGGTTGGCACCTCGCGATAAATAAGGGGGGGGTTTGGGTTGCTTTTTGGGCACTCAGCTGCTAAAAGGTTCGCCATCACTGGTATAGATGGTCACGGATATGGTCTGCCATATAAACCTAGTGGCAGGCTTCATTCTCCATATGGCACCAGAATTGGCTCTGCATGGCACGACACGATGTACCCTGTGAAGCTGATGCCGAATATAAAACTCTCTACCAGTTGGTACCAGACTGGACTCTCAGGTCTTGCTTGTAACGTAAATCTCTTTGTTACTTTTGCATATTAACACACATCTTTGTGAGGTTTTTCCAGCAGTTACAGGGTAATTTTCTTTCCGGGGCATGGTTCAAAAAAGTGCCCCCACCTTCCCCTGAAAGTCAACAATTATAACATAAACAGTCAACAGTCCCCCCTGTTAAATACATGAATCCCCATGAATTTCATAGATAGTGCTGGACATAGATACAGTGCCAGAACAAAGCTTAGTACGTAAATAAAGCACAAGAACCAAGCTCAATACACAAATACAGCACTAGAACCGAGCTCTGTACAGAAATACAGCATCAGAAGAGAACTACATAAAGAAATAAAGCACCAGAAGTCAGATCTGTACAGATATACAACACAAGAACAAGGCTTTTTACAACTACAACTACAGAACCAGAGATGAGCTATGTAAATAAATAAAGCACCAGAACTGAACTCCATACAAACATACAGCACAACACAGCTCCATATAGAAATACAGCTTCAGTACTAAGCTCTGCACAGAAATATAGCACAAGAAGAAGGATTTGCACCGAAATACAGTAACAGAACTGAGCTCCATACAGTTATACAGCACCAGAACTGAACTCTTTACAAAATTACAGCATCACATACATACATAAGGAAAAAATGTATCAGTACAGAAAAACAGCGCTAGAACAGAGCTTTGTACAGGAATACAGTACCAGGACAGAGCTCTGTACAGAAATACAGCATCAGTAATAAGCTCTGTACAGAAATACAGTACCAGGACAAGCCTTTGCACTGTCATACAGCACTAGAACTAAGCTTTGTACAGAAATACAGAAACAGAATGGAGCTCCAAACAGAAATATGGCACAAGAATAGAGATCTGTACAGAAATACAGCACCAGAACAAGGCTCTGCACAAAAATACAACACAAGAACTGAACTCTATGCAAAAATACAGCACCAAGACAAGGCTTTGCACAGATATACAGCACCAGAACTGAGTTTTGTACAGAAATACAGCACCAGAGTGCAATAGAGAAATACAGCACCAGGACAGAACTCTGTACATAAATGCTGCAACAGATAAGAGCTCCATACAGAAATACAGCATAAGTACTAACCTCTGTACAGAAATACAGCACCAGAACAGAGCACTGTACAAAAAAATAGTACCGGAACCGAGCTCCATACAGAAATACAACACCAGAACACACCTCTCCATGCATAACCTACCTTGCACAGGCAACATTTTGTAACACGCCAGAAGTTTACGATCCCTAAATTGAAATCAGTACACTCTCTCTCAGGGCCAATACATCACACCTTGTCCCCGCCTGCAATGGTCACTCCTGCTGACAGGTTCCTTTAACCTCTTTCACCTATGAGCATCCTTACTGTAAATGTTCCATAAGTAATTTCCATGTAAAATCACGGATCTGCATAGCGTCAGTCAGCTACTGCTAAAGCAATTCAATTCTGTCATGCACTAATACAGGGCTAAATGCTCTCTATATATGATACCTGTTTGTAGGCGGGCTTCACCCCCGGCATGAGCACACGATATCGGTCCACAAACTCCACAAATGTGTAGCGGATGGGGTACCCAGCTCTGCGGATCCGGATGGTCTCCATCATTCCCGAATACCTCAGCTGACGGATGCACAGCTCTCTGTCAAACAGCTGCCGACCCGGAGAACAATGACAGTGTCAGTACAAGATGCAGGGATGCTACTGCTGCTGGGAAAGCTGGGTGGATAGCAATATGGCCGCCATCTACTAAATGTCTTGTCACCCAGCTTTCCCAACTCCTGAATATCTACTCATTCATAGGAATATCACCACATTACAAGACCGATTCTGGGAAAGCTGGGTTATCGTTACCACTTGCCACCCAGCTTTTCCTGATACAGATATGAAAGGTTAGAAGTGATAAGTAGTGTGGATGAGTCAGGGATTCTCATTAACAGTGTGAATGTGTTATTTATGGGGTGATTATTCCGTCACGGAGGAGATCGCCCCACCTATTACTACCCTGCCAGTAACTCCACAGACAGTAAACAGCGATTTCCGCAGGAGAACCTCAACTACGTCCTACAGTCATCAGAATGAGCAGAGCCGACTGACGTACTGGTGCAGGACACTGTCTTATCGGACACAGTGCAGTCACGACACAAAACAGCGTGTCCCTGTCCTGTACCCCAAGAGTGAGCCTTTCACTGTCCTGCCCCCCAAGTGTCAGCATGTCCCTGTCCCCCCGAGTCCAGCTGTCCCTGTCCCCCCCAAGTGTCAGCGTGTCCCGTCCCCCCCAGTCAGCCGTGCCTGTCCCCTAAGTGTCAAGCTTGTTCCCTGTCCGTCCCCCAGTGTCCACCTGTCCGTCCCCCCCAGTGTCAGCGTGTCCCTGTCCCCCAAGTGTCAGCGTTGTCCTTTCCCCCCCAAGTGTCAGCGTGTGTCCCTGTCCTGTCCCCCAATGTCACAGCCTGTCCTGTCCCCCCAAGTGTCAGCGTGTCCCTGTCCTGTCCCCCGAGTGTCAGCCTTGTCCTGGTCCCCCCCCAAGTGTCAGCGTGTCCCTGTCCCTTCCCCCCCAAGTGTCAGCGTGTCCTGTCCCCCCCAAGTGTCAGCGTGTCCCTGTCCTGTCCCCCAAGTGTCGCGTGTCCCCTGTCCTCTCCCCCCAGTGTCAGCGTGTCCCTGTCCTCTCCCCCAAGTGTCCGTGTCCCTGTCCTGTCCCCCCAGTGTCAGCGTGTCCCTGTCCTGTCTCCCCCAAGTGTCAGCGGTCCTGTCCTGTACCAGTGTCAGCGTGTTTCCCCCTGTCCTGTCCCAAGTGTCAGCATTCCCTGTCCTGTACCCCAGTTCACGTGTCCCTGACCTGTCCCTCCAAGTGTCAGCGTGTTCCTGTCCTGTACCCCAATGTCAGCGTGCCCTGTCCTGTACCCCAAGTTTCAGCGTGTCCCTGACCGTACCCCAAGTGTCAGCGTGTCCCCGTCCTTCCCCCAAGTGTCGCGTGTCCCTGTCCTGTCCCCCCCAAGTGTCAGCGTGTCCCTGTCCTGTCCCCCCAAGTGTCGCGTGTCCCTGACTGTCCCTCTAAGTGTCAGCGTGTCCCTGTCCTGTCCCTCCCCTAGTGTCAGCGTGTCCCTGTCCTGTCCCCCCAAGTGTCAGCGTGTCCCTTGTCCTCTCCCCCAAGTGTCACGTGTCCCTGTCCTCTCCCCCAAGTGTCAGCGTGTCCCTGTCCTGTACCTCAAGTGTCAGCGTGTCCCTGTCCTGTACCCCAAGTGTCAGCAGGTCCCTGTCCTGTACCCCAAGTGTCAGCGTGTCCCTGACCTGTCCTCCAAGTGCAGCGTGTGCCCTGTCCCTGTCCCCCAAGTGTCAGCTTGTCCCTGTCCTGTACCCAAGTGTCAGCGTGCCCCTATCCTCTAAGTGTCAGCGTGTCCCTGTCCTGTCCCCCCCAAGTGTCAGCGTGTCCCTGTCCTGTCCCCCCAAGTGTCAGCGTGTCCCTGTCCTGTCCCCCAAGTGTCAGCGTGTCCCTGACCTGTCCCCAAGTGTCAGCGTGTCCCTGTCCGTTCCCCCAATGTCAGCGTGTCCTTCCTCATCCCCCAAGTTCAGCGTGTCCCTGTCCTGTACCCTCACTGTATGCAGCGTGTCCCTGTCCTTTCCCCCAAGTGTCAGCAGGTCCCTGTCCTGTACCCCAAGTGTCAGCGTGTCCCTGACCTGTCCTCCAAGTGTCAGCGTGTCCCTGTCCTGTACCCCAAGTGTCAGCGTGTCACTGTCCTGTACCCCAAGTGTCAGAATGTCCCAGTTCCCCCAGTGTGAATATATCAAAGCGTAAGAGGGCTGACCCTATAACCCTTCCCCCTTCCATACATTGCTGGTATATACTGTAACATAATAGTGACAGCAGGTAGAATACACGTGAGCTACCACTGCCCACCTGATGCCCGCCGGGTACCTACCATAGGCTTCTTGTACTCATTGGGCTTGATGCAGCGGACGAAGAAGGGCTGGCAGACGCTCAGCGTTCTCATGAGCAGCTCCAGCGAGCGCTTGAACTGACTGCTCAGGGTGGGCGAGCGCTTCCTGGTCTCTGCCCCCTAGCACAAAAAAAAGAAAAGAAAAATACTTTGGAATCAGAAACAAAAATATCAGTGTCAGGAAATGAAAGGATGATAAGGACCTCTTCCTCTCCAGTGTCACCAGGAGGAAAGCAGAGGGGCAAATATACCGGACGGGAGTAACCCCTGCACTGCCAGGAACACTGCTGGAGGGGGCAGAGGGGCAAATATACAGGACGGGAGTAACCCCTGCACTGCCAGGAACACTGCTGGAGGGGGCAGAGGGGCAAATATACAGGACGGGAGTAACCCCTGCACTGCCAGGAACACTGCTGGAGGGGGCAGAGGGGCAAATATACAGGACGGGAGTAACCCCTGCACTGCCAGGAACACTGCTGGAGGGGGCAGAGGGGCAAATATACAGGATGGGAGTAACCCCTGCACTGCCAGGAACACAGGGAACACTGCTGGAGGGGGCAGAGGGGCAATAATACAGGACGGGAGTAACCCCTGCACTGCCAGGACCACAGGGAACACTGCTGGAGGGGGCAGAGGGGCAAATATACAGGACGGTAAGTAACCCCTGCACTGCCAGGAACACTGCTGGAGGGGGGCAGAGGGGGCAAATATACAGGACGGGAGTAACCCCTGCACTGCCAAGGAACACGCTGGAGGGGCGAGGGGCAAATATACAGTACAGGAGTAACTCTTGCACTGCCAGGACCACAGGGAACACTGCTGGAGGGGGCAAGGGCAAATAATACAGGACGGGAGTAACCCCTGCACTGCCAGGACAACAGGGAACACTGCTGGAGGGGGCAGAGGGGCAAATATACAGTACAGGAGTAACTCTTGCACTGCCAGGACCACAGGGAACACTGCTGGAGGGGGCAGAGGGGCAAATATACAGGACGGGAGTAACCCCTGCACTGCCAGGACAACAGGGAACACTGCTAGAAGGGGCAAAGGGGTAAATATACAGGACAGGAGTAACCCCTGCACTGCCAGGACCATAGGGAACACTGCTGGAGGGGTCAGAAGGGCAAATATACAGGACAGGAGTAACCCTTGCATGGCCAGGACCATAGGGAACACTGCTGGAGGGGGCAGATGGGCACATATACAGGACGGGAGTAACCCCTGCACTGCCAGGACCACAGAGAACACTGCTGGAGGGGACAGAGGGGCAAATATACAGGACAGGAGTAACCCCTGCATGGCCAGGACCATAGGGAACACTGCTGGAGGGGGCAGATGGGCAAATTACAGGACTAGGAGTAACCCCTGCACTGCCAGGACCACAGAGAACACTGCTGGAGGGGATAGAGGGGCAAATATACAGGACAGGAGTAACCTTGCATGGCCAGGACCATAGGGAACACTGCTGGATGGGGGAGGGGGCAAATATACAGGACGGGATTAACCCCTGCACTGCCAGGACCACAGAGAACACTGCTGGAGGGGACAGAGGGGCAAATATACAGGGCACTGCCAGGAGTATAAGGAACACTGCTGGAGGGGGCAAAGGGGCAAATATACAGGGCAGGAGTAAATCCTGCACTGCCAGGACCACAGGGAACACTGCTGGAGGGGGCAGAGGGGTAAATTACAACAGTACAGGAGTAACCCCTGCACTGCCAGGATTTTGGGGAGCACTGCTGGAGGGGGCAAAGAGGCAAATATACACGACGAGAGTAACCCCCTACACTGCCAGGAGTAAAGGGGACACTGCTTGGGGGGAGCTGCTAAGCTTCAACGTGGCTACAACACATCTCAACACCTAAACAACACAGTCTAAATCCATAAACACACACACTACTTCAAGTACACACAACATGCAGAGATATAGGCATCATGTGTAATAGCCAAAAATTGTAAGCAGAATATTAAAAGATGACACGTCAGCAACATAAAAAGCTCTCCTTGGGTAATAGTTTGTTACAATGTATCTATGAAGGTAAAATGTAACACTCACCAGAGGCAATCAATAATTCTGTAATAGGGCAATATTAAAAACACTGCAGTACCACAATGTCCTAAATGGAGAAAAACACCACTGCAGATGAAGAAGGGGGCGTTAGGATTATGTGTTGGTCTAGTGTAATTGCTAACTGCCTGCTCCATGGGTTATAACCCGACAAAATGCAGAGAGTGGAAATTATGGATACTGAAAATAGATGCCATTGCATGGTATGGCCACTACAGAATGTATGGAGCTGTCTGCCTGCAGGTCCAATCACTGTGCAGAAGCTGAACAGTGAAGGCTACGCATGTGGACCTGATATTTTAGATCTGTTAAAAAGGTAGGTCCCATCAATAGATATTTTTATTGCTCCCGCCTTTGGTTATATGCAGTAGCTTTGAGGTAGTTGTATCAGGCAAACATCTATTAAAAAAAGCTACTACTGAAACATTGCAATAAATGCCAGTCAGACGCTCACAGTAGTAAAACAAAAGCTGCAGCTGCCTCTCCCCCCTCCCCCCCTTCTCACAGTTTAGCACAAGTTGTTTTTTTTTTTGGAGACTTTGGAGATTTGGGAATATTTACAGAGAGGCTGCAGGTGGGAGAAGGGAACCTATAAGGTGCCAGGAGGTGAAAAACATACCTGATTTCCATAATAAGATATATTACATAACATAGAAATGTGCTGAAGGGCCTGATAAGGGTGCCAGATGCCACAATAACAGACTAGCTATTATAACAGACTAGCTTGGTATGACATGTACATATGGTGGCAGTGTATACCGAGGTTATGGGGTCATTTACTAAGGGCCCGATTCGCGTTTTCCCGCGTGTTACCCCTAATATTTCCGATTTGCCCGATTGTAACCTGACATTGCCCCGGGTTTTTGGCGCACGCGATCGGAGTTTGGCGCTCGGCACTGGCATGCACGCGACGGAAATCGGGGGCGTGGCCGAATGAAAACCCGACGGATTCGGAAAAACCGCCGCATTTAACAAAAATGTGTTGCGAAAATTACACTTACCTTCACCAGGTATAGGCCGGTGAATTTCAGGGCATTCCAGCGCGCCTCCGGGGAACTTCAGCACAGCAATGCCACCTGGTGGACGGCGGAGGAACTACCCTAGTGAATCCCGGCCGGACCCGAATCCAGCGCAGAGAACGCGCCGCTGGATCGCGAACGGACCGGGTAAGTAAATCTGCCCCTATGAGTCTTATGAATCTATGAGTCTATATGTCCCACTGTCCTTAAAGGGAACCTGTCACCAGGGACCTCATTTTCACTAAAGACAGATTGTAAAAGCCCATGACACCTGCAGTACAAAAATGTCTTTCTGCCTTTTCTAAGCATTTGCATTACAATATAATTGTGTGTTATAACTTGCCTTGCTCCCTGACAAAATCCTGGGGTAGTCACAGGGGCAGGACTTTGGTTTGGATGCATTTCAAAAAACAACATGTGACTTGTTTGAGCCTGAAGCTGTCTCCATCTTTGTGCTCCTGTACAGCTTGTCCCTCCCCCACTGATGTCAGACTGACCAGGCTGTGACCTCTGAGAAGGAGCAGGAGGTGGAGCTGTACAGGAGCACAAAGGTGTGGGCCAAGCTCTGAGGAGGGAGTAACACAGACAACAGACATGTTTGTTTGAAATGTATCCAAACCAAAGCCCAGCCCCTGTGACTACCCCGGGATTTTGTCAGGGTGGAAGGTAAGTTTTAACACACAATTATATTGTAATGCAAATGCTTAGAAAAGGCAGATTTGCACTGCAGGTGTAATAAGCTTCTGCAACCTGTCTTTAGTGAAAATGAGGTCCCTGGTGACAGGTTCCCTTTAAAGGCTATTGGGGGGAGGTATCATACACTGGTACATGGATCCCCCCAAACCCTGCATGCAACAGATCCATCATGACGCTCCAGATAGATCCAGCGGGCAGTATGTGGTCAAGCCTATAATATATCTGGTGGCCGGCTGTACTATGGGACCTGCTGTAGAATTGTGCTATAGCCATGCACCCATTCAGGTTTGAATGTTTGCCGGATATACGCAGTACAAAAATTCGGAGAAGGAACGTCCTGTCCTGGTCCACTCAGCCACTTGCGGCCCCCTTTGCACCCCTCCACACCCACTTAGCATTAAGTTGCTGTAGGGGGTTAAATAGTCATAGTTCCTGGCAGTGTGCCAGGAATTATGACTTTTTCCGGGGCTTGTCCGACAGAAAACTGTCCCTGATAAATCAGCCAATATTACACGTGCTACTGATTTATTATAGTTTCCCTTTAAAACAAAAAGTTGTGTCCTAAAAGGCACTTAACAATAGAGTTCTTATTGTATCACAGCGATGATATAAAGCCGAATACCGGAAAAGGGAAACAGGAAAAAACAACAGCACTGAGGACAGTCGGGTCCTATAGACACTTTCACTCTGTCAGTAATGAATGGGACATAGGGAAATGGTCCACGTTCCTTCAGAATGCTGATTCATCCTTATCTCCCATATCTTATCCATCACACTACATTGTCTATTTCTATATATACATTACAATGTCACCTATTAAAGTGAGGATGAGAGTCACATGCAAGGGGTCTGCTATAAGCTCCTCTGTACTTTGCATCATGTTATAATGTGTGATGTAATGTATTGTCGTTGCATCGTATATTACCGTTATAATGTATAATGTATTATGTTAAAATATAGTATAGTATTATTTTACTTTTATATGATGTCTATTACTTGTCTTGTAAAGTATAGTGTTACATTGTATCATGTATTATGTTGTAATCAATTAAATTGACAGCATCTAAACTATATTTTAGTGTTGTTTTCTATTGTTTTAGCTTAAAGGAAGTTATGTTTTAATAACACAAGTCTCGGGCTTCCCAACTGATAAACTAAAGTGGATGTCACTTTCCATATTCATACATGACTCCTCTATGGGAAGAGTTGCCATCTGATTTTGCTGTGGCACACCTAGGCATGCATCTCATACAGTAGTTGCCCCTTTATTTTAATTGGTGGCTTGTTATATTGTGCTCCCTTCTGGGTGTAGACTTGACATTTTGGTCCCCAAAAGCTCATCTATGTCTTGTGGTTCCCCTAATGATAGACTTCGCTCCATACATTGTGTTATTTTATATTATGTTGTATTATATTTTGTACCTTGTTATGTTACACTATGTTATACATCATGTGAGTGTATTCTATTATCTTGTATTACCCTGTATGACACTAATGTTCTGTTTACAGCTGAGGTTTTTATTATATTTGCTCCCGGATTGTTTCAGCGTCTTGGATTCAATAATAATCATACAAAGGAACGAAGGCTTCACAAAGCGACTAGGGATGGGTAGAAGAGCAGAGACCTTTCTTTACCTTTGCAGGAGGGGTAGATGATTGACCAAAAGCACTGCTGGTATAGCCACAGAGAAACTACAGGATAGGGGCAAAGCGGAGAGGATAGAGAAACAGATAGAAGACGATTAGTGGCTGCGATGATATAATTGTCACCCAGAGGGAGACATGTGGAGGCTGAGGACACCGACATCTAATCACCGGATTATTCTTACATAATCTCTCTGCTGTGCAAAAGTCACATAGCAAGATGGGCCCTGTGTACAGAGCCCAAACATCAGCATGTCACTGTCCTGTACCCTAAATAACAGTATGACAATGTCCTGTACCCCAAACATCAGCGTGTCCCTGTCCTGTACCCCAAACATCAGCATATCACTGTCCTGTACCCCAAACATCAGGATGTCCCTGTCCTGTACCCCAAACATCAGCATGTCACTGTCCTGTACCCCAAACATCAGGGTGTCACTGTCCTGTACCCAAAACATCAGCATGTCACTGTCCTGTACCCCAAATAACAGTATGACAATGTCCTGTACCCCAAACATCAGCATGTCACTGTCCTGTACCCCAAACATCAGCATGTCACTGTCCTGTACCCCAAACACCAGCATGTCACAGTCCTGTACTCGAAACATCAGCATGTCACTGTCCTGTACCCCAAAAATCAGCTAGTCGCTGTTTTGTACCCCAAAAATCAGCATGTCCCTGTCCTGTACGCCAAACATCAGCATGTCCCTGTCCTGTACCCCAAACATCAGCAAGTCCCTGCCCTGTATCCCAAACATCAGCAAGTCCCTGCCCTGTACCTCAAACATCAGCATGTCCCTGCCCTGTACCACAAACATCAGCATGTCACTGTCCTGTACCCCAAACGTCAGAGTGTCCCTGTCCTGCACCCCAAGTGTCAGTGTGTCAGTGTCCTAGCCCCCCAAGTGTCAGTGTGTCAGTGTCCTAGCCCCCCAAGTGTCAGCGTGTCCCTGTCCTGTCCCCCAAGTATCAGCGTGTCCCTGTCCTGTCCCCCAATGTGTCAGTGTGTCCGTGTCCTATCCCCCCCCCAATGTCCGTGTGTCCCTGTCCTGTCCCCAAGTATCAGCGTGTCCTGTCCTCCAAGTGTCAGCGGTCCCTGTCCTGTCCCCCAGTGTCAGCTGGGTTTCACTGTCCTGTACCCCAAGTTCAGCGTGTCCTGTCCTGTCCCCCAAGTGTCAGCGTGTCCCTGTCCTGTCCCCCAAGTGTCAGCGTGTCCCTGTTCCCTCGTCCTCCAAGTGTCAGCGTGCCCTGTCCTGTCCCCCCAAGTGTCACGGTGTCCCTTGTCCTGTACCCCAGTGTCACCGTGTCCCCCTGTCCTGTTCCCCCCCAGTGTCAGCGTGTCCCTGTCCTGTCCCCCAAGTGTTCAGCGTGTCCCTGTCCTGTCCCCCAGGTGTCAGCGTTGTCCCTGTCCTGTCCCCCAAGGTCAGCGTGTCCCCCAAGTGTCAGCGTTGTCCCTGTCCTGTCCCCCGGTGTCGCGTGTCCCTGTCCTGTACCCCAATTGTCAGCATGTCCTGTCCTTTAATCCAAGTGTCAGCTGTCCCTTTCCTGTCCCCCAGGTGCAGCGTGTCCCTGTCCTGTACCCAGTGTCAGCATGTCCTGTCCCCCAGTGTCAGCGTGTCCCTGTCCTGTCCCCTCAGGGTTCAGCGTTTTGGCCCTATGTATTTTTTTTAACCTTCTATATATACAAGTACATGATTATATTGTAGTAGAGCACATCTAATAAGGTACATGGTGCTGATTGTAGTATTGTAGGACGTAATTACACTTACATAAGACAACCCAGTAGACACTTACCATGGCCACATCAGCCTGAAATATCTGTTTGATGAATTTATTCTTGGATGAGTGCACCAGCTGGATAATGTCTCCATGAAGAGTGTCCCGGTTCTTCTCCAGGAAACCTACAATAGAGAGAACCATCAGTATGACTATGGTGGATGAAGATGTATTGTTGTACTACATGGGATTGTGATATGTATTGTACTGTATTTTGTATTATGTTATGTTGTTAAACTGCATTGTGTTATTGTGAATAATGTTGTAACATATGAAGCGGTTTTTGAATATTGTATTACATTTTGTTGTATTATACTATATTGTATTCTATGGATTGTATGATATTATGTACGTATATTATGTATGTATTATATTATGTTGTTAACCACTCAACACCTCCAATATGCCAAAGTCCCGAAAATTCAGGTCCTGGGTGTTCATCCCCTTAGATGTTGCAATAGATGCAACTGTGCCATCAATGTGGTTCAAGGAATGAGAATCCTTGTAGGGCAAAAAAAGGGTTAAAAAAGTTTCACAATGTTTTGGGAAAGTGAACAAAATAAAGTGAAACAAAATATATTCCAGCTTCAAAACAATGAGCCTACACCCATAAATACCTGTGCTAAACAACTGTATTTACCCTGCACAGTAATCAGAAAATAGAATAAAATACTGTTTTTTCCCTTCTTCACAAAAGTGAAATCTGTGAGATCTACAGTATGCACCTGCAAAAAGCAGAAATTTAGATGGAAAAAAGTTTCCTTTCTCTCTATGTTGTATTCACAAAAATGGCACAAGAAGCTTGGTCGTAAAAGGGTTATACTTCATGGTGTTATTTTCTAATGTATTGTTTCATGTTGCATTATAGTATAATGTGTTATATTGTATAATGTTGTATTGTTATACTGTATTGCTTTATTTTGTATTGTGTTTTACAATTCTGAACAGTGTTAAAAAATCTTTCCTACCTCTTGTTTCGTAGTACACAATGCCGGCAAAGTGATTGATACCAAATTGCGTCTCGTAGCTGTTTTTCGGGGGGATGTAAAAGGTGTTGAGCTTGTGTTGGCTGTTGAGTTTGTTCAGCATTGTGGTGTCTGTACCCTAAAAAAAAACAACCAACAGCTGTTAACATAAAATTCATAGGGAAACGTAACAAATTCTACACATAGACCCTGCTGATCTGTTGGAAGTCAGGGGATACCCTTCATGAACTGTCGTGGATAACCCATGGATAGATAGATAGATAGATAGATATGAGATAGATAGATAGATAGATAGATAGATAGATAGATAGATATGAGATAGATAGATATGAGATAGATAGATAGATAGATACAGGGGCGTAACTACAGTGGTAGCAGCCATAGCAGCCGCTATGGGGCCTGCAGGGTCAGGGGGCCCTGTCATACTACCTGACATACTAAAGAGTGGAAGACACTCTGTTCACATAACATATATATAACATATATGTGATGTATATATGCTCTATATGCATAGCTCCCAACCGTCCCGATTTTGACGGGACTTTCCCGTTTTTCTTACCTCTGCCCCGCGTCACGGGCAGCTATGAGATTGTCACGGATTCTCCCCCCAGGTCCCGCTACTGTGTCCCCATAGTAAATACTTTGAAAGTCTGAACTCACAGTACAGAATGGCTTCTACAGACATCGGGAGGGAATCCTTTTCAGAGAAGTGTCGGGCTTAGCGGAGAGAGCAGGGACCATGTCATCAGCTTCAGATCTGTCCATATATGGTCACTGCATCTCCTAGGGTTCCCCAGAGCAGACATCGGGCAGGGAATCCTTTTCAGAGAAGTGTCGGGCTTAGCGGAGAGCAGGGACCACGTCATCAGCTTCAGATCAGTATCTGTCCATATATGGTCTCCAGGGCTTCCCCAGACACAAGCTATTTATATAATTAAATTAAATAAAGTTTTGGCCAGGCTGAGATTCGAACCTGGGACCTTGTGCACCAGAGACAGGAGCCTAACTAACTGAGCTATAAGCCCAGTGATACAGAGCTGGGGATTTCTGGTAACTAAGAAGTGTTATCAGCCAGTGTTACATTGTGATACAGACTAATGCACTGATATATAGAGAGGGATCTTCTCAGAGGTTATTATTGTAATTATTGAGACTATTATTATTATTATTTTTATTATTATGGAGATGATTATTAATAATAGTAAAAATAATAATAATCATCTCAATAATAATAATCATCTCCATAATAATAATAATAGTCTCAATAATTACCAAGGCAGTAAATCTGTGTCACAGTGTAACATAGTCATAGTTCTCAGTTACCAAAATTCTCCACCTTGTTAATCACAGAGGTTATAGCTCAGTTGGTTGAGGCGCTGTGTTATTATTGTACATGGACACTGCAGGTTCTGGGTTCAAATGCCAATGAGGATAATTTTTTTTTTTTTTATTGAGATGATTTTTATTATTATAATATGGCTAAAATTTGGGGCGTGGCCAGGGAGTGATTGGGGGTGGGGCTTAGGGGGATCGCCATTTTGTCCCTCTTTTCCTTTCACAAATGTTGGGAGGTATGTATATGTATAAATGGGTGATTGTAACTTGTATGTGTGAGTAAATATATTTTTATTAAGTGAGAAGGGGGGCCCATACAGAAGCCTGCTATGGGGCCCTGCTTCTCCTAGTTACGCCACTGGATAGATATGAGATAGATAGATAGATAGATAGATAGATATGAGATAGATAGATAGATAGGAGATAGATAGATAGATAGATATGAGATAGATAGATAGATAGATAGATAGATAGATAGATAGATAGGAGATAGATAGACATGAGATAGATAGATAGATATGAGATAGATATATAGACAGGAGATAGATAGATAGATATGAGATAGATAGATAGATAGATAGATAGATAGATAGATAGATAGATAGATAGATAGATAGACAGGAGATAGATAGATAGGAGATAGATAGATGATAGATAGATAGATAGATAGATAGATAGATAGATAGATAGATAGGAGATAGATAGATAGATAGATAGATATGAGATAGATAGATAGATAGATAGGAGATAGATAGACATGAGATAGATAGATAGATATGAGATAGATATATAGACACGAGATAGAGAGATAGATATGAGATAGAGAGATAGATAGATAGATAGATAGATAGATAGATAGATAGATAGAGAGATAGATAGAGGCGTGTCCCTGTCCTGTTCCCCAAGTGTCAGCGTGTCCCTGTCCTGTCCCCCAAGTGTCAGCAAGTCCCTGTCCTGTCCCCCAAGTTTTTTTTAACCTTCTATATATACAAGTACATGATTATATTGTAGTAGAGCACATCTAATAAGGTACATGGTGCTGATTGTAGTATCGTAGGACGTTATTACACTTACATTAGACAACCCAGTAGACACTTACCATGGCGACATCAGCCTGAAATATCTGTTTGATGAATTTATTTTTGGATGAGTGCACCAGCTGGATAATGTCTCCATGAAGAGTGTCCCGGTTCTTCTCCAGGAAACCTACAATAGAGAGAACAATCAATATGACTGGTGGAAGATGGACAAAAGAATTGCTGTACTACATGGGATTGTGAGATGTATTGTACGGTATGTTGTATTATGTTATGTTGTTAAACTGCATTGTGTTATTGTGAATAATGTTTTATTGTAGAATAGATTTTGTTGTATTATAGTACCGGTATATTGTATTCTGTGGCTTCTATTATATTATGTATGTATATTATGTATGTATTATATTATGTTGTTAACCCCTTAACGCCTCCAATATGCTTAACCTAACCTAAAGGTTTTAGGCTACATTATATATATACCGTAATATACTCTATATACCGTAATACTGCCCAACAGAAGAAAGTTTCCTTTCTCTCTATGTTGCATTCACAAAAATGGCACAAGTAGCTTGGTCGCAAAAGGGTTATACTTCATGGTGTTATTTTCTACCGTATTGTTTCATGTTGCATAATAGTATAATGTGTTCTGTTAGATTGTATTATGTTATATTGTATTGCTTTATTTTGTATTGTGTTTTACAATTCTGTTAAAAAATCTTTCCTACCTTTTGTTTCGTAGTACACAATGCCGGCAAAGTGATTGATACCAAATTGCGTCTCATAGCTGTTTTTTGGGGGGATGTAAAAGGTGTTGAGCTTGTGTTGGCTGTTGAGTTTGTTCAGCATTGTGGTGTCTGTACCCTGAAAACAACCAACATCTATCTGTTAACATAAAATTCATAAGGAAACCTAACAAATTCTACACAGACACTGCTGACCTGTCAGAAGTCAGGGGATAGCCCTTATAACCTGCCACGGATAACCCACGGACATATAGATAGATATGATAAATAGATAGATGTAGATAAATAGATAGATAGATATGAGATAGCTGGATAGATAGATAGATAGATAGATAGATAGATAGATAGATAGATAGATAGATAGAGAGATAGATAGATAGATAGATAGATAGATAGATAGATAGAATGTAAATGGGTTTGCAACCTTTGGAAATTTGCTTTCTTCATCAATGAGTGAGATGATGTTCATGGGTTTGATAGCGATCATGTCCAGGGCGTCCTGGTTGTCGGTGAACTCTATGTGCTGCCAGTTGATGTTCTCCAGGTTGTATTCCTCCTGCTCCAGCTTAAAGACGTGACGCACAAAGAACTGCTGCAAGTTTTCATTGGCAAAATTGATGCAAAGCTGCTCAAAACTGAAAAAATAATATTGGTATACACCGGTGATAAGATACATAAAGATATACAGATAGAAATATAGATTATGTAACCGAGCCAGCCTGATGATGGTTGATACCCTGTGCAGTAATTTCTAGACATGGATGGATGTGAATGGTGATTGATGGATAGGAGATAGATACATAGATAGACAGATAGTGATACAGGTAGATAGAAATGAGATAGATAGATAGATAGATAGATAGATAGATAGATAGATAGATAGAAGATAGATAGGAGATAGACACATAGATAGACAGATAGACAGTGACACAGGTAGATAGATATGAGATAGATAGATAGATAGATTGTGACACAGGTAGATAGAAATGAGATAGATAGATAGATAGATAGATAGAAGATAGATAGGAGATAGAAACATAGATAGACAGATAGACAGTGACACAGGTAGATAGATATGAGATAGATAGATAGATAGATAGATTGTGACACAGGTAGATAGAAATGAGATAGATAGATAGATAGATAGATAGATAGATAGATAGATAGATAGATAGAAGATAGATAGGAGATAGACACATAGATAGACAGATAGACAGTGACACAGGTAGATAGATATGAGATAGATAGACAGATAGATAGGAGATAGATAGATAGATAGATAGATAGATAGATAGATAGATAGATAGGAGATAGATAGATAGATAGATAGATAGACAGATAGACAGTGACACAGGTAGATAGATATGAGATAGATAGACAGATAGATAGGAGATAGATAGATAGATAGATAGATAGATAGATAGATACTGTGGGGGCACTGTGACTTGGCTAGTTTGGTAGACTATGACATAGGGCTACTGTGGGGGCAACTGTGACTGGCTACTGTTGGTAACTATGACTCTGAACTTCTGTGGGGGCACTGTGACTTGGCTACTGTTGGTAGACTAGACTATTGAGCTCGTGGTGCACTGTGACTTGGCTACTGTTGGTAGACTATGACTATGAGCTACTGTTGGTATACTATGACTATGAGCTACTGTTGGTATACTATGACTATGAGCTACGGTGGTATACCTATTACTTGAGCTACTTGTGGGTGTCACTGTGATTTGGCTACTGTTGGGGAGGTTGGAGCACGTACTATGAGCGACTAAATGGGCAATTTGAATTGGCTACTGTGTGGCCTGTGACTTTTGGCTACTGTTGGGGTCCACGTGCTACATGGGTACTTGACTATCGTGTTACTGTGGGGGCATGAATCCTTCCCCTTGTCTAGACGACTAGGAAAAATACATTACATGCCCAATATTATATACTAGCACTTTTCAATCTGTGTTGCATATAACCTGAAGGGAAGCTACAATCCAGATTTTTCCATCATGTTTCTATTGTATTGGTGTCCCCAGGATGCCAATACGATTAAAACCTGTACTACAGCAGGGATCAATAAGTTACTGCTTAAATTGTCACGTTGGCACTTTGCGACATATAAGTGGGTTTAAGAGGGTCAGAATGGAGCTTTATTTTGTTGGCAATTATAGCAGGAGCCTTAGGGGGTCAGGTGCCTCCTGCACATACAGAGAGACCAGTACTACAGATTATACAGTATAATCTGGTACAGATTAAGGATTTGGGCCCAGCATCTTGAAGTGCACTTTATTTTAGCACTAGTTTTTTGATACTGTGACATATGCTTGTCTCCCATGCTTGTTACGGCAAAACTGGAATGGCTCATTAAATGAGTTGTTAAACACCCTTTAAGTGATTTAGTAATCATTAACCCTTTACTGATGTCTTTCAATTACAGGAACACGGATATCTCCCCAAAATGCAACTAATATTAAACCAATGCATCCAACCTCAATCCCTGGAGTGGAGGAATGATCCGCCTGGGAGATCTCAACGAGGCCGGTACTGCGCCACCTACTGATCAGATACAGGGAGCACCTCATATATGTGAGTCTGCTGATTTATTCCTGATGCACAATAAAAAAGTTGACAAGATATTAGTCATTGCTGCTCTCCACACCTGTCCTAATAAATCTTATATGGACACAGTTCAGTTATGTTAGCAAAGAGTTCCAAATCCTCAGCAAAGGCATAGAGAAAAATGAATTATGATCGAATAGCCAGGACTTACTACATACTCTATATACACCACCACTAGGAGGAGCTCAGGATATTGATATGTACTGTATACAACCACCACTAGGTGGAGCTCAGGACATTACTACATACTGTATATACAACCACCACTAGGTGGAGCTCAGGAGATTACTACATACTGTATATCAGCCACCACTAGGAGGAGCTCAGTGAGATTATTACATACGTATATACAACCAACCCTAGGAGAGCCTCAGGAGATTACTAGATAGGTATATCAGCCACCACAGCAGGAGTCAAGATTACTACATACTGTACATACACCCACCACTAGGAGCTCGAGATTACTACATACTGCATACACATCCACCCCTAGTAGACGAATCAGGAGACTACTACATCTGTATATACGCCACCACTAGGTGATCTCAGGACATTACTACCTACTGTATATAAGCCACCACTAGGGGGGGCTCATGAGATTACTACATACTGTTTATCCAGTCACCACTAGATGAGCTCAGGACCTACTACATCTGTAATATACAGGCCACCACTAGGGGGAGCTCATAGAGTACTGCTACTGTATTACACCCACCACTAGTAGGAGCTCAGGATATGACTATATACTTTATATACAGTCACCACTAGAAGAGGCTCTGGAGATTCTACATACGTTATACAGTCACCACTAGGGGGAGCTCAGGACATTACTACATACTTATATACAGCCCCCACTAGGGGAGCTCAGGAGATTACTACATACTGAAATACGCACCACTAGGGGGAGCTCAGGAGATACTACATACTGTATATACACCCACCCCTAGGAGAGCTCAAGAGATTACTATCTCTGTATATCGTCACCACTAGGAGGAGCTCTGGAATACTACATACTGTTATACAGTCACTCACTAGGGGAGCTCAGGACATACTACATACTGTATATACACCACCACTAGGGGTAGCTCAGGAGATTATTACCTACTGATATACAGCCACCATAGGAGAAGCCAGTAACTACTACATACTGTATATACAGCCACCACTAGGGGAGCTCAAGAGATTACTACATACTGTATACTAACGCCACCACTAGGTGAAGCTCAGGAGAGTACTAACTACTGTATACAGCCACCACTAGGAGGAGCTCAGAAGACTACTATAAACTGTAATACCCCACCATATGAGGAGCTCAGAAGATTACTCCAACGTAATACATCCACCACTATGAGGAGCTCAGAGATTACTACATACGGTATATGCAGGCCACCACTAGAAGGAGCTCAGGAGATCACTACATCTTATACACAGCCACCACTGGAGCAGCTTGGATAATTACACATCGTATTACAGCCACCACTAGGGGAGCTCAGGAGATTACTACTACTGTATATCAGCCACCATTATGGTGCTCTCAGAGATTACTATATACTGTATATACAGCCATCACTATGGGGAGATCAGGACGATATACATACTGTAATACAGCCACCATTATGGGCGCTCATGAGATTACTATATACTGTATATACAGCCTCACTAGGGGAGATAAGGAGTTACATATACTGTTATACACCATCACTAGGGGGAGCAGGAGATTACCTATATACTGTATTACAGACATCACTAGGGGAGATCAGGAGATTCTACCTACTGTATATACGCCACCACTAGAGCCTCTCAGGAGATTACTACATACTGTATATTACAGCCACCACTCGGGGTGACTCAGGAGATTACTAATACTGTATATAACAGCCACCACTATGGAGCTTGGATTATTTACTACATACTGTACATACAGACCACATTTACCTGGCACATCCAGAGGCTGTTTTTTTCTACCTCTTACACATAAAACTCCACTTCTCCCTGCTGGTTTTTATTGAAACAATCTTCTATTGGTGATTGGCTGCAGTATTCTATGCTGAAGATGGGACTGGAGGAAGTACCATTATACAAATATCTGAAAAATTACAAAACTTATGACATAATGTTACAAAGTGGATCTGATCTACAACATCTGCAGAGCATGTCACCTGGGTGCACGGATGAGCTGTTCACAGATAATTAGGCTGATTAAGATTCTGCGCGTTGCGGCTGCCATTGTTTTAGCAGAATTAACCTGTCACTGCCCTTTAATATTTATGCCAAGAATAGGAGCCGTGCTTCCCCTGGAGACTGGTGTGTGGCCTGTATTACTTATGCTGACTATCTTCAATACTGTGATACAGACACCACGGAGATGGGGTCATTATTTATTTTACACTTGTAATTGCTGATTATTGATCAATTCAATTATAGGAGTTCCCCTTTTAGAGGTGTAGATGAGATTTTTGTTGTGTATGGTCAGTTTATAATCAGAAATTCTGGCTATTTTTTTAAACCTACTTTCCTCTGTGAGTCCACGGGTCGTTGTTTTCTACTTTGTTGTCTTTTCTCTGTTTTTCCTTATGTGTCTGATTTGCTCAAAGGAACAATCAACAAGCTGCTCTCCCAGATCTTTACTATTATATGTTCCACTATTTGGTAATGATTGGGTTTGTGTCATAATAGAAGTAACAGGAGATAAATGTCTGTTTTTTTTGGGCTGACTACTGTGATCCCCAGGCTCCCACATCCCTTTCGCTCGCGTACTCCCAGTTTAGGCCTTTGGTTGTGGACTGGAAGTACCATGGTGTTTTCCGTGATCCCTTCACTCTCAATGAGTGATGTTTTCCCCTTCAATTGTGCATTGTGGTTTATGATAGACCGCCACCAGGCACAGTTATACCTCCATATTTAGTGGCCCCCTATAGTAATATGGGCCCTCCACTAGCCCCTTATATAATGCTCTCCCCTTGCATTTCCCCTTTCTGTGCCCACCCTATTAATTGCCCCTTTCTGTAGGCCCATAACGTATGTTCCCCTTTTATGTACTTCCCCCCAACTTATAAATATTTTCCTATGCCTCCCAGGATATTTTGCCCCCTTTCTATGCCCCCATATCTATGCCCCCTTGGTAACTCCCCCACTTCTGCCCTTTTCTGTCACAGCCGGCTATGTCGCTTTTCCTACGTTAGGTTTCATTTATGGATCCCCTCTATAATGCCAGGATTAATCATGTTCATCGCAATGTCTACTAACCCGCCAAAATACTAATGGGGAAGACTGATAAAATAACAGATCCGTCAACAGCACTTTGACAGTTTTAAGCTTTGAGCCAAACACTACAGACACGACGTACAAATTCCTGATTCTATGTATTTGATCTGTGTAGATAATATGAATATGATTGTAATAATTCCATCTTCTTCCTAAGACTAACTGTGGAGGGCGGGTGAGTATACGTCCTGTAGCCTCCACCCATCATGGCTCCATCTCACCCCCTCATCTCTCACGCTGCCTGTCACATACAGATGTGTCCTTCCTTATCTTTCATTTATATTAGGCATATCCTGAGCAAGTGAAGATCTAAAGATGGGAAATTATCAATCATACAATGTTTCCTATTATTAATCATTAACTAATAACAACCACGGACACAGAGGGGGTATTTATAAGGGATTCTATAGGAGAAAACTGGCGTGAAAGCCCTGAAATAAGCGCAATTGTTAGCAAACCGCCATCAATTTTGATTATTATCCCATTTACGCCAATTCCACACCAAGAGGGCATGTAGGGGGAGCGGAGGAATTGGGCTGTGTTGGGCGAGCTGTGTATACCACTTTCAGTGTACCTGCTGTGTATATTTTGTACGCCAGTAGCCCTCATGTCCCCACCAGATACCGTACATTGGGAGGCCTAGGATGGGCTTGATAATCCCCCCAAGTCTTAGGTGGATAAAATATTTTGACCACAGTCTTTATTAATTACCTTACAAACTACAACTTTTTCAAACCAAAACTAAGATTCGCCATACGGGTGATGCCACAGCTGCGTATTTGGTCATTTTTACGCAGCGTTTTCAGTCCGTTTAAAAAGGCATCAGTTTTGCGGTTTGGGATCAGGTAACCTGCGTTTGGCTGCTTCACACCTGTTTATCTATAGATAATCTGTAAAAACTAAAAACCGGTAAAAAAGATACTTTTAAAACGGACTGAAACGCATGCTTAAAAACTGCCAAAAACGCCATGTGGTGGCATCACCCTTAGGGGGATGACACAACTAGCGCTTTTCTGCGCTTACAAACGCAAGCGCAGACAAAGCCGCACACACCGGGAAGGGACTCGGCCCGATTGCATTTTCCATAGAACCGCTGATGCGATCGGGCGAGGCCCGCCCGGTGGGCGAGTGCTTTGTCTGCCTTGCGTTTGCAAGCGCAGACAAGCGCTACGGTGCACCACCTTAGGATTACAGCTTTTAGTTAGAATTGTGAATCATATTACCACATATGATCTCGCTGTCTCATGGGGACTGCACCCAGGCGGGTCCATCGTCCAGGAATTAGCAGTCTGCAGGCCCCCCCCCCCCCCGGCCAACCATGAAAAACACACCTTTACACTCTTCCTCCTGCGCCCTTCCTTGGCGATTCTCTTCTCCCGAATTCCTCAGAAGCAGCGCGAGTAGAACCAGGTCCGTGTGCTCTGCTTATTGCACACAGTATACGTGACTGATGTCATAGCTATGTGCAAGCAGAGCGCCCAGATCTGATTCTACCCGCACACTTTTCAGAAATCCAGGAGAAGACGTGGGTGCGCCGGAAGTGAGTTAAAGTTATATTTTTTGCCGTTAACGTTGAGTTTTATAAATGCAAATTGTTAACAGCAATGTTAGTCAAATTAGGCAATATTAGCAACTTACCTCTCTCAGCTGTGTTATTGCATTCTAAAACTAAATGGAAACCACCTTGTGGAAACAACCTAAGGCTCATTCCCACACTTGCGAGTGGTGATCAATGAACTCACTTCGCAACGCATGCTCCCGGATCGCACAGCATTTCAGTCACGCCCGGTGTGCAGCGTTTGGCCGTGCGATCCGGGCCAGCATGCCGTTGCGAGTGAGTTCCATCGCATCGCACTCGCAAGTTGGAACGGCCCTTAGGGGCGTTCACACGTTTCGTTTTGACCTGCGTTTAATTGCCGTTGAAACGCATCTACAAAACTGAAATGAGGTGATTTGGCCTAATTACGTTACTGTTAACGTTTCCATTTACACACGCATTGTGATTATGCGATGTTAACACATGTGTTACAATGTGTTAACAAATGTAAACAGTAATGTAATTTAGGCAAAGCACCTCTCCTCATGCCGTTGTAATGCGTTTTTCAAACACATTTATGAAACGTCACGACAAAACGTGACGTTGAGCGCCCTTAGGGTGATGCACACATGCGATGTGAAACCGTTTGGGTCCTTTTTTCAGCAGTCCGTTAAAAACGCATGCCTTACAAAACGCATCCGTGTTTTTTGAAAAATGCATCGTTTTTGACTAGTTTTTTTTAATTAAGATAATTGGGAAAACCTGTCAAAACATTGCGTTTTTCAAACAGGCTGCTTAAAAATGACCAAAAACGGTTTCAAAACGCCATTTTTGACATCACCCTGATGTCATTTTAACGCTCGTTCCTAGAATCGCAGGCGTTTCCATAGAAACGTTTGCTAGCGCAGACAAGCGCTACGTGTGGCGCAAGCCTAGGGTCCAGTTACAATAGAATTTGTCATGAGACATCTAACTCCCTTTGTGTCTATAAGGGCCACCCAATGGTTGCTGTGTGTCATTGCAGCCTGTCGGAAGCGATGATACCAATCGGAAAGTGGAGATCTTCCAAAATTTTAGGAAATTTAATGTGGACACTCTTTAATGGTGACTGAACCACCAGCTATTGCGTTCATACTGGTACAAGTATAGTGAGACACAGTAACAGATGGGCTTAGTAAAGCAGTTTCATATCTCTTATGGTTCCAAAGTTATCAATACCGAGATTCTCATGAGGTCTTCGATCGGATCCATCCCTATCATAAGCGTCATGGAGCTTCCTCACCGGTCATGGCATGGTCCTGGTCACCTGAAAATTGATCCTACATCACCTCATGCATGTTATATCACATGAAATTCACATGTTATGCGAGGTTGAACAACTCATGGTTTAAGCTGGGCAAGGATTGTGGGTATAGCCATAGAACTGGGGCACAGTTGACATACACCTACATCAAACCCACTGAGAGCACCCGGAAGTGCATGCTCTAACTAAGAGGGCGGGGCAAGAAACAGGAGGGTCACATGATCATCAGATGCAACAATTATACCACGTTTAGAAAGTCAACAGAAATCTGTCAATGGACTAAAATTGGTTCGGGATCAGAATAATTGCCACTCAGGACCAAACACTTTTCCAGACTTTGCAAACTTTTTTTTTTTTTTTTCGAAGAGATGCTGGATTCTTTTAAAATTTTATCCTTTTTAATCAGAATATTTACTTTTAAACAAATTTTAGGTTTTAAAAGCTGAGAAAAAGTTACCAAATATTATATTTTTTATAGCTTAAAACAGGCATTTTGAATAGTGTTTGACCTATGCCCTACAATTTTGATATATCATCTCTCTGTTTTTAGGCTAAGCGGGTGTCCGATAGAGTGACTAAGTTGAATATATGGGATATGAGGGAAACAATTTTTAGCTAAAGAAAGGATGTTCAGATAGGTTCTAGGGCTCTAAGGAACCGCACTAGTTGTAATTTGTGAAAAATGTGGTGACAGTTCCTTTAACATTTTTATGTCCCTATAAGATCTGAAAGAATTTTGGATGTTTATTTTCTATTTTATTGTTTTTACATTTATGTTGGCACTTGGAGAAAATGCTATATAGCAGCCCCATTTTATGCATGCAAAAGACCTTTTACATGTCAATTCCAACAGAAGCTTCATTGTTTACTTCGCATGATGGAAACAAGTCCATGGTCATGTTGTTCCCCACAGGTGCACGCTTCGTTATATCCCTGTCTGTGATGGTCACACAGGTGCACAGCTCGTTATCTCCCTGGTCATGTGATGTCCACATGTGTATGGTAATTATATCCCTGTCATGTATGTCACACAGGTGCCGGCTCATTATATCGCCTGATCATATGATTTCAAACGGTTGTATGGCACATTATATCCCTGGTCATGTTATGTCACAAACAGGTTTGCACGACTCATTATATCCCTGATCATGGGATTCACACAGGTGTATGGCATAAAATTCACATTATAATCCCTGGTCATTTGATGTCCACACAGGGCACGACTCCATATATCCCTGATATTTGGGGTCACGCAGGTGGCCGACTCGTTAATCCCTAGTCCTGTGATGTCAAAATAGGTGCACGTCTCATTATATCCCTGATCATATGATGTCACACAGGTTGCACGGCTCGTTATTTCCTGGTCATGGATGTCACACAGGTGCACGACTCATTAATCTGAGCATTTGGGGTCACACGTGTCACGGTCGTTATATATCCCTGGTCAATGTGATGTCACCGGTGATGAACTCATTATCCCTGTCATGTGGGGTTACACAGGTGCACGGCTCGTATATCCCTGGTCATGTGATGTCACACAGGTGCACGGCCGTTATATCCCTGGTCATGTGATTCACACAGGTGCCGGCTCGTTATATCCCTGGTCATGTGATGTCACACAGTACGTAGGCGCCTTTATATCCCTGTCATGTGATGTCACACCAGGTGCACAGCTCGTTATATCCGATCATGTGATGTCACACAGTGCACACTCGTTAATATCAAGAGAGTATCAGCTCTGTATGTTATAAAAGCCGTGGACATGACCATGGACTGGTTTCCATACACTGGACGTAAACAACTTTGGGTACGGTAAATGTGCTAGGGTGTTAGCTTTTGGGGCCTGGAACTCCAGAGTAAACATACAACTCACTTTGTGTGATAACTTCACAAAACCAGTTCAGGAATGTTCCAAAGTTCACCAACTCTTAGGCCTCATTCACAGAACGTATATCGGTCCCGCATATCAGTCCCCATTGGACGGTCCTAATGGGCGCCCGTCACTGTGTTGGTGATCAGACGTTGTTCTCCTAGCCGGTGACATTGTTTTTTCATGGCACGGATAAATATAGTATATGTTCTATATATGTTACGGCGGCCCGCCCTGCGCGCTCTATGGAGAGGGAGGGGTGAGAGCGCTCAGCCCTCTCCTCTCCATGGCGCTGATTGGCGGGCAGGCACACATTCGTGTGAACGTGCCCTAAATCTTCCCCCTGCCCCTGCAAGTGACACCAGAGAATCTGGATTAATTTCTACTCCAGATCCTGCCCGATCATTTTAAAGCAAAGGCAGAAAATCCCAATTTAATTCGGCGCTGGAATTGTCAGATTTGTACCATATCTACAAATCGCACATAGATTGTTTGTCATCTATATGGTAGAGTATTTCATCTTCATGGCTGGATGTTTTATCACACCAGTTTTTAGGCTGCAGTCACACGTGGCGTTTTTTCCCCCGTTTTTGTCAGTTTTTAAGCAGTCTGTCAAACGCATGCATTTTTTGAAAAGCAGTCAGTTTTTGACTAGTTTTTAAGGTTAAGATAATTGGTCAACCTGTAAAAACTCATGCGGTTTTTTTACAAAGACGCTTTAAAACGGGCCAAAAATGGTTTCAAAACGCCACGTGTTACCGCAGCCTCATTCACATAATGTTTCGGCCATATCAGTCCAACTTTATTATAGACACCCTGGGGTATAAGTAAAGGGGGAAATGTTTTTGGCAAGGAGGGACCTTAACACTACAGAAGGGCTGGGGCTTCCAATCATAGATGTCACTTCTTGTCTTTGTCGCTCTCTTTTCTTTACAGAAAGAACTGGAGAAACATTTCTGCAGCTTCAGGGAGTAAATAGCTGGGATTACTTCACAATGTGAAGGCACATTTCACCTCACAACATCGGGGCAGTTCTTAAATTTCTTTGGAATTGGCAACCAATAACAGCTCCCCTTTTAAATATTCATGACCACTAGTAAATTACAGCTGAGCTGTAATTGGTTTCCATTGGCACTAAGAATATTCCTGACTTTTAGAATAGATTGATAAATCTGCCCCCATCTGTACGAATGTACAATAAGCTCTGCTTTCTAATATGAGAAGACTTTTCCTCAGAAATTACCACAGGATTTCATTAAGTCACCATTTCTCCTCATCTATCTAATCCCATTACCTCACCTATGTGCATTTCAATATATCCCCCATGATTTTTAAAGCGCTAAGGAATAATATATATAATATATAACAAAGATTATTAAAATGTATTTTTAGAAGGCCTCGTATCTTACGCAACCAATCACAGCGTTGTTTTTTCATTTCACAAGCATTGAAGAAATGATAAATGAGCTCCGATTGTTGCAATGGATTACAAGAGGCCCTAAAAACCACTATTTAAGCCTCCATCCTACATATCCTGAGCTAGTTGTCCAATCTATAATTATAGTCAGGCACCCTTGTCTACAATCAGACCCGGACCCTCTCCATAAATAATGTCCAGGTCCTCCAAAGAGAATTCATTTACTTGCTCATTTTGCCTTATTACTATTTAACCAAAAGACATCCATCATTTTATATCCAAAGTTTGGCAACAAGGTGAGGGTCCAGTAATAAATTGATGCCCTCACAAAACCAAAAGCTAAGTGGCCTTCACCTATACATTAGGCATTTATAGTCAGTGTGTTAACGTACCTATGTAAATGCATGTGTTTTCATGGTTACAGACTACAAACAAACAATATGTGGTCTATCCTCCATCTTTTGTTGTAATAAATGACATTTTGACTTCCTTTTACCTCATTTGCCTCCTGCAGACATACACTGGATCCATTTTAGTGGCAGTGACCCCTACCAGCTGCTCCCCATCTATACACCAGACAAAAACAGATCCGCCAGTATAACCAACAAAAAGATTGGAGAAATGCCTCCCCACATCTTTTGCCATAAGCCGACAACGGTTTACTTTAACATGCAGCTAAACCGTAACGGCCAGTGTTGTACATTGTGTGAGAACAACACCTTCATTAACCCCACTGTGGGCTCATTCTACATGGGGGTATTTGGGGCTTTTGTGGTCGATAAGCAATAAAGTTTGTGAATGTCTGTTTGGGTCGGGTTGTGTGTATCTGAAATACTCTACATTGCATTGTACACAATGTGAATTTTTTGTGTGCCTGTAACACCACTGAGGGGGAGCTCATTGCATACGGTTTTCCTACTGAATGTAATGCAATAGCTCAACAGCTCCCCACCGCGCTGCAGGCAAAGCTGCACCTGATTATCCTGACATATTATGTTATATGATTTATAATTTTGTAAGAGTTGTGGTTTTTTTAATGTTATATATTGTAATGTCTCCTCTGGACTTGATACATTGGTGAATCGCGGCGCTGGTAAAACTGAGAGCACCAAGCTGATCCTGCAGTTTTCCTTGGCCGCTATCAGTGGTCACACTCATGGATAAGCAACGTCCTGGAAGCCAATCCCCTCCTAGAGGTCAGTGGGGAAATACCTCACCCAGACAACCCTTTAAAAAGGGCCCTTACTCGTAATCAGGCACAGTGACTTCTTAATCTTCTTATATTTGTTTTTCTAAGCCTCCTTTCTTATAAAATTCAACTTTTAAAACTTATGCATAGCCACAAGGTTCTGTTACCACGGCCGCTCCAGCTTCACTATAGGCTGTCTTTCTGCCCTTCCCATCTGATCTTTTAGCACTCCCCCCTCCCTTTCCTATTACTCTCACTGCAGTAAGAAAGAATTCAGCAATCCTTGCTGGTGTAGCACCTGCAAAACTGCAGAACAGAGGGGCTCTTAGTAAAAACCGCAGGAGCACTGCAGACTAATTAGCATCATTTTAATAGCTGATTGGATAATAAATATAAGAAAGATTACCATTGTCATGGTGCCTGCATGCATGAGCAAGGTGTGATTTTGAATGTTTGATCTCCTTTAATTTGCGCTCTATATCATACCTTTAAGTGCTCACTCTGCTGTGGCACTGAGATTTCAACTGTCGGTATTAGTTATTGTCCTTGCGATAAAGTGTAATTATATCCCTTGGTTTATGTGTAGAGCATCAGGACTGATAGTGTTTCTGTTATTGCCTTTCAGCATTTGGTATGCCAAGACAATTCGGAATGACAATTCCAGCCGCTGTGGAAATACATTGATATTCACTTCCATAAGACAGGAAGCCCATTGAAGGGGCAAGATCGAGCAGTATCTCTGGAGAGTCACGGGTCCGCCGACAGGTAAAGCTTTAGCCCATCAGGATTTCAATCTCATCAGTCGCAACACCAATAGTGCGTGCAGCTCTGGGGTAAATACAGATGTAACTCAGGTCAGTACAGGATAAGTAATGTCATGTATTAACAGTGACTGCACCAGCAGCAGAGAGTGGAGTGCGCTCTGGGGTATCATACAGGATGTAACTCAGGATCATTACAGGATAATTAATGTCATGTATGTACACAGATGACAGCACCCAGAGCAGATAGTGAGTGCATCTCTGGAGTATAATGCAGGATGTAACTCAGGATCATGTACAGGATAAGTAATGTCCAGGTATGTACACGTGACTGCACCGCAGGCAGAATAGTGAGTGCGCTCTGGAGTATAATACAGGATGTCACTCAGGATCAGTAAGTATAAGTACTGTCCATTAGGTACCGTGACTGTCATCAGCAGATATTGGATGCAGCTTCTCGAGTATATGCAGGATGTAACGCAGGAGCAGTACAGGATAATTATGGCATGTAGTACACAGTGACTGCAACCAGCAGCAAATAGTGAGTGCATTCCGGAGTATATACAGATGTAACTCAGGACAGGACAGGATAAGTAATGTTCATTTAGGTGCACAGTGACTGAAACCAGCACAGAATAGTGAGTGCGGCAACTCTGGGGTATAATACAGGAGTAACTCAGGATCAGTACAGGATAAGTAATGTCTTTATGTACACAGTGACCGCACTAGCCAGCATAATGTGATGCAGCTCTGGATTATAATACATGATGTAACTCAGGATCAGTACAGGATAAGTAATGTCATGTATGCACACAGTGATTGCACCACAAATAGTGAGTGCAGCTCTTGAGTATAATACGGATGTAACGTCAGGATCAGACAGGATAAGTAAGGTCCCTGTATGTACACAGTGACCTGCATCATAACAAAATAGTGATTGCAGCTCTGGAGTATAAGACAGGAGTAATGCCAGCATCAGGGTTACCACTTACTCCATGAACTCCAGTATTAGCAATTTTTGTGTTTTTTTGTCTTGTCAGGCCCGGAGAGCTAACTACATGGTATTTTACTGCATGTTGAAGGGATGCCCATATCAAAAGAAGAACTGGCCTGGCAAGGCCGTCGGACTACAACTACCTCTGTATGGTGAGGCAGGTGTTTTCCATCATGAGGTTACTGTGTTCATTGCTCAGGCTGTAGTTTGGTCTACAATGTCTCTTCCTTGTAGGTTCTTATAATACAAGTTGATACACATACAAAATTATATAAACCGCAGTTTTATATTGTTGCAGTCTATGGTATAATATTTCAAAAGGTCAATTGCTGAGGCACAGAATGTACCACAAATAAAGATGCACCACGTGTCCGGCAGAGGATGACAGTAATGAATATGCCAACCATTCGTTCTGCCATAAAGTTCTATGTTTACCTTGACCGATAACTGGGAATCCCAGACTTCTGGCTGCCATATTGCACCTGGGAAACCTGCGTTATGAAGGTAATGATCAAATATTTAGAGCCATTGGGGTTTATTGCCCAATTACCAGTGGGGACATAGTAAGATTGCTGTATTACACTTACTGATGTGGTATGACACCGTCTGGTGGTCACAGTTATAGCAGGAGCTGTGTCCACCTTCGTATAGGCCACACATGCTCGTCATTCCTCCCCACCAGATCTCTGCATACTGATCCTGTGTCACTGTAAGCAGCCATAGTGAAAAGTTTTTGCCCTGGCTTGTCCAGGAAAAGGAGTAGAACCTTTCCTGTGGTGGTTGTAAAGCTAATAAGGTCATGGGAGAGATTATAGTTCCAGAAGGTGAAGGAGACAGCTCCTTCCAATATCCCCTCCTTCATTGCAAAGGGGTGAGACTCGAAGCAAAGGGTAATACAAAATTAACTAACTTCGTGAAATATTACACTTCTACACAAGAACACCAAATGTGTTGTCCACAGTCTCGTATGTATGATTAACCTGGCGCCTGTGAGTGATTATTCACCTCATTAACCACAGCGGCCATCTCCTGGATGTAAATAATTTCTTATTTCGAGAGGGCAGTAGTATAGTAGTTATTCTTCTTGTACATAGGGAGCGTATTATAGTAGTTATATTCTGTACATAGGCGCAGTATTATAGCAGTTATATTCTTGACATAGGGGGCAGTATTATAGTAGTTAATTTTGTACATAGGGGGCAGTATTATATTATTTATATTCTTGTACATAGGGGCAGTATTATCGTAGTTAAATTCTTGTCATATGGGCAGTATTATAGTAGTTCTATTCCTGTACTATGAGCAGTATTATAGTAGTTATATTCTTGTACATAGGGGCAGTCTTATTGTAGTTATATTCTGGACATAGAGGCAGTAATTAAGTAGTTTAAATTCTTGTACATCGGGGGCAGTATTATAGTAGTTATATTCTTGTACATAGGGGGCAGTGTATAGTAGTTATATTTTTGTACATTGGGCAGTATTATATAGCTATATTCTTGTACATAGGGGGCAGTATTATAGTAGTTATATTCGTGTACATATGGGTCAGTATTATATTAGTTTATATTCTTGGTCCATAGGGGGCAGTATTATAGTAGTTATATTCTTGTACATAGTGGTAAGTCTTATAGTAGTTATATTCTTGTACATAGGGGCAGTAGTATAGTAGTTATGTCTTGTAGCTAGGGGGCATATTATATAGTTATATTCTGTACATAGGAGCAGTATTATAGTAGTTTATTCTTGTATCATATGGGGCATATTATAGTGTTTATATTCTTGTACATAGGGGGCAGTATTATAGTAGTTTTTCTTGTAGGCATAGGGGGCAGTATTATAGTAGTTATATTCTTGTACATAGGGGCAGTATTATAGTAGTTTATATTCTTGTACATAGGGGGCAGTATTATAGTAGTTATTCTTGTACATGGGGGCAGTATTATTGTAGTTTATATTCTTGTCCTAGGGGCATATTATAGTAGTTAAATCTTTGTACATAGGGGTCAGTATTATAGTAGTTCTATTCTTGTACATAGGGGCATATTATAGTAGTTTATATTTGTTGTACATATGGGCAGTATTATAGTATTTATAATTCTTGTACATAGGGCAGTATTATAGTAGTTATAATTCTTGTACATAGGGGCAGTATTTAGTAGTTTATTCTTGTACATAGGCAGTATTCTAGTAGTTAGATCTTGTACATAGGGGCTGTATTATATAGTTATATTCTGTACATAGGGGCAGTATTATAGTAGTTTATTCTGTACATAGGGGGCAGTATTATAGTAGTTATATTTTGTATCATAGGGGGCAGTTTATAGTAGTTACATTCTTGGTACATAGGGGCAGTATTATAGTAGTTAGATCTTGTACAGGGGCAGTATTATAGTATTATATTCTTGTACATAGGGGGGCATATTAGTAAGTATATTCTTGTACATAGGGGGCAGTAGTATAGTAAGTTATATTTTTGTACATAGGGAGCAGTATTATAGTAGTTTCCTTCTTGTACATAGGGGGCAGTATTATAGTGGTTATATTCCTTTACTGGGGGCAGTATTATAGTATTTATAGTCTTGTACCTGGGCAGTAATTATAGTAGTTATATTCTTGTACATAGGGGGCAGTATTATAGTAGTTATATTCTTGTACATAGGGTGTAGTGTTATAGTAGTTATATCCTACCTTGGTTATGGAGTGAACCTTTTGAGGGACTGAGTGCCGAATCAAAAGCAAAAAGTGTCCAAATGCCAATTTAAAATTAACTGACAGGCTTTCAAATTTAGTGGCGGCCTCAAGGACACCAACACAGTAGAAAGAATGAGAAATTTGGAGTATTATTGTAGTTTCCCTTTAACGGGATGAATAACGTCCGGAAAGGATAATGCAGCTCCTTGCTCCTCCTGCACTTCAAGTCCACTTAAAAATCAAAAATAAAAAATAAATAGCCTGAACGTGTCACATCCTGTGACTGGCAGACTTGAGGTCTTGAGTCCTGATGTGACTTTGTGCTGGGTGATGGGTCACAGATAAGGCTCCAATTGCCACCTCTGGCACCCGTGCCATAGGTTTCGCCATCCACTGACATAGGGGGCATTATATAGCATTTATATTTCTATTATCATCAATATTCCATATAGTCTATATTTTATAATTTTGGACTAATTTTAAATTTTCTACTGTACTTTTCACATTTAAACCCCAGGACTTGATGAATTGTCCTCACCAGCCGTACCAATTAATAACCAAGGAGAGCCAGTATCTAACACTTGAGCATGGATGCTAGCTTTGATGTCAGGGACCCTTTTGTTAAGGTACTTGTCTGGTTCAGATCTCATCGAGAAATACTTAATTTGTTCTTCATAATTATGGAGGTGGAACTCCTGTAAGTGGCCCTCTACGCATTAGCCAGAGTATCAGATGTCCTTATAATAAGTCTTCTGAACCATAGTTGTATGAAAGGGAATGAGTGTGAAGTTCTGAAGATGCCTCAAGCTCCAGGTCCTACGTTCCTTGGATCAACATCATGTGTCCTTTGGATCCAGGCATCAGTGGCGTGGTCCTAGGTCCCGTTGCTTACTACCAGAAATGGATGACACAAAAATTGGAACAGGCTAGTGCCTCAAAGAATGGTCGAGCCTCCTTTTGTGCCCTTCATTAATATGGTACTATTTCCTACTTAATTTACTACCTGATGGATTCGATTTTTTTTTTGTTCTTTCCACCAGGAATAATGGACGTTCTGTTCGTACTGGATTTGGACTAACTCATGCCCGCTATTTACAAGCCACTCTCCAGCGATACCAAAACAGTCAGAGATCCATAGGTGTCTGCTGGATATATTTTGGTTTGAGAACTTCACTGTAAACAGGATATCATAAGGAAACTATCTTTATATATGGTACTCTTCTTGTCTGTTATATTCTCTCCTTATCATCTCGGTCTATATTGTTTTTCGATTTGTATTCTATCTATCTCATTTCTATCTACCTGTGTCACTGTCTATCTGTCTATCTTCTATCTTCATCTCTATCTCTACTATCTCCTCCATCTATCTATCTTATCTATCATTATCTATCTATCTATCTATCTATCGTCCGATCATCTATCTATCTACTATACTATCTATCATCTCCTAGATAGATAGGAGATAGATAGATAGATAGATAGATAGATAGATAGATAGGAGATAGATAGATAGATAGATAGATAGATAGATAGATAGGAGATAGATAGATAGATAGATAGATAGATAGACAGATAGACAGTGACACAGGTAGATAGAAATGAGATAGATAGAATACAAATCGAAAACATATATAGACAGATATGATAAGGAGAGATAAACAGACAGAAGATACAATATAACAGATAGTTTCCTTATGATTACCTGTTTACAGTGAAGTTCTCAAACCCAAATATATCCAGCAGACCTATGGATCTCCTGACTGTTTTTGGTTCGCTGGAGAGTGGTCTGTAAATAGCGGCATTGATTTTTTCCACAATCCATACGAACAGACGTCCATATATTCCCTGTTGGAAAGGAAAAAAAAATCTTATCAGTATAAATTAAGTAGGAAATAGTACCATATTAATGAAGGGCACAAAGAAGGCTCGCCCATTCTTTAGGCCTAGCCTGTCCATTTTGTGTCATCCATTTCTGGTAGTAAGCCAAGGGACCTAGGACACTGCCACTGATGTCTGGTCCAAAGACACAGTGATGTTATCCAAGAACCTGTAGGACCTGGAACTTGAGTATCTTCCAGACTTCACACATCTCCTCCCTTCATCTACACTATGTTCAGAAACTTTATTTATAGACATTCTGTACTCTGGCTAATGGTAGAGGGCCCTTACCAGGAGTTCCACCTCCATTAATTATGAGAACCAAATCATAGTATTTCTCGATGAGATTTCTGAACCAGACAAGTACCTTAACAAAGGCGTCCCTGACATCCAAAGCTTGCTCCATGCTCAAAGGTGTAGATACTGTCTCTCCTCTGGTTATAATGGTACGGCTGGTGAGACAATTCATCAAGTCCTGGGGTTCTACCTGTGAAAAGTACAGTAGAAAATTTTAAATTAGTCCAAAATTATAAAATATTATACTTATATGACTATGAGTGCTAATAGAATATAACTGCTATAATACTGCCCCCTATGTCAGTGATGGCGAACCTATGGCACGGGTGCCAGAGGTGGCACTTGGAGCCCTCTCTGTGACCATCACCCAGCACAAAGTTCACCATTCAGGACTCAAGACCTCAAGTCCTGCAGTCACAGGATGTGCCACGTTCAGCGCTATTTTATTTTTTTATTTTTTATTTTTTAAGTGACTTGAAGTGCAGGAGGAGCAAGGAGCTGCATTATCCTTCTCCGGACCTGTTATTCATCCCGTTAAAGGGAAACTACAATAATAATCCAAATTTCTCATTCTTTCTACTGTGTTGGTGTCCTTGAGGCCGCCAATAAATTTGAAGCCTGTCAGTTAATTTAAATTGGCATTTGGCACTTTTTGCTTGTGATTTCGGCACTCAGTCCCTAAAAGGTTCACCATCCCTAACCAATGTACAAGGATATAACTACTATAACACTACACCCTATGTACAAGAATATAACTACTATAATACTGCCCCCTATGTACAGGAATATAACTACTATAATACTGCCCCTATGTACAAGAATATAACTACTATAATTGTACAAGAATATAACTACTATAATACTGCCCCCTATGTACAAGAATATAACTACTATAATACTGCTCCTATGTACAAGAATATAACTACTATAATACTGCTCCCTATGTACAAGAATATAACTACTATACTACTGCCCTCTAGAAATAAGAATTATTTACCTCCAGGAGATTGGCCGCTGTGGTTAATGAGGTGGAATAAATCACTTCACAGGCGTCCAGGTTATCATACATACGAGCTGTGGACATAACATTTGGTGTTATTGTGTAGAAGTGTATATTTCACTGAAGTGTGCATCCTCCGGCAGATCGTCTCCAAAAGTAAAGTCCTGGAGGTGCACAGGGGACTCGAGCCGTCGGATCTCCTCCATCAGCGCCCCTCCCTGGTGGCTGTCACTATCCTCACCCGGGCCGGCAGAACCGCAGCCAGATGACATAGCCGCTTGTCCTGCAGGGGGCCCACTGTACGGCACCGGACTTTCCTCCTCCGTCTGACTCTCAGGCTGAAGCCCCATCAGCCGCCTCTGCTTCTCCTCCTCCATCTCCCGGAACCGCTCATCATTAAGAATTTTTTCTTTAAACGGACCGCTCCTCTCCAGCAGGTAAGCCTTCCTCTCCTCCAAGGCCTGGATGTTAGTCTGGAGCCTGGTTATCTCTGCCATAATCTGCTCCTTCTTCCTCTTTGGGGCAGAGCTTGCCCTGGCATGGGCGCACCTGAGCTCCTCCCGCAGCCTCCTCACCGTCTTGCTGGCTTCTTCGTACTCAGAGAGGTGGCCCAGAGCCCGGAAGGCATAGCTGGAAATAGACTCCCGGGTCCTCAGCATTCCCCAGCCCTCTTCACTGAGGTCAGCCTCACCTCCCTGAGCACTCAGCTTTCCCGCAGTATCCAACTTTTCCTTGGTACCCAGCTTTCCCGAGGTATCCAGCTTTCCTGGGGTTTTGGTGCTTTTTGATGCCTTAGCTGGCCTGGGGGTACTTGGAGCAGCATTGCTGCTGTTCCTTGCAGATCTTCTTACCCCCAAGGCTTCCGCAGTGCTGGCCGGTTCCTGGCTACCCCTGCCTCCCGCCGGCCTAGACCGGGAAGCAGGAGCCTGGGACTTGCTGCCCTGGCTCATGCCTGAAAACCCACTCCCTCCCTGGGAGAGGAGAGAGCAGGCCCCAGGTGGAGGTGGTTTTCCCTGGAGCTCAGGAGCAGCAGCAGCACACAGCCTCTCACAGCAACAGACAGCTAACGAGGTAACGAGGCACACCAGAGATGCACTCACTATCTGCTGCTGGTGCAGTCACTGTGTACATACATGACATTACTTATCCTGTACTGATCCTGAGTTACATCCTGTATTATACTCCTGAGCTGCACTCACTATTCTGCTGCTGGTGAAGTCACTGTGTACATACATGACATTACTTATCCTGTACTGATCCTGAGTTACATCCTGCATTATACTCCAGAGCTGCACTCACTATTCTTCTGCTGGTGCAGTCACTGTGTACATACATGACATTACTTATCCTGTACTGATCCTGAGTTACATCCTATATTCAGGGGCGGACTGGGAATTTAAAATGGCCCTGGAAAAAAATATAAAAGTGGCCCCATTTAACGGGCGGAGTCAAAACAAGTGGGTGTGGTCAGATAAAGTGGGTGGGGTTATAACAGACAAATTGTTGGTAGATGGCCTTAATGCAAAACAATAACATCTTTTGCTAGTAAGTGAATCTAATGAGCAAAGAATGTGACCTGTCGATTAGTAAATGATGCAAACACACAACCCGATAAGCCTTAAATAGCTTTCCCCTGTGCCATACATGTACAATTCAGAGAAATAATATATTGATACTGCCTCCTTTTCAGGGCATTCCAGTTCCACCCCACCAGCGCGCCTCCGGGTAACTTTCAGGCACAGCAATGCAACCTGGTTGGACGGCGGAGGAACTACCTAGTGAATCCCGGCCGGACCAATCCAGCAGCCAGAGAACGCGCCGCTGGATCGCGAACGGACGGGTAAGTAAATCTGCCCCTATGAGTCTTATGATCTATGAGTCTATATGTCCCACTGTCCTTAAAGGGAACCTGTCACCAGGGACCTCATTTTCACTAAAGACAGATTGTAAAAGCCCATGAACACCTGCAGTACAAAAATGTCTTTCTTGCTCTTTTCTAAGCATTTGCATTACAATATAATTGTGTGTTATAACTCTTGCCTTGCTCCCTGACAAAATCCTGGGGTAGTCACAGGGGCTGGACTTTGGTTTGGATGCATTCAAAAACACATGTGACCTGTTTGAGCCTTAAGCTGCTGTCTCCATCTTTGTGCTCCTGTACAGCTTGTCCCTCCCCCACTGATGTCAGACTGACCAGCTGTGACCTCTGAGAAGGAGCAGGAGGTGGAGCTGTACAGGAGCACAAAGGTGTGGGCCAAGCTCTGAGGAGGGAGTAACACAGACAACAGACATGTTTGTTTGAAATGTATCCAAACCAAGCCCAGCCCCTGTGACTACCCCGGGATTTTGTCAGGGTGGAAGGTAAGTTTTAACACACAATTAATATGTATGCAATGCTTAGAAAGGCAGATTTGCACTGCAGGTGTAATAAGCTTCTGCAACCTGTCTTTAGTGAAAATGAGGTCCCTGGTGACAGGTTCCCTTTAAAGCTTTGGGGGGAGGTATCATACACTGGTACATGGATCCCCCCAAACCCTGCATGCAACAGATCCATCATGACGCTCCAGATAGATCCAGCGGGCAGTATGTGGTCAAGCCTATATATATCTGGTGGCCGGCTGTACTATGGACCTGCTTGTAGAATTGTGCTATACCATGCAACCCATTCAGGTTTGAATGTTTGCCGGTATACGCATTACAAAAATTCGGAGAAGGAACGTCCTGTCCTGGTCCACTCAGCCACTTGCGGCCCCCTTTGCACCCCTCCACACCCACTTGCATTAAGTTGCTGTAGGGGGTTAAATAGTCATAGTTCCTGGCAGTGTTGCCAGGAATTATGACTTTTTCCGGGCTTGTCCGACAGAAAACTGTCCCTGATAAATCAGCCAATATTACACGTGCTACTGATTTTTTATAGTTTCCCTTTAAAACAAAAAGTTTTGTCCTAAAAGGCACTTAACAATAGAGTTCTTATTGTATCACAGCGTGATAATAAAGCCGATACCGGAAAAGGGAACAAAAAAACAACAGCACTGAGACAGTCGGGTCCTATAGACACTTTCACTCTGTCAGTAATGAATGGGACATAGGGAAATGGTCCACGTTCCTTCAGAATGCTGATTCATCCTTATCTCCCATATCTTATCCATCACTCACACACATTGTCTATTTCTATATATACATTACAATGTCACCTATTAAAGTGAGGATGAGAGTCACATGCAAGGGGCTGCTATAAGCTCCTCTGTACTTTGCATCATGTTATAATGTGTGATGTAATGTATGTCTTGCATCGTATATTACCGTTATAATGTAATATGTATTATGTTAAATATAGTATAGTATTATTTTACTTTTATATGATGTCTATTACTTGTCTTGTAAAGTATAGTGTTACATTGTATCATGTATTAGTTGTAATCAATTAAATTGACAGCATCTAAACTATATTTTAGTGTTGTTTTCTATTGTTTTAGCTTAAAGGAAGTTATGTTTTTAATAACACAAGTCTCGGGCTTCCCAACGGATAAAACTAAAGTGGATGTCACTTTCCATATTCATACTGACTCCTCTATGGGAAGAGTTGCCATCTGATTTTGCTGTGGCACACCTAGGCATGCATCTCATACAGTAGTTTGCCCCTTTATTTTAATTGGTGGCTTGTTATATTGTGCTCCCTTCTGGGTTAGACTTGACATTTTGGTCCCCAAAAGCTCATCTATGTCTTGTGGTTCCCCTATGATAGACTTCGCTCCATCATTGTGTTTTTTATATTATGTTGTATTATATTTTGTACCTTGTTATGTTACACTATGTTATACATCATGTGAGTGTATTCTATTATCTTGTATTACCCTGTATGACACTAATGTTCTGTTTACAGCTGAGGTTTTTATATATTTGCTCCCGGATTGTTTTCCGCGTCTTGGATTCAATATAATCATACAAAGAACGAAGGCTTCACAAAGCGACTAGGGATGGGTAGAAGAAGCGAGACCTTTCTTTACCTTGCAGGAGGGGTAGAATGATTGACCAAAAGCACTGCTGGTATAGACCACAGAGAAACCTACAGGATAGGGGCAAACGGAGAGGATAGAGAACCAATAGAAGACGATTAGTGGCTGCGATGATATAATTGTCACCCAGAGGGAGACATGTGGAGGCTGAGGACACCGACATCTAATCACCGGATTATTCTTACATAATCTCTCTGCTGTGCAAAAGTCACATACAAGATGGGCCTTGTAAGAGCCCAAACATCAGCATGTCACTGTCCTGTACCCTAAATAACAGTATGACATGTCCTGTACCCCAAACATCAGCGTGTCCCTGTCCTGTACCCCAAACATCAGCAATCTATCACTGTCCTGTACCCCAAACATCAGGATTTCCCTGTCCTGTACCCACAACATCAGCATGTCACTGTCCTGTACTCCCAACATCAGGGTGTCACTGTCCTGTACCCAAACATCAGCATGTCACGTCCTGTACCCCAATAACAGTATGACAATGTCCTGTACCCCAAACATCGCATGTCACTGTCCTGTACTCCAAACATCACATGTCACGTCCTGTACCCCAAATAACAGTATGACAATGTCCTGTACCCCAAACATCAGCATTCACTGTCCTGTACCCCAAACATCACATTCACTGTCCTGTACCCCAAACATCAGCATGTCACTGTCCTGTACCCCAAACATCAGCATGTCACTGCCCTGTACCCCAAACATCAGGGTGTCACTGCCCTGTACCCCAAACATCAGGGTGTCCCTGTCCTGTACCCCAAACATCAGGGTGTCCCTGTCCTGTACCCCAAACATCAGGGTGTCCCTGTCCTGTACCCCAAACATCAGCATGTCACTGTCCTGTACCTCAGCCATCAGCATGTCACTGTCCTGTACCCCAAACATCAGCATGTCACTGTCCTGTACCCCAAACACCAGCATGTCACAGTCCTGTACTCGAACATCAGCATGTCACTGCTCCTGTACCCCAAAAATCAGCTAGTCGCTGTTTTGTACCCCCAAAAATCAGCATGTCCCTGTCCTGTACGCCAACATCAGCATGTCCCTGTCCTGTACCCCAAACATCAGCAAGTCCCTGCCCTGTATCCCAACATCAGCAAGTCCTGCCCGTACCTCAAACCTCATCATGTCCCTGCCCTGTACCCAAAACATCAGCATGTCACTGTCCTGTACCCCAAACGTCAGATTGTCCCTGTCCTGCACCCAAGTGTCAGTGTGTCAGTGTCCTAGCCCCCCAAGTGTCAGTGTGTCAGTTCCAAGCCCCCCAAGTGTCGCGTGTCCCTGTCCTGTCCCCCAATATCAGCGTGTCCCTGTCCTGTCCCCAAGTATCAGCGTGTCCCTGTCCTGTCCCCCAGTGTCATGTGTCCGTGTCCTAGCCCCCCAAGTGTCAGCTGTGTCCCTGTCCTGTACCCCAAGTATCAGCGTGTCCCTGTCCTCCAAGTGTCAGCGGTCCCTGTCCTGTCCCCCAAGTGTCAGCGTGTCACTGTCCTGTACCCCAAGTCAGCGTGTCCTGTCCTGTCCCCCCAAGTGTCGCCGTGTCCCTGTCCTGTCCCCCAAGTGTCAGCGTGTCCCTGTCCTGTCCTCCAAGTGTCAGCGTGTCCCTGTCCTGTCCCCCAAGTCAGCGTGTCACTGTCCTGTACCCAAGTGTCAGCGTTCCCTTCCGTCCCCCCCAAGTGTCAGCTGTTCCCTGTCCTGTCCCCCCATGTCCAGCGTGTCCCTGTCCTGTCCCCCAGGTGTCAGGCGTGTCCCTGTCCTGTCCCCCAAGTGTCAGCGTGTCCCCCAAGTGTCAGCGTGTCCCTGTCCTGTCCCCCAGGTGTCAGCGTGTCCCTGTCCTGTACCCCAAGTGTCAGCATGTCCTGTCCTTTAATCCAAGTGTCAGCGTGTCCCTGTCCTGTCCCCCAGGTGTCAGCGTGTCCCTGTCCTGTACCCCAAGTGTCAGCATGTCCTGTCCCCCAGGTGTCAGCGTGTCCCTGTCCTGTCCCCCAGGTGTCAGCGTGTCCCTGTCCAAGTTTCAGCGTTTTGGCCCTATGTATTTTTTTTAACCTTCTATATATACAAGTACATGATTATATTGTAGTAGAGCACATCTAATAAGGTACATGGTGCTGATTGTAGTATTGTAGGACGTAATTACACTTACATAAAGACAACCCAGTAGACACTTACCATGGCCACATCAGCCTGAAATATCTGTTTGATGAATTTATTCTTGGATGAGTGCACCAGCTGGATAATGTCTCCATGAAGAGTGTCCGGTTTCTTCTCCAGGAAACCTACAATAGAGAGAACCATCAGTATGACTATGTGGATGAGATGTTTGTTGTCTACATGGATTGTGATATGTATTGACTGTATTTTGTATTATGTTATGGTTGGTTAACCTGCATTGTGTTATTGTGAATATGTTTTAACTATGAAGCGGTTTTTGATATGTATTACATTTGTTGTATTATACTATTTGTATTCTATGGATTGTATGAAATTATGTACGTATATTATGTATGTATTATATTATGTTGTTTAACCACCAACAACCTCCATATGCCAAGTCCCGAAAATTCAGGTCCTGGGTGTTCATCCCCTTAGATGTTGCAAAGATATGCAACTGTGCCATCAATGTGGTTCAAGGAATGAGAATCCTGTAGGGCAAAAAAAAGGGTTAAAAAAGTTTTCACAATGTTTTGGAAAGTGAACAAATAAAGTGAACAAAATATATTCCAGCTTCAAAACAATGAGCCTACACCCATAAATACCTGTGCTAAACAACTGTATTTACCCTGCCAGTAATCAGAAAATAGAATAAATTACTGTTTTTTTTCCCTTCTTCACAAAATGAATCTGTGAGATCTACAGTATGCACCTGCAAAAAGCAAAATTTAGATGGAAAAAATTTCCTTTCTCTCTAGTTGTATTCACAAAAAGGCACAAGAAGCTTGGTCGTAAAAGGGTTTACTTCATGGTGTTTTTTCTAATGTATTGTTTCATGTTGCATTTAGTATAATGTGTTATATTGTATAATGTTGTTTGTTATAACTGTATTGCTTTATTTTGTATTGTGTTTTACAATTCTGAACAGTGTTAAAAAATCTTTCCTACCTCTTGTTTTCGTAGTACACAATGCCGGCAAGTGATTGTACCAAATTGCGTCTCGTAGCTGTTTTTCGGGGGATGTAAAAGGTGTTGAGCTGTGTGTTGGCTGTTGAGTTTGTTCAGCATTGGTGGTTCTGTACCCTAAAAAAAACAACCAACAGCTGTTAACATAAAATTCATAGGGAAACGTAACAAATTCTACAATAGACCCGCTGATCTGTTGGAAGTCAGGGGATACCCTCATGAACTGTCGTGGATAACCCATGGATAGATAGATAGATTAGATAGTATGAGATAGATGATAGATAGATAGATAGATAGATAGATAGATATGAGATAGATAGATATGAGATAGTAAAGATAGATACAGGGCGTAACTCACATGGTAGCAGCCATAGCAGCCGCTATGGGCCTGCAGGGTCAGGGGGCCCTGTCATACTACCTGACATACTAAAGAGTGGAAGACACTCTGGTCACATAACATATATATACATATATGTGATGTATATATGCTCTATAGCATAGCTCCCAACCGTCCCGATTTTGACGGGACTTTCCGTTTTTCTACCTCTGCCCCGCGCGCACGGGCAGCTATGAGATTGTCACGGATTCTCCCCCCAGGTCCCGCTACTGTGTCCCATAGTAATACTTTGAAAGTCTGAACTCACAGTACAGAATGGCTTCTACAGACATCGGGAGGGAATCCTTTTCAGAGAAGTTCGGGCTTACGGAGAGAGCAGGGACCATGTCATCAGCTTCAGATCGTCCATATAATGGTCACTGCATCTCCTAGGGTTCCCCAGAGCAGACATCGGGCAGGGAATCCTTTTCAGAGAAGTGTCGGGCTTAGCGGAGAGCAGGGACCACGTCATCAGCTTCAGATCAGTATCTGTCCATATATGGTCTCCAGGGCTTCCCCAGACACAAGCTATTTATATAATTAAATTAAATAATTTTGGCCAGGCTGAGATTCGAACCTGGGACTTGTGCACCAGAGACAGGAGCCTAACTAACTGAGCTATAAGCCCAGTGATACAGAGCTGGGGATTTCTGGTAACTAAGAAGTGTTATCAGCCATGTTTACATTGTGATACAGACAATGCACTGATATATAGAGAGGGATCTTCTCAGAGGTTATTATTGTAATTATTGAGACTATTATTATTATTATTTTTATTATTATGGAGATGATTATTAATAATAGAAAAATAATAATAATCATCTCATAATAATAATATCATCTCCATAATAATAATAATAGTCTCAATAATTACCAAGGCAGTAAATCTTTGTCACAGTGTAACATAGTCATAGTTTCTCAGTTACCAAAATTCTCCCCTTGTTAATCACAGAGGTTAGCTCAGTTGGTTGAGGCGCTGTGTTATTTTTGTACATGGACACTGCAGGTTCTGGGTTCAAATTGCCAATGAGGATAATTTTTTTTTTTTTTTATTTGAGATGATTTTTATTATTATAATATGGCTAAAATTTGGGGCGTGGCCAGGGAGTGATTGGGGGTGGGGCTTAGGGGTCGCCATTTTGTCCCTCTTTTCCTTCACAAATGTTGAGGTATGTATATGTATAAATGGGTGATTGTAACTTGTATGTGTGAGTAAATATATTTTATTAAGTGAGAAGGGGGCCCATACAGAAGCCTGCTATGGGCCCTGCTTCTCCTATTACGCCACTGGATAGATATGATATAGATAGATAGATAGATTAGATAGATAGAGATCGATAGATAGTAGAGATAGATAGATAGATGATAATGAGATAGATAGATAGATAGATAGATAGATAGATAGATAGATGATAGAGAGATAGATAGACATGATGACGACTACGCTCGCTCGGCTCTAGCGCTCTCGGGCGCTCGTGATCGCTCTAGGCTCGCTCGCTCGCTCCCCGTCGCTCGCTCCTCGCTCGCTCGCTCGACTCGCTCGTCGGGGTCGCCCTGCGCGCGCTCGCTGCTGCTCGCTACGCTCGCTCGCTCATGCTCGCATCTCGCTCGCTGCTCTGCTCGCTCGCTCGCTCTGCTCTCGTCGTGGCGCTTCTGCTGCGCTGTGTCGTCTGTTCTCGCCTGGGTGTCGTAGCTGGTGGGTGATGTGTCGTGATCGTGTGTGTGTGTGGGTGTGCTGTGCTGCGCTGTAGCGCGGTTGTGTGCTCGCTCGCTGGGTGTTCGATGGCAGTGGGTGTGTAGTCCCGGGTTTGCCCTTTGGCCTTGGCTTTCTTCCTCCGATGGGTGTTCTTGGTTTGATGCGTCTGTCCCGGGCGTCCTGGTTCGTGCCCTATGTGCTGCCAGTTGATGTTCTCCCAGTTGTATTCCTCTGCTCCAGCTTAAAGACTGACGCAACAAGAACTGCTGCAAGTTTTCATTGGCAAATTGATGCAAAGCTGCTCAAAACTGAAAAAATAATTATTGGTATACCCGGTGAGATACATAAGATATAACAGATAGAAATATAGATTATGTAACCGAGCCAGCCTATGATGGTTGATACCCTGTGCAGTAATTTCTAGACATGGATGGATGTGAATGGTGATTGATGTATAGGATAGATACATAGATAGACAGATGTGATACAGTGATAGAAATGAGATAGATAGATAGATAGATAGATAGATAGATAGATAGATAGATAGAAGATAGATAGAATAGACACATGATAGACAATAGACAGTGACACAGGTAGATAGATATGAGATAGATATATAGATAGATTGTGACACAGGTAGAAAGAAATGATAGATAGATAGATATATATATAGAAGATAGATAGGAGATAGACCATAGATGACGATAGAGTGACACGTAATAGATAGAGATAGATAATAGATAGATAGATTGTGACCAGGTAGATTAGAATGAGATAATAGATAATAGATATGATAGATAGATAGATAGATAGATAGAATATGATAGGGATAGACACATAGATAGACAGATAGACAGTGACACAGTGTAGATAGATATGAGATAGATAGACAGATAGATAGGAATAGATAGATAGATAGATAGATAGATGATAGATAGATAGGAGTGATTAGAATAGATATATAGACATCGACAGTGCCACAGGTAGATAGATATGAGATCGATAGACAGATAGATAGAGATAGATAGATAGATAGATAGATAGATAGATAGATAGGATGATGATAGATGATAGATAGTATAGATAGATAGATAGAGATAGATGGATAGATAGATAGATAGATACGTAGTTAGGAGATAGATAGTAGATAGATAGATAGATAGACAGATAGACAGTGACCAAGGTAGATAGAAATGAGATAGATAGATACAATCGAAAACATATATAGACAGATATGATAAGGAGAGATAAACAGACAGAAGATACAATATAACAATAGTTTCCTTATGATTACCTGTTTCAGTGAAGTTCTCAAACCCAAATATATCCAGCAGACCTATGGATCTCCTGACTGTTTTTGGTTCGCTGGAGAGTGGTCTGTAAATAGCGGCATTGATTTTTTCCACATCCATACGAACAGACGTCCATATATCCCTGTTGGAAGGAAAAAAACATCTTATCAGTATAAATTAAGTAGGAAATAGTACCATATTAATGAAGGGCACAAAGAAGGCTCGCCCATTCTTTAGCCCTAGCCTTCCATTTTGTTGTCATCCATTTCTGGTAGTAAGCCAAGGGACCTAGGACACTGCCACTGATGCCTGGTCCAAAGACACAGTGATGTTATCCAAGAACCTGTAGGACCTGAGCTTGAGTACTTCCAGACTTCACACATCTCCTCCCTTCATCTACACTATGTTCAGAAACTTTATTTATAGACATTCTGATCTCTGGCTATGGTAGAGGGCCCTTACCAGGAGTTCCACTCCATTAATTATGGAAACCAAATCATAGTATTTCCTCGATGAGATTTCTGAACCAGACAAGTACCTTAACAAAGGCGTCCCTGACATCCAAAGCTTGCTCCATGCTCAAAGGTGTAGATACTGTCTCTCCTCTGTTTATAATGGTACGGCTGGTAGACAATTCAATCAAGTCCTGGGTTCTACCTGTGAAAAGTACAGTAGAAATTTAAATTAGTCCAAATTATAAAATATATTATATGACTATGAGTGCTAATAGAATATAACTGCATAATACTGCCCCCTATGTCATTGATGGCGAACCTATGGCACGGGTGCCAGAGGTGGCACTTGGAGCCTCTCTGTGACCATCACCCCGCACAAGTTCGAAAAACATTCAGACTCAGACCTCAAGTCCTGCAGTCACAGGATGTGCCACGTTCAGCGCTATTTTTTTTTTTATTTTTTATTTTTTAAAGTGACTGAAGTGCAGAGGAGCAAGAGCTGCATTATCCTTCTCCGACCTGTATTATCCCGTTAAAGGAAACTACAATATAATCCAATTTCTCATTCTTTCTACTTGTTGGTGGTCCTTGAGGCCGCCAATAAATTTGAAGCCTGTCAGTTAATTTAAATTGGCATTTGGCACTTTTTGCTTGTTGATTTTCGGCACTCAGTCCCTAAAAGGTTCACCATCCCTAACCAATGTACAAGGATATAACTACTATACACTACCCCTATGTACAAATATAACTACTATAATACTGCCCCCTATGTACAAGAATATAACTACTATAATACTGCCCCTATGTACAAGACTATAACTACTATAATACTGCCCCCATGTACAGGAATATAACCACTATAATACTGCCCCCTATGTACAAGAATGTAACTACTATAATACTGCTCCCTATGTACAAAAATATACTATATATACTGCCCCCTATGTACAAAATATAACTACTGATAATACTGCCCCCTATGTACAAGATATAACTACTATAATACTGCCCCTATGTACAAGAATATAACTACTATAATCTGCCCCCTATGTACAAAAACCTAAATGTAACTACTATAATACTGCCCCCTATTTACAAAAATATAACTACTATAATACTGCCCCTAGTACAGGAATATAACTACTATAATACTGCCCCCTATGTACAAGAATATAACTACTATAATCAGCCCCCTATGTACACAGAATCAACTACTATAATCTCCCCTATGTACAAGAATATAACTACTATGATACTGCCCCCTTGTACAGAATATAACTACATAATCTGCCCCCTATGTACAAGAATATAACTACTATAATACTGCCCCTATGTACAAAAATAAACTACTATACTACTGCCCCCTATGTACAAGAATATAACTACTATAATACTGCCCCTATGTACAAGAATTTACTACTATATACTGCCCCCTATGTACAGACAATATAACTACAATAATACCTGCCCCCTATGTACAAGATATAACTACTATAATACTGCCCCCCTATGTACAAGAATATAACTATTTAACTACTATAATACTTAGCCCCTATGTACAAGAATATAACTATAATCTGGCCCCCTAATGTACAAGAATATAACTACTATAGACTCTGCCCCTATGTACAAGAATATAACTACTATAAGACTGGCCCCCTATGTACAAAATATAACTACTATAATACGCTCTATGTACAAGAATATAACTACTATATCCTGCCCCCTATGTACAAGCCATAACTACTATACTACTGCCCCTATGTACAAGAATATAACTACTATAATACTTCCCCCTATGTACAGAATAGAACTACCTATAATACTCTGCCCCCTATGTACAGAATATAACTACTATAATACTGCCCCCTATGTACAGACATATAACTACATAATACTGCCCCCTATGTACAAGATATAGCTACTATAATACTTGCCCATTGTAACAAACATAACTACTATAATACTGCCCCCTATGTACAAGAATATAACTACTATAATACGGCCCCCTATGTACAAGAATTTAACTACTATAAATACTGCCCTCTATGTACAAGAATATAACTACAATAATACTGCCTGCCCCCCTATGTACAATAATATACTTACGATAACTACTGCTCCTAATGTACAGGAATATAATACTATAACTGCCCCCTATGTACAAGAATATAACTACTATATATACTGCCCCTATGTACAAGAAATACTATATAAACTGCCCCCTATGTACAAATAAACTACTACATAATACTGCCCCTATGTACAACGAAATAACTGCTATAATACTGCTCCTATGTACAGAATATAACTACTATAATACTGCTCCCATTACAAGAATATAACTACTATACTACTGCCCTCTAGAATAGAATTATTTACCTCCAGGAGATTGGCCGCTGTGGTTAATGAGGTGGAATAAATCACTTCACACAGGCGTCCAGGTTATCATACATACGAGCTGTGGACATAACATTTGTGTGTTGTGTAGATGTATATTTCACTGAAGTTGTTATATTTTTGTTCTTAAAACCTTTGCTTCGGTCTCACCCCTTTGGCCAATAAGGAGGGGATTTGGAAGAAGCTGTCTCCTTCCCCTTCGGAACTATAATCTCTCTCTCTCCTCCTGACCTTATCAGCTTTATCAACCACCTACAGCACCCGGTTCTGCTCCTTTCCTGACAAGCAGGGCAAAAAACTTTCACTATGGCTGCCTTACAGTGTACAGAGCAGTATGCAGAGATCTGGCTGTGGGAGGAATGACTGAGCATGTGTGTCCCTATACGAAGTGGACCAGCTCCTGCTACTACTGTGACCACCGACGGTGTCTACCACATCATAAGTGTCATACAGCAATTCTCTACTATGTCCCAATGGTAATGTGGGCATAACCTCCACATGCTCTAAATATTTGATCATTACCTTCATAACGCAGGTTTCCCCCAGTGCAATATGGCACCAGAATCTGGAGATCTCCCAGTTCTCCTGTCATAAACATCAGAACTTTCATGGCAGACGAATGTTGGCATATTCCTTACTGTCATCTCTGCCTCACACTGGGTCAATTGCCCTGCAACATTGAATATTATACCATAGACTGCAACATATAAAAACTGCGGTTTATAATAATTTTGTATATTGTATCAACTCTGTTTATAAGAACTACAAAGGAAGAGACATTGTAAACAAACACGAGACAAGCCTTGACATGAACACAGTAACCTCATGATGAACACCTGCTCACCAACAGAGGTAGTTGTATCCGCGGCCCTTGCCCAGGCCCAGTTTTCTTCCTTTTGATCTGCCTGCATCCCTTTCAACATGCAGTAAATACATGATAGTTCCGCTCATCCGAGCCTGACAAGACAAAACAACACAAATTGGCTAATACTGGAGTTCAATGGAGTAGTTTTATTACCCTGATGCTGGCTTACATCCTGTATTATACTTCCAGAGCTGCACTCACTATTCTGCTGATGCAGTCACTGTGTACATCAGGACATTACTTATCCTGTACTGATCCTGAGTTACAATCCTGTATTATACTCCAGAGCTGCACTCACTATTCTGCTGGGGCAATCACTGTGTGCATACATGACATTACTTATCCTGTACTGATCCTGAGTTACATCCTGATTATACTCCAGAGCTGCACTCACTATTCTGCTGCTGGTGCGGTCACTGTGTACATACATGACAGTACTATCCTGTCTGATCCTGAGTTACATCCTGTATTATACCCCAGAGTTGCACTCACACTATTCTGCTGCTGGTGCCAGTCACTGTGCACTACATGACATACTTATCCTGTACTGATCCTGATTTCATCCTGTATTATACTCCGACTGCCACTCACTATTCTGCTGCTGTGCAGTCACTGTGTACATACATGCCATTACTTATCCTGTACTGATCCTGAGTTACATCCTGCATTATACTCGAAGCTGCACTCACTATCTGCTGATGCAGTCACTGTTTTACATACATGACATTACTTTCCTGTATCTGATCCTGAGTTACATCCTGTATTATCACTCCAGCTGCACTCACTATTGCTGCTGGTGCAGTCCACTGTGTACCATCTGACATTACTTTCCTGTCTGATCCTGAGTTTACATCCCTGCATTATACTCCAGAGCTGCACATCCTATTCTGCTGCTGGTGCTGTCACTGTGTACATACATGACTTACTTATCCTGTACTGATCCTGAGTTACATCCTGTATTTACCCCAGATGCTGCACTCACTCTTCTGCTGCTGGTGCAGTCACTGTGTACATACATACATTACTTATCCGTACTGGATCCTGAGTTACATCCTGTATTATACCACACCCAGAACTGCACTCACTTCTGGCTTTTGGACTGATTTGAGATTGAAATCCTGATGGAGCTAAAGCCCTTTACCTGTCGCAGACACGTGACTTCTCCAGAGATACTGCCGATCTTGGCCCCTTCATGGCTCCTTTCTTATGAAGTGAATATCAATGTATTTCCCAAGCGGCTGGAATTGTCATTCCGATTGTCTTGGCATTACCAAATGCCTGAAAGGGCAATAACAGCAACAATACAGTCCTGCTGCTCTAACAACATAAACCAAGGTATAACTTACACATTTCTGCCAAGGACAATAACTAATACCGACCAGTTGAAATCTCAGTGGCAAGCAGAGTGAGCACTTAAAGGATGATTATAGAGCAGAATTAAAGGAGATCAAACCATCAAATCACCTGCTCATGCATGCAGGCACCATGACAATGGTAATCTTCTTATATTTATTATCCCAAAATCAGCTATTAAATGATCTAATTAGTCTGATAGTGCTCCTGGTTTTTTACTAGAGCCCCTCTGTTCTGCAGTTTTGCAGGCTGCTACCACCAGCAAGGTTTGCTGGAACTTCTTCTACTGCAGTGAGATTACATCATGTAAAGGAGGGGGGAAGTGCTAAAAGATCCAGGGGAAGGGCAGAAGAAAACAGCCTATGACTGCAGCATGGACGGCCTTGGTAACAGAACCTTGTGGCTTAAAAGCATAATTTTAAAAGTTGAATTATAAGAAGGAGGCTATAGAAAACAAATAGTAAGAGATTAAGACAGTCACTGTGCCTGGATGTACGAGTAAGGGCCCTTTAAAAGAGGGGTTGTCCTGGGTTGAGGTATTTTCCCACTGACCCTCTAGGATGGGATTGGCTTCCAGGACTTGTTGCTCTATCCATGAGTGTTGACCACTGATAGCGGCAAGGAACTGCAGATCAGCTTGGTCTCTCAGTTTTACCAGCGCCGGATTCACCACTGTATCAGTACAGATGAGACAATTACAATATATAACAATAAAAAAAACACAACTCTTACAAATTATAAATCATATAACATAATATTTCAGGATAATTCAGGTGCAGCTTGCCTGCAGCGCTGTGGGGAGCTGTGTGAGCTATTGCATTAACATTCAGTAGGACCGTATGCATGAGCTCCCCCTAGTGGTGTTTACAGGCACCAAAATTCACATTGTGTACAATGTCAATGTTAGAGTATTCAGATACATCACACTCCGACCCCAAACAGACATTCACAAACATTTATTGCTTAATCGACCACAAAAGCCCCAAATTACCCCATGTAGAATGATCCCACAGTGGGGTCATGAGGTGTTTTTTTCCACCTAATGATACAACCTGGTCCTTACTGTTCCCTGCATGTTAAAGTAACATTGTCGCTATGTGCAAAGATGTGGGGAGGCATTTCTTCCTCTTTTCTTTGTTGGTATACTGGCGTATCTGGTCTGGGGTGTAGATGGGGAGCAGCTGGTAGGGTGTTCACTGCCACTAAATGGATCCAGTGGTAGTCTGCAGAGGCAATGGGTAAATAAGTCAATATGTCATTTATTACAACAAAGATGAGGATCAGACCACATATTGTTTGTTTGTAGTCTGTAACCTGAAACACATGCTTTACTAGGTACTGTATACCAACTGACTATAAATGCCAATGTATAGGTGAAGGGCCACTTTAGCTTTTTGGTTTTGTGAGGCATCAATTTATTAATGTGACCCCTCACCTTTTTGCCCAAAATTGGCTATAAATGATGGATGTCTTTTGGTTCAATAGTAATAGGCACAATGAGCAATAATGAATTCTCTTTGAGGCCTGGACATATTTATGTAGAGGGTCCGTGGTCTGACTTTTATACAGGGGCCTGACTTAATTATAGATTGACAACTACTGCTCAGACTATGTAAGGATGGAGGCTTAAATAGTGTTTGTAGGCCTCTTGTAATCCATTGCAACCAATCGAGCTCATTTATCTTTCTTCACACTGCTTCTGGTGAAATGAAAACAACGCTGTGATTGGTTGCTTTAAGATCCGAGGCCTTATAAATAATATTTAATAATCTTTATTTATATATTATATATATTTATTCCTTAGCCTTACAAATCATGGGGATATATTGGAATGCACATAGTGAGGTAACTGGGATTAGATCGATAGAGGAGAAAGGGTGACTTCATGAAACTCTGTGGTAATTTCTGAGGTAAATTCTTCTCATATAGAAAGCAGAAGCTGATTGTACATTAGTACATGATGGGCATATTATCAATCTTCTAAAGTCATAATTTCTTAGTTGCCCATGGCAAACCATTACAGCTCAGCTTTCATTTTACTAGTGTTCATGAATATTTAAAGGGATCTGTGATTGGTTTGCCAATCAAGAATATTTAGACAACTGCCCCGATGTGTGAGGTGAATGTGCTTCACACTTGTGAAGTAATCCCAGTATTATACTACTCCCTGAAGCTGCAGACATGTTTCCTCCAGTTCTTCTGGTAAAAGAAAGAGAGAGACAAGACAAGAAGTGACATCATGATTGAAGCCCCCAGCCTTCTGTATGTGTTATAGGTCCTCCTTGCCAAAACATTTCCCCCCCTTTACTATAGCCCCAGGGGTGTCTATAATAAAGTTGACTGAATATGGCCGCACCATTATGTGACTGAGGCTGCGGTCACACGTGGCGTTTTTGAACCCATTTTTGCCCGTTTTTTAAGCAGTCTGTTAAAAACCCCATGCGTTTTTTTACAGGTTTGACCAATTATCTTAATTAAAACTAGTCAAAACTGATCATTTTCAAAAAATGCCATGCGTTTTTTTTGACAGACTGCTTAAAAAACTGACAAAAACGGGTTAAAAACGCCACGTGTGACTGCAGCCTAAAAACTGGGTTTATAAAACCATCCAGCCATGAAGAATTAAATTACTCTACCTCACACTATAGAAGATGACAACACATCTATGTGCGATTTGTAGATATGGTACAAATCTGACATTTTCCAGCGCCTAATTAAATTGGGATTTTTTGCTGCTTTGTTTAAATGATCTGGCAGATCTGGAGTAGAATTAAATCCAGATTCTCTGGTGTCATTGCAGGGGCAGGGGGCAATATTTTGGTGCACGTTCCTACCAATTGTGCCTGATCCCGTCGCATCAGCGCATGGGAGGAAGAGGGATGAGCGCTGGCTCACCACCTTCCCTCTCCCATAGAGCATCGCAGGGGCGTCCGCCGTAACATATATCGACACTAATCTTATTTTCTCCGTGCATGTCACGTGTGCTTGAGACACGTCTGCTCACCACCAGTGACCGGCGCCTAGACTGTCAATCGGGGACTGATATGCGGACCGTATGACTTCGTGTGAATGAGGCCTAGAGTTTTGGTGAACTTTGGATACTTCCTGACAATGTGGTTTTGTGCAGTATTACATCACAAAGTGTAGTTGTGGTTTACTCTGGACATTCCACAGGCCCAAAGCTCACCTCCATAGCACATTTCACGTACCCAATGTTGTTTTACAGCCAGTGTATGGAAACCATCCATGGTCTGTCCACGGCTTGTTATAACATACAAGCGCGGATTACTCTTCTCGCTGATATTAACCGCGCTGTGCATCGTGTGTGACATCACATGATCAGGGATAAACGAGCTGGTGCAACCTGTGTGACATCACATGACAGGCTAGATATAACGAGCCATGTACCCTGTGTGGACCATCACATGACTCAGGATATAACGAAGCCGTGCACCTGTGGGTGACATCCAAGCACCAGGATAATAACTTGGAGCCTTTGACCTGTGGTGCATCACAGACCAAGGGATATAACGAGCCGTGCACCTGTGTACCCCACATGTCAGGGGATATAATGAGTCATTGCACCTTGTCTGACATCACCTGACCATGGGACTATATACGAGCCGTGCACCTTGTGAGTCCCAAATATCAGGGCTAATAATGAGTCTGCACCTGGTTGACAATCACATGACCAGGAATATACAGAGCCTGTGCACCTGTGTTGAACATCATTAAAATGATCAGGGACTATAATAGCCTTCACCTATGTGTACACTCACATGACTAGTGGATATAACGATGCGTGCACCTGGCGGACCCCAAATGATCAGGATATTAATGAGCTCCGTCGCACTCCTTGTTGACTCACATATCCAGGGATTAATGTGCGCATAACACCTGTGTGACATCCCACTGATCAGGGATTAAGAGTCGTGCCCCTGTGTGACACACAGACCAGGGATATAATGTGCCATACACCTGTTTGACTCATATTATCCGGGATATACATGACGCCGTGCACCTGTTTGACATAACATGACTCAGGGATATAATTAGCCATCACCCGCTGTGTGCATCACATGAACGCAGGGATATACCGAGCTGGTGGCACCTGTGTGACAATCCATGACCAGTGGATATACGAGCTGTCACCTGTGTGACATCACATGACAGCTGACTGGTTTCCCCCATGGAAGTAAACAATGAAGCTTCCGTTTGAATTGACAATTAAAAGGTCTTTTTCATGCATAACGTGGGGCTGCATGCAAACATCATGTAAAAACATATAATGAAAAATAAACATCCCCACTTCTTTTCAGATCCTTATAGGGACATAAAAGTCATGGGAACTGTCACCACATTTTTCACAAATACAACTTAAAGTCGGCAGGTTTCCTATATGAGCCCTAGTACCTATCTGAACATGCCTTCTTTATAGCTAAAAATTGGTTCTCCCTCATATTCCCCAATTCTCACTTTAGTCCACTCATATATTACGACACCCCTAGCCTAACCAGAGATACTAGATATATCAAATGTAGGGCTAGTGTCAACACTATTAAAATGCCTGTTTTAAGCTATAAAAATAAAATATAGTTTTTGTTAACTATTTTCTCGATCTTTTTAAACTACAAATTTTGTTTAAAGTAAATATTCTGATTAAAAGGATAAATAAAATCCCGCATCTCCTACCACGAAAAAAAAAAATGTTGGCAAAGTCTGAAATAGTGTTGGTCCTGAGTGGCAAATTATTCTCTGATCCCGAACCACTTATTATCCATTTGATGCAAGATTTCCTGTTACTTTCTAAACCTGTGGTATAATGTTGCATCTGATGATCATTACCCGTCCTGTTTCTTCTGCCCCGCCCTCTAGTTAGAGCATGGCCCTTCCTGGGTGCTCTCAGGGTTTGATGTAGGTGTCATGTCCACTTTCGCCCCAGTGATATATGGCTTAACACCCACAATCCTTTGCATGCTGTAACACATGGTTGTTCCACACAACGCATATACATAGTGTCATTGGTCATGTGATATAACATGCTTGTGTGATATGGAGATATTTTGATCAGACGTGCGCAGAACCGAATTGCCCAGGACCGTTGGAAGCCTCCATGACGCTTATGATAGGGATGGATCCGATCGTAATGGGACCTTGCATGAATCTCGGTATTGATAACTTGTTGCACCATAAAGTATTGCCAACTGCTTACTAAGCCCATCTGTCCTGTGTTTCTTCTCTATAACCTTGTACCAGTATGACGCAATAAGGCTTTGGTGTTCATTTCACATAAAGATGTTGTCCCCTAAATTTCCTAAAATTTTTGGAAGATCTCCACTTTCCTATTGGTAATTCGCTCTCCGACATGCTGCAATGCACACAGCACCTTGGGTGCCCTCTTATACACAAAGGGAGTTAGATGTCTCCTGAAAGATCTATGTACTTGACCCTAAGGCTGGCGCCACACTAGCGCTTTGTCTGCGCTAGCAACGTTTCTATGGAAACGCCTGCGATCGGTAACGAGCGTTAAATGGGTGTGACACTCAGGGTGATGTCACACCTGCGTTTTGAACCGTTTTGGTCATTTTTTTAAGGCAGCCTGTTTTGAAAACCGCATATGTTTTTGACACGGTTTTCTTCTCTCCCCAATTCTCTTAATTAAAACTAGTCAAAACGGATGCATTTTCAAAAAACTGATGCGTTTTTAAGGCATGCGTTTTTTACGGACTGCTTGCTTGAAAAGGACCAAAACGGTTTCACATCGCCATGTGTTTCCATCAACCCTAAGGCGCGTTCACCACGTCACGTTTTGGTCGTGCGTTTTCATGGTTTGAAACTTTACAACGGCTGAGGAGAGGTGCTTTGCCTAATTACATTACTGTTTACATTTGTTAACACATTGTTACACATGTGTTAAACATCGGCATTCACAGATGCGTTTTGTAATGGAAACGTTTAACAGTAACGTAATTAGGCAAATCACCTCTTTCTTTTTGTAGATGCTTTCAACGGCATTAAAACGCAGGTCAACTCACGTGTGGAACGCGCCTAAGGGCCGTTCCACACCTTGCGAGTGCGATGCGATGAACTCACTCGCCACGCTGCTTGCCCGATCGCACGGCCAAACTCTGCACACCGGGAGTGAACTAATGCTGTGCGATCCGGGCAGCATGCGTTGGCGAGTGAGTTCATTGCATCACACTCGCAGTGTGGAATGAGCCTAGTTGTTGTTCACCTGTGCGTTTCCATTTAGTTTTTAGATGAATACAACAGCCTGAGGAGAGGTAATTGCTAAATATTGCTAATTTGACTAACATTGCTGTTAAACATTTTGCATTTATAAACTCAAAACGTTAACGCAAAAAATAACACTTTTTAACTCACCTTCCGGCGCACCACGCTCTTCTCTTCTCCCTGGATTTCTGAAAGTAAGTGCGGGTCGGAAATCAGATCTGGGCGCTCTGCTTGCACTACGCTATACTCATGTCACGTCATACTTTGTGCACTAGCAGAGCACACTGACCTGTTTCACTCGCGCGGCTTCTGATGAATTCCGGGAGAAGAGAATCGGCACGGCATAGCGCGGAAGGAAGGAGGTAAGTTGGTGTTTTTCATGTGTTGGCCGGGGGGGGGGGGGGCCTGCAGCCTCCTGCTAATTCCTGTCCGATGGCCGCCCTGGGGCAGTCCCCCATGAGACAAAGCGAGTCATATGTTGGTAATATGATCACAATTTCTACTAATAATCTGCTGGTAATCCTAAGGCTGGTGCCACACGTAGCGCTTTGTCTGGCTTGCAAACGCAAGCGCGCAAAGCCTCGCCCACCGGGTGCCGGGCTCTGCCCTATCGCATCAGCGTTTCTATAGGAAAATTGCATCGGCCGCGTCCCTTCCCGTGTGTGTGCGGCTTTGTTCTGCGCTTGCGTTTGTAAGCGCAGACAAAGCGCTACGTGTGTCATCCCCCTAAGGGTGATGCCACACATGGCGTTTTTGGCCAGTTTTTAAGCATGCGTTTTCAGTCCGTTTTAAACGTATCCTTTTTTTACCGTTTTTTCAGTTTTTACAGATTATCTTAATAGATAAACAGGTTTTAAGCAGCCAACGCAAGGTACACCACCTGATCCAAAACCGTCAAAACTGATGCATTTTTTTAAACGTACTGAAAACGCTGCCTTAAAACTGACCAAAAAACGCCATCTGCTTGGCACACCCGTCATGGCGAATCTTAGTTTTTGGTTTGAAAAGTTTGTAGTTTGTAGGTAATTATAAAGACGGTGGTCAAATATTTTATCCACCTAAGAACTTGGGGGAGATTTATCATATGCCCCATCCTTAGGCCTCCCAATGTACGGTATCTGGTGGGCGACCATGAGGAGCTACCTGGCGTACAAATATACACAGCAGGTACACTGAAACGCTGGTATACACAGCTCGCCCCACACCAGCCCATCTCCTCCGCTCCCCCTACTGCCCTCTTTTTGGTGTGGAATTGGGCGTAAATGGGATAATAATCAAAATTGATGGCGGTTTGCTAACAATTGCTCTTATTCAGGGCTTCACAGCCATTTTTCTCCATAGAATCCCTTATAAATCCCCCCTTGTGTCGTGGTTGTTATTAGTTATGATTATAATAGGAACATGTATGTTGATATTTCCCCCCATCTTTAGATCTTCAACTTGCTCAGGATATGCCATATCAATGAAAGATAAGGAAGGCACATCGTCTGTATTTGACCGGCAGCGTGAGAGATGAGGGGTTAGAGGAGCCATGATGGGTGAGGCCTACAGGACGTATACTCACCACCCGCCCTCCACAGTTAGTCTTAGGGAAGAAGATGGAAATTATACAATCATCATTCTATATCTACACGATCAAATACATAGAAAGCAGGAATTTTGTACTTCGTGTCTGTAGTTTTTTCTGGCTCAAAGCTTAGAAACTGTCAAAGAGTTCTGTTTGACGGGATCTGTTATCTTATCATTCTTCCCCATTTAGTAGTTTGGCGGTTAGTAGACATTTGCATGAACAATGATTAATCTGCACTTATAGAGGGGATCCCTAAATAGAAACCTTAAAACGTAAAATGACCATAGCCTGGGCTGTGACAGAAAGGCGGCGAAGATTGGGGAGTTTACCAAGGGGGCATAGGATTATGGGGGCATAGAAGGGGGCAAATATCTGGGAGGCATAGAAATATTATAAGTTTGGGGAGAAGTTGGGGGGACGTTACCTACAAGGGACAGACGTTATGGGCTACAGAAGTGGCCATCTAATAGGGTTTGTCCAGAAGGGGGAAATGCCCAGGGGAGAGCATTATATAAGGGGCTAGTGGAGGGCATTATACTATGAGGGGCCACTAAATAGGAGGTATAACTGTGCCTTTGGCGGTCTATTTCATAACCACAATGCACAATTAAGGGAAACCTCACTCATTGGATGAAGTGGATCACGAAAACCCCCTGTACTTCCAGTTCCACAACCAGGGCCTAAATCTGGGAGTACTGGGACAGCAAGGGATGGTGGACCTTGGGGATCACAGTATTCCATCCCCAAAAAACAGACATTATCCTCCTGTTCTGTCCTATTATGACATAAACAACCCAATCATTTACCAAATAGTGGAACATAATATAGTAACAGATACAGTGGATAGCAGCTTTGTTGATTGTTTTCCCTTTTTGGCAAATCAAACATAAGGAAAAACGTAGAAAAGACAACAAGTAAGCGACCCTGTGGCCTCACAAGGAAAGTAGGTTAAAAAAATACAAGAATTTCTGATTATAACTGACGCAATACACAACAAAAATCTCATTACGACCTCTAAAAGGGGAACTCCTATAATGAATTGTCAATAATCAGCAATTACAATGTAAATAAATAATGACCCCCATCTCCGTGGTGTCTGGTATTACAAGTATGAAGATGGTCGCATAAGTAATACAGGCCCCACACTCTCCCCCATGGGACCCCGGCTCCTATTCTTTGGCATAACATTTATTCGGGCAGTGAACGGGTTAAGTCTGCTAAAACAATGGCGCAGCCGCAGCAACGCCATTGCAATCTTCTCATCTTCCATAATTATCTGTCACATATTCTCACCGTGCACCCAGGTGACAATGCTCCGCGATGTTGTAAGATCAGATCCACTTTGAACATATGTCATCAGTTTTTGTATTTTTTCAGATACTTTGTATCTGTCTCTCTCCAGTCCCATCTTCAGCTAGAATACTGCACCACTCACCAATAGAAGATTGTTTCATTAAAAACCAGCAGAGGGCAGAAGTAGTTTTTTATGTGTAAGAGGTAGAATAAAACAGCTCTGGATGTGCCGGTAATGTGTCGTATTACAGTATGTAGTAATCTCCCAAGCGTCCTCCTATGGTGGCGTAAATACAGTATTTAGTTAACTCCTGAGCTCCCCCTAGTGTGGCTGTATATACATATGTAGTAATCCCTCCTGACTGCTCCTAGTGTGGCGTAATATACAGTAAGGTAGTAATCTCCCTGATCTCCCCTAGTGATTCTGTATATACAGTATAATATAAATCTCCTATCTCCCCCTATGATGCTGTATATACAGTATATAGTATCTCCTGATCTCCCCCTAGTTATGGCTGTATATACAGTAGTATTAATCTCCTGAGCGCCCCATAATGGTGGCTGATATATACAGTATGTAGTAATCTCCTGATCTTCCCCCTATGATGGCTGTATATAGGATTTATGTAATCTCCTGAGCGCCCCATAATGGTGCGTTATACAGTATGTAGTAATCTCCTGAGCTCCCCTAGTGGTGGCTGTAATATACAGTATGTAGTCCATATCCCAAGCTGCTCCTGATGGTGGCTTGTGTATAAAGTATGTAGTGATCTGATCTCCTTGAGCTCCCTTCTAGTGGTGCTGCAATATACAGTAATGTAGTAATCCTCCTGACTCCTCCTAGTGGTGGCTGTATATACGTATGGATATGAATCTCTGAGGCTTCCTCCTAGTGGTGGGTGTATATACAGTTTATGTAGTCTTCGAGCTCCTCCTAGTGGTGGCTGTATATCAGTATGTAGTAATCTCCTGAGCTCACGCCTAGTGGTGGCGTTATATACTTATGGAGTAATCTCTTGATCTCCCCCTAGTGGTTGCTGTATATACAGTATTATAGTCTCCCTGACTTCTCCTAGTGGTGGCTGTATATTCAATGTAAATCTCCTGAGCTCCCCTAGGGTGGCTGTATATCCGTATGTATATGTCCTGAGCTCCCCCTAGTGGTGACTGTATATCAGGATGTAGTATCTCCAGAGCTCCCCAGTGGTGACTGTATATCCATATATAGTAATCCCTGAGCTCCTCCTAGTGGTGGTGTATATACAGTATGTAGTAATCTCCTGAGCTCCCCTAGTGGTGGCTGTAATATTCAGTATGTAGTAATCTCCTGAGATCCCCCTAGTGGTGGCTATAGACAGTATGTAGTAAATGTCCTGACTCCCTCTTGGTGACTGTATATAGCGTAGTAGTAATCTCCAAGCTCCTCTAGTGGTGACTGTATATACAGTATATAGTATCTCCTGAGCTCCTCCTAGTGGTGGTGTATATACATTTGCAGTATCTTCTGAGCTCCCCCTAGTGTGGCTTATATACAGTATGTAAGTAATGTCCTGAGCTCCTCCTAGTGTGACTGTATATACAGTATGTAGTAATCTCCTGAGCCCCCCCTAGTGGTGGCTGTATATACAGTATGTAGTAATGTCCTGAGCTCACCCTAGTGGTGGCGTTATATACAGTATGTAGTAGTCTCCTGATCTTCTCCTAGTGGTGGCTGTTTATGCAGTATGTAGTAATCTCCAGAGCTCCTAGTGGTGGGTGTATGTACAGTATGTAGTAATCTTCTGAGCTCCTGCTAGTGGTGGCTGTATATACACTATATAGTAATCTCCTGATGCTCCTCCTAGTGTGGTTGTATATAACCTTATGTCATAATCTCCTGAGCTCCTCCTATTGGTGGCTGTATTACCCGTATGTAGTAATCTCCTGAGCTCCACCTAGTTGGTGGTTGTATATACAGTATAGTAATGGCCTGAGCTCACCTGGGTGGTTGTAATACAGTACATATCAATATCCTGGCTCCCTCGTATTGGTGGTGTATATATAGTATGTAAGTACGCCCTGGCTATTCGATCATAATTCATTTTTCTCTATGCTTTTGCTGAGGATTTGGAACTCTTTGCTAACATACTGACACTGTGGTCCATATAAGATTATTAGGACAGTGTGAGAGCAGCAATGACTAATATCTTGTCACCTTTTTAATTGTGCATCAGGATAATCAAGCAGACTCACATATATGAGTGCTCCCTGTATCTGATTCAGTAGGTTGCTCATTATCCCTGCCTCGTTGGATCTCCTCAGGCGATCAATGTCCTCCACTCATTGATTGAGGTTGGATGCTTGGTTTATATTAGTTTGCATTTTGGGAGATAATCCGTGTTCTGTATTGAAAGACATCAGTCAGGTTAATGATTACTAATTAAATCACTTAAAGGGGTTTAACAACTCCCTTTACTGAGCCATTCACAGTTTTGCTTAACAAGCATGGGAGACAAAGCATATGTCACAGTATCAAAAAACTAGTGCTAAAATAAAGTGCACTTCAAGATGCTGGGCCCAATCCTTAATCTGTACCAGATATACTGTATAATCTGTAGTACTGGTCTCTCTGTATGTGCAGGAGGCACCTGACGCCCCTAAGGCTCCTGCATAAATTGCCAAACAAATAAAGCTCCATTTCTGACCCCTCTTAAACCACTATTTTCGGAAAGTGCCAACTGTGCCAATTTAGCAGTAACTTATTTGATCCCTGCTTATTACGGTTTTTAATCTATTGCATCCTGGTGAACCAACCAATCCAACAATAGAACATATGGAAAATCTGGATTGGTAGCTTCCTTCATGTTATATGCAACACAGATTGAAAAGTCTAGTATATAAAATTGGGCATGTAATGTATTTTCCTAGTCGGCTAGACAAGGGGAAGGATTCAGCCCCCACAGTAACCATACATAGTACCCCCCCCCACTGTAAGCCACTGTACCCCAACAGTAGCCAAAAGTCCACAGTGCCACACAGTAGCCCCATTCAAATGCCCCTTTAGTAGCTCATAGTTTCCAGTGCTCTCCAACCTCCAACCAGTACCAATTCACAGTGACCACACCACAGTAGCTCATAGTCATATATACCAACAGTAGCTCATCAGTCCAAGTATACCAACAGTAGCTCATAGTTTCAGTATACCATAGTAGCTCATATCTAGTCTAACCCAAGTAGCCAAGTCACAGTGCCCCCACAGTGCTCATAGTCATGTCTTACCAACATTAGCCAAGTCACGTGCCCCCCCACACAGAAGTTCATAGTCATAGTTTACCAACAGTAGCAAGTCACATTGCCCCCCAAGTAGCTCCTAGTCTAGTCTCCAACAGTATCAGTCCACAGTGCCCCCCACATTAGCTTCTATGGCACTATACACCAGGGGCACCTGTCTCTCTATGGCACTATACACCAGGGGCACCTGTCTCTCTATGGCACTATACACCAGGGGCACCTGTCGGCCCTATACCTGGTGGAGGTAAAGTGTAATTTTCGCAACACATTTTTGTCTAAATGCGGCGGTTTTTCCGAATCCGTCGGGTTTTCATTCGGCCACGCCCCCGATTTCCGTCGCGTGCATGCCAGTGCCGATGCGCCAAACTCCGATTGCGTGCGCCAAAATCCCGGGGCAATTCAGGTACAATCGGCGCAAATCGGAAATATTCGGGTAACACGTCGGGAAAACGCGAATCGGGCCCTTAGTAAATGACCCCCATAACCTCTGTTATACACTGCCACCATATGTACATGTCATACCAAGCTAGTCTGTTATAATAGCTAGTCTGTTATTGTGGCATCTGGCGCCCTTGCCAGGCCCTCCAGCACATTTCTATGTTATGTAATATATCCTATCATGGAAATCAGGTATGTTTTTCACCTCCTGGCACCTTATAGTTTCTTCTCCCACCTGCAGCCTCTCTGTAAATATTCCCAAATCTCCAAAGTCTCCAAAAAAACAACAACTTGTGCTAAACTGTAAGAAGGGGAGAGGGGGGAGATGCAGCTGCAGCTTCTGTTTTACCTACTGTGAGCGTCTGACTGCATTTATTGCAATGTTTCAGTAGCTTTTTTTTAATAGATGTTTTGCCTGATACAACTACCTCAAAGCTACTGCATATAACCTAAAGGCGGGAGCAATAAAATATCTATTGATGACCTACCTTTTAACAGATCTAAAATATCAGGTCCACATGCGACGCCTTCACTGTTCAGCTTCTGCACAGTGATTGGACCTGCAGGCAGACAGCTCCATACATTCTGTAGTGGCCATACCATGCAATGGCATCTATTTTCAGTATCCATAATTACCACTCTCTGCATTTTGTCGGGTTATAACCCATGGAGCAGGCAGTTAGCAATTACACTAGACCAACACATAATCCTAACGCCCCCTTCTTCATCTGCAGTGGTGTTTTTCTCCATTTAGGACATTGTGGTACTGCAGTGTTTTTAATATTGCCCTCTATACAGACTTATCATCTCTTTGGACCTCGGAGTGTTACATTTTACCTTCATAGATACATTGTAACAAACTATTACCAGGAGAGCTTTTTTGTGTACGTGTCATCTTTTAATATTCTGTTACAATTTGGCTATTACATATGATGCTAATCTGCATGTTGGGGTACTTGAAGTAGGTGTGTGTGTTTATGGTTTAGACTTGTGTTGTTTAGGTGTTGAGATGTGTTGTAGCCAGTTGAGCTTAGCAGCTCCCCCAAGCAAGTGTCCCCTGTACTCCTGGCAGTGTAGGGGGTTACTCTCGTCGTGTATATTTGCCTCTTTGCCCCCTCCAGCAGTGCTCCCCAAAATCCTGGCAGTGCAGGGGTTACTCCTGTCCTGTATATTTACCCCTCTGCCCCCTCCAGCAGTGTTCCCTGTGGTCCTGGCAGTGCAGGATTTACTCTGCCCTGTATATTTGCCCCTTTGCCCCCCTCCAGCAGTGTGTCCTTATACTCCTGGCAGGCCCTGTATATTTGCCCCTTGTCCCTCCAGCAGTGTTCTCTGTGGTCTGGCAGTGCAGGGGTTAATCCCGTCCTGTATATTTGCCCATCTGCCCCTCCAGCAGTGTTCCCTCATGGTCCTGGCCATGCAGGGTTACTCCTGTCCTGTATATTTGCCCTCATCCCCCTCCAGCAGTGTTCTGTGGTCCTGGCAGTGCAGGGGTTACTCCGTCCTGTAATTTGCCCATCTGCCCCCTCCAGCAGGTTCCTATGGTCCTGGCATGCAGGGTTACTCCTGTCCTGTATATTTGCCCCTCTGTCCCCTCAGCAGTGTCTCTGTGGTCCTGGCAGTGCAGGGGGTACTCCCGTCCTGTATATATTTGGCCCATCTGCCCCCTCCAGCAGTGTTCCTATGGTCCTGGCCATGCAAGGGTTACTCCTGTCCTGTATTTTGCCCTTTGACCCCTCCAGCAGTGTTCCCTATGGTCCTGGCAGTGCAGGGGTTACTCCTCCTGTATATTACCCCCTTTGCCCCTTCTAGCAGTTTCCCTGTGTCCTGGCAGTGCAGGGGTTATCCTGTCCTGTATATTTGCCCCCTCTGCCCCTCCAGCAGTGTTCCCTGGTGGTCCTGGAAGTGCAAGAGTTACTCCTGTACTGTATATGGCCCCTCTGGCACCCTCCAGCAGTGTTCCCTGTGGTCCTGGCAGTGCAGGGGTTACTCCCGTCCTGTATTATTGCCCTCTGCCCCCTCCAGCAGTGTTCCCTGTGGTCCTGGCAGTGCAAGAGTTACTCCTGTACTGTATATTTGCCCCTCTGCCCCCTCCAGCAGTGTTCCTGGCAGTGCAGGGGTTACTCCCGTCCTGTATATTTGCCCTGCCCCCTCCAGCAGTGTTCCTGGAGTGCAGGGGTTACTCGTCCTGTATATTTGCCCTCTGCCCCCTCCAGCAGTGTTCCTGTGGTCCTGGCAGTGCAGGGGTTACTCCCATCCTGTATATTGCCCCTCTGCCCCCTCCAGCAGGTTCTGTGTTCCTGGCAGTGCAGGGGTTACTCCCATCCTGTATATTTGCCCCTCTGCCCCTCCAGCAGTGTTCCTGGCAGTGCAGGAGTTACTCCCGTCCTGTATATTGCCCCTCTGCCCCCTCAGCAGCGCTGTTCCTGGCAGTGCAGGGGTTACTCCCGTCCTGAATTGCCCCTCTTCCCCCTCCAGCAGTGTTCCTGGCAGTGCAGGGGTTACTCCGTCCGTATATTGCCCCTCTGCCCCTCCAGCCGTGTTCCTGGCAGTGCAGGGGTTATTTTGATCCGCCTCCGGTTATATTTGCACCCTCTGCTTTCCTCTGGTGCATGGGAGGAAGAGGTCCTTATCATCCTTTCATTTCCGACACTGATATTTTTGTTTCTGATTCCAAAGTATTTTATTTTTCTTTTTTGTGCTAGGGGGCAGAGACCAGGAAGCGCTCGCCACCCTGAGCAGTCCGTTCCAGCGCTCGCTGGAGCTTGATCATGAGAACGCTGAGCGTCGCCAGTCCCTTATTCGTTGTCCGCTGATCAAGCCCAATGAGTCAAGAAGCTATGGTAGTGTACCCGGGTGGTCACGTCATTATGTCGCTCAGTTGGTAGTCTCACGTGTATTCACCTGCTGTCACTGATTATGTTACAGTATATACTACCAGCATGTCACTGGAAGCGGGAAGGGTTAAGGCGTCAGTCCCACTCTTACGCTTGACATATTCACATAGCCTGGGGGATCTGGATATCTGGGCTTACACTTGTGGGACAGGAACAGTGACACGCTGACACTTGGGGTACAGGACACGGGACACGCTGAACACTTGGAGGACAGGTCAGGGTATCGGAAGCTGACACTTGGCGTATACAGCGACGGGACCTCTGCTGACACTTCGTGGTATCGGCACAGAGGACATACCGCTGATCACTTTAGGGTACAGGACAGGGTCACTCGTGTATCACTCTGGGGAGAGGAACAGGGGGGGACACCTGACACTCGTGGACATGTGATACGAGAGGACACTCTGACACTTAGATGGGACAGGTCAGGGAAAACGCTGACACTTGGGGACAGGACAGGGACACGCTGACACTTGGGGGGACAGGACAGGGCAAAGCGGACAACTTTGGGGGGGAAGGTACAGGGACACGCCTGACACTTAGAGGAAGGGGCACGCTACACTGCGGTGGGTAGCAGGGGACATGGACTTTTGAGGTGACCTGATTGGGGTACAGGACAGGACACGGACACCTGGAGGACAGGTCAGTGACAGATCGCTGACTACTTGGGGTAACAGGACGGGATCCTCCGGCTGGACACTTGGGGTACAGGACAGGGCACTATAAAGACGCTGACATAGAGGTAAGGCAGGGATTCACGCTGACACTTGGGTAGAGGATCGGACACGCGTGACACTTGGGGGACTGTAGTGACAGTGCCGACACGCTGACACTTGGGGGGACAGGACAGGGACGCTGACCACTTCGGGGGACCAGGACCAGGACAGCAACGTCTTGACAACTTTAGAGGACAGGTAACGGGACACCCGCTGACATTGCCGGGGACAGACAGGGACCACGCTGAACCTGGGTGGCGACAGGACCTAGGACCATTGACGAGTTGGGGGAGAGGACGGGCAACGTTGGCATCTTGGGGTTACAGTTTGTCAGGGACCACGCTGTTACAACTTTGGGTACAGGACAGGGACACGCTGCCACTTGTATGGGTACAGGACAGGACAACGCTGACACTTGGAGGACAGCGGTTCGACTACGGCTGACACTTTGTGCGGTACAAGGGACAGGGACCAGCCCTGCTGACAGATGGCGTGTATCGGACGAGGGACACGTTCTGCACACTTGAAGTTGTACAGGACAGGGACACCTGAACCTCTGTGGGGAGACAGGTTACAGGGGATATCGCTGTCACTTGGGGAGACAGTGATTTCACGCGACCATTGGGAGAGGACAGGTACGCTACACTTGGTGGGATGAGGAACCGGGACACGCTTGACACTTGGGGGAGGGACAGGGACCCGTGTACACTTGGGGTGGACAGGATCGCTGAACTGGGAGGGACATGGACACGCTGACACTTTGTGGGGGACAGACACGGCTGACACTTCGGGGGGGGGACCGGACAGTGGACACGTCTGACCAACTTGGGGGGGACAGCGGATATCAGGCTGACAGCCGGGGGACAGGGACAGGGACACGCTGACACTTGGGTTGGGGATCAGGACGGCTGACTTTACTGTTGTTGGGGACAGGACAAGGGGTGGTGTGGGGGGAAACGCTGACACTGTGGGGGTACAGTGAACACACGCTGACACTGGGGCCGGGGACGGGATTTACACGCTGATGTCACTTTGGGTTTTTGGGGATAGGCCGACACAGTGTGATATTGGGGGTATCAGGACATGGGACAAAGCTGCCACTCTGCGTGGGGACAGGACACGAGTGACACCCTTGGGGGCGGACAGGGACTTATCGAGGACATTTGGTGGGAGAATAGCTGATACAAACAGTAGGATCTAGTGATCGGCTGCCTCACTCGCGGCGGATTTTTTCGGGATTCAAGCGGTTTAATTCCATGACTGAAACTCTCGGGGTTCGGCAGGATCAGGTGATTCAAGCGCTACATTTCTTATTGGTTGTTTTTGTACAGGACAGGGACACGCTGTTGATGTTGTGGTCGCTGGAGAGCACGTGTGTTCGTCTATCGACAGTGTCCTGCACCTAGTACGTCAGTCAGGCTTTCAGTGGCTCATCTTGTAGTTGGAACTGTAGGACGTAGCTGACGGTTCTATCTGTGCGGAAACGCTGTTTACTGTATGGTTGCATTTCTTGTCGTACTGGCAGGGTAGCTAATTTGTTGTGTGGACGATATTCCCTCTGTTGATACTGTGATATAATCACCCCCAATTATTTTATATATTTAGCTATACCTTCGCACAGTTCATGTCCAGCGCCTCTCGTAACCCTTTCAATTCTGTCCACTATCTCACCCTCCATCACTTTTAAACCTTTCATATCTTATCAGGAAAGCTGGTGCCTGGGCGCAAAGTTCCTGGTTATACTTCTCTTTCTCCATAACCCAGCTTACCAGAATCGTCGTCGTTGTAAGTTGTGGTGTGATAGTCTCTTATCGATATGATTGTAGATATCATGAGTGGGTGAATCCTTGCTGTTGGGAAAATCAGGATCATTAGTATCGTATGGCATCGGGCACCATATGCTACTCCACCCAGCTTTCCCAGAGACCACGTAGTCCCTGTCTCTGTACTGACACGTCATTGTTCTCCGGGGCAGGCACAGTGTTGACAGAGAGCTGTTGCACTCCTGTCAGCTGAGGATTCGGGAATGATGAGACATCCGGATCCGCAGAAGCTTGCGGTACCCCCATCGCTACACATTTGTGGAGTTTGTTGGACTCTGATATCGTCTCCCTGTGCTCATGCCGGCGGGTGAAGCGCCATACAAACAAGGTAATCTACATAGAGGCATTGCCTGTATAGTTGCCATGACAGAATGAATTGCTTAGCACGTAGCTGACCTGACGCTTGCCCGATCCGCGTGATTTTACCTGGAAATTACTTAGGAACATTTAAGAAGGAGCTATAGGTGAAAGAGGGTTTAAAGAACCTGCAGCAGGTAGGGACCATGCAGGCTGCAGACCGTGGTTAGTATTGTCCCTGGAGCTGAGAAGTTGTAAGATTTATATATCAGGGATTGTAAACTTTCATGTGGCATGTGTGTCCCACATGCTTTGCTCTGTGCAGCCTAGTGCTCAGGGTTATGCCTGGACGCCGCGGTGTGTGTAACTCCATACCTTGCTGTGTATTGTTGTTAGTGAGAAGACGACGCGACCCTGTGATAAATGGATTTATATTCCAGGATTCGTAGAAGTCGGGTGTGAATCAGTTCTTGCGTATCGTTGTTCTCGTTAGCAACAGGAGTCTGTGAGTTCAATCATGGCTGGATGTCTCCTCCATTTAGCGTATATTGTGTCTCTTGTCGCTACGTCCTGTGCTGTGTATTGTTTACAATTCAGGGATATAATGAGTCGTGCACCTGTGTGACATCACATGACCAGGGATATAATGTGCCATACACCTGTGTGACATCCCATGATCAGGGATATAATGAGTCGTGCACCTGTGTGACATAACATGACCAGGGATATAATGTGCCATACACCTGTTTGACATCATATGATCAGGGATATAATGAGCCGTGCACCTGTGTGACATAACATGACCAGGGATATAACGAGCTGTGCACCTGTGTGACATCACATGACCATGGACTGGTTTCCATCCACTGGAAGTAAACAATGAAGCTTCCTGTTGAATTGACAATGTAAAAGGTCTTTTTCATGCATAACTGGGGCTGCAGTGCAACATAAATGTAAAAACAATAAATAGAAAAATAAACATCCCAAAATTCTTTTCAGATCTTATAGGGACATAAAATGTTAAAGGGAACCTGTCACCACATTTTTCACAAATACAACTAGTGGCAGGTTCCTATAGAGCCCTAGTAACCTATCTGACATCCTTCTTTTAGCTAAAAATTGTTTCCCTCATATTCCCATATATTCAACTTTAGTCACTCTATACGACACCCGCTTAGCCTAAAACAGAGATATGATATATCAAAATGTAGGGCATAGTGTCAAACACTATTAAAATGCCTGTTTTAAGCTATAAAAAATATATATATTTGTTAACTATTTTCTCAGCTTTTAAACCTAAAATTTTGTTTAAAAGTAAATATTCTGATTAAAAAGGATAAAATAAGAATCCAGCATCTCTCTACGAAAAAAAAAAAATGTTGCAAAGATCTGGAAATAGTGTTTGGTCCTGAAGTGGCAAATTATTCTGATCCCGAACCAATTATTAGTCCATTTGACAGATTTCTGTTACTTTCTAAACCTGTGGTATAATGTTGCATCTGATGATCATGTGACCCTCCTGTTTCTTGCCCCGCCCTCTTAGTTAGAGCATGCCCTTCCTGGGTGCTCTCAGTGGGTTTGATGTAGGTGTCATGTCCACTTTGCCCCAGTTATATATGGCTATACCCACAATCCTTTGCATGCTTAAACATGAGTTGTTCCACATACGCATACATGTGATATTTCATGTGATATAACATGCATATGAGGTGAATGTATGGATCAATTTTCAGGTGACCAGAGACCATGCCATGACCGGTGAGATGCCTCCATGACGCTTATGATAGGGCTGGATCCGATCGTAATGGACCTGCATGAGAATCTCGGTATTGATAACTTTTGACCCATAAGAGATATTGCAAACCTGCTTTACTAAGCCCATCTGTCCTGTGTTTCTTCCTCTATACCTTGTACCAGTATGAACGCAATAGCTGTTGGTTCAGTTCACATAAAGATTTGTCCAACCTTAAATTTCCTAAAATTTTTGGAAGATCTCCACTTTCCGATTGGTAATATCGCTTCCGACATGCTGCAATGCACACAGCAACCATTGGGTGGCCCTCTATAGACACAAAGGGAGTTAGATGTCTCCTGAAAGAATCTATGTAACTTGGACCCTAAGGCTGGCGCCACACGTAGCGCTTTGTCTGCGCTAGCAAACGTTTCTATGGAAACGCCTGCGATCGGGAACGAGCGTTAAATTGACATCAGGGTGATGTCACACATGGCGTTTTGAAACCGTTTTTGGTCAGTTTTTAAGCAGCCTGTTTGAAAACGCATATGTTTTGACAGGTTTTCCCAATTATCTTAATTAAAACTAGTCAAAAACGGATGCATTTTCAAAAAACGGATGCGTTTTTTAAGGCATGCGTTTTTTAACGGACTGCTGAAAAAAGGACCAAAACGGTTTCACATCGCCATGTGTGCCATCACCCTAAGGGCGCGTTCACACGTCACGTTTTGTCGTGCGTTTTCATTGTGTTTGAAACGCATTACAACGGCTGAGGAGAGGTGCTTTGCCTAATTACATTACTGTTTACATTTGTTAACACATTGTTAACACATGTGTTAACATCGCATTCACAATGCGTTTTGTAAATGGAAACGTTAACAGTAACGTAATTAGGCAAATCACCTCATTTCAGTTTTTGTAGATGCGTTTCAACGCAATTAAAACGCAGGTCAAAACGCAACGTGTGAACGCGCCCTAAGGGCCGTTCCACACTTGCGAGTGCGATGCGATGAACTCACTCGCAAGTGTGGAATGAGCCTTAGGTTGTGTTCACACGGTGCGTTTCCATTTAGTTTTAGAATGCAATACAACAGCTGAGGAGAGGTAATTTGCCTAAATATTGCCTAATTTGACTAACATTGCTGTTAACATTTGCATTTATAAAACTCAAACGTTAACGCAAAAAATACACTTTTAACTCACCTTCCGGCGCACCCACGCTCTTCTCCCTGGGATTTCTGAAAAGTAGTGCGGGTAGAATCAGATCTGGGCGCTCTGCTTGCACATACGCTATGACATCATGTCACGTCATACTGTGTGCACTAGCAGAGCACACGGACCTGGTTCTACTCGCGCTTCTTCTGAGGAATTCCGGGGAGAAGAAGAACCGCAATGCAGCGCAGGAGGGTGAGTGTAGAGAGTGTGTTTTTCATGTGTTGGCCGGGGGGCAGAGTGCAGCTTGGGCCCCATCTAGAGGCTGGGCCCAGCCTGCAGCCTGCTAATTCCTGGTACGATGGCCGCCCTGGGTGCAGTCCCCATGAGACAGACCCCTATAGAAGCCCCCTCCTTGGTGTCTGTGGTTGTAATTAGTTCATGATTATGAGGTTATTATTAGGATATTAGGTTACTTTGTATGATTGATAATCTCCCATCTTTAAATCTTCACATTCTCAGGATATGTCTAATAAAAAGGAAAGATAAGGAAGGACACATCTGTATGTGACAGGCAGCATGGGAGATGAGAGGGTGAGATGGAGCCATGATGGGTGGAGGCTACATGACGTATACTCACCCGCCCTCCACAGTTAGTCTTAGGGAAGAAGATGGAATTATACAATCATCATTCATATTATCTACACAGATCAAATACATAGAATCAGGAATTTGTACTGTCGTGTCTGTAGTGTTCTGGCTCAAAGCTTAGAAACTGTCAAAGTGCTGTTGACGGATCTGTTATTCTTATCATTCTTCCCCATTTAGTATTTTGGCGGGTTAGTAGACATTTGCATGAACATGATTAATCCTGGCACTTATAGAGGGGATCCCTAAATAGAAACCTTAACGTAGAAATGACCATAGCCTGGGCTGTGACAGAAAAGGCGGCAGAAGATGGGGGAGTTACCAAGGGGGGCATAGATTATGGGGGCATAGAAAGGGGGCAAAATATCCTGGGAGGCATAGGAAATATTATAAGTTGGGGGGAAGTTACATAAAAGGGGAACATACGTTATGGGCTACAGAAAGGGGGCAATCTAATAGGGTGGGCACAGAAAGGGGAAATGCCAGGGGAGAGCATTATATAAGGGGCTAGTGGAGGGCATTATACTATGAGGGGGCCACTAAATATGGAGGTATAACTGTGCCTTGTGGCGGTCTATTCATAAACCACAATGCACAATGAAAGGGGAAAACCTCACTCATTGGATGAAGTGGATCACGAAAACCCCCTGGTACTTCCAGTCCACAACAGGGCCTAAATCTGGGAGTACGGGAGCAGCAAGGGATGTGGGAGCCTGGGGATCACAGTAGTCCAGCCCCAAAAAAACAGACATTTATCCTCCTGTTCTGTCTATTATGACACAACCCAATCATTTACCAAATAGTGGAACATAATAATAGTAACAGATCTGTGGAGAGCAGCTTGTTGATTGTTTCCCTTTTTGAGCAAATCAGAAACATAAGGAAAAACAGTAGAAAAGACAACAAGTAGCGACCCTGTGACTCACAGAGGAAAGTAGGTTAAAAAATAGCAGAATTTCTGATTATAAACTGACCAATACACAACAAAAATCTCATTTATGACCTCTAAAAGGGGAACTCCTATAATGAATTGCTCAATAATCAGCAATTACAAGTGTAAAATGAATAATGACCCCCATCTCCGTGGTGTCTGTATCACAAGTATTGAAGATGTCAGCATAAGTAATACAAGGCCACACACCAGTCTCCCAGGGGACGCACGGCTCCTATTCTTGGCATAAATTATTAAGGGCAGTGACAGGGTTAATTCTGCTAAAACAATGGCAGCCGCAACGCGCATTAAATCTTAATCAGCCATAATTATCTGTCACATATCTCATCCGTGCACCCAGGTGACATGCTCCTGCAGATGTTGTAAGATCAGATCCACTTTGTAACATTATGTCATAAGTTTTGTAATTTTTCAGATACTTTGTATCATGTCTCTTCCTCCAGTCCCATCTTCAGCATAGAATACTGCAGCCAATCACCAATAGAAGATTGTTTCAATTAAAAACCAGCAGAGGGCAGAAGTGAGTTTTATGTGTAAGAGGTAGAAAAAACAGCTCTGGATGTGCCAGGTAAATGTGTCTGTATGTACAGTATGTAGTAATATCCCAAGCGTCTCCTAGTGGTGGCTGTATATACAGTATGTAGTAATCTCCTGAGCTCCCCCTAGTGGTGGCTGTATATACAGTATGTAGTAATCTCCTGAGCTGCTCCTAGTGGTGGCTGTATATACAGTATGTAGTAATCTCCTGATCTCCCCCTAGTGATGTCTGTATATACAGTATATAGTAATCTCCTGATCTCCCCCTAGTGATGGTTTGTAGCACTATGACTATGACACTTAGTGGGGGCAGCTGTGACTTGTGCTACCTGTTGTAGACTATACTAGATACTGTGGGGGCACTGTGACTGGCTACTGTTAGTAAACTATGAACTATGACTTCCTGTGGGTGGCAAACCTGTGCACGTTTGGCTACTGTACACAATACTTATATACAACCACCACTAGGAGGAGCTCAGGAGATAATGATACTGTATATACAGCCACCACAGAAGGGGAGCTCAGGAGATTACTACATACTGTATATACAGCCACCACTAGGGGAGCTCGGAGATTACTAATACTGTATATACAGTCACCACTAGGAGGAGCTCAGGAGATTTACTACATACTGTAATACAGCCACCACTAGGAGCGAGCTTCGGAGAATAAATACTGTATATAACACACCACTAGGAGGAGCTCAAGGAGATTACTATATACTGTATATACAGCAACATAGCGGGGAGGCTCAGGAGATTACTTACATACTACGTATATAACAGACCCACTAGGGGGAGTCAGGAGGATTACTACATACTGTATATACAGCCCACAGTAGCCAAGTCACAGTGCCCCCACAGTAGCTCATAGTCATAGTCTAGTGAAAAGTGCTAGTATATAATATTGGGCATGTAATGTATTTTTCCTAGTCATCTAGACAAGGGGAAGGATTCATGCCCCCACAGTAACCAATAGTCATAGTACCCCACTGTAGCCACGGTACCCCAACAGTAGCCAAAAGTCACAGTGCCACACAGTAGCCAATTCAAATTGCCCATTTAGTAGCTCATAGTTACAGTGCTCCAACCTCCAACAGTAGCCAAATCACAGAGACACCACAGTAGCTCATAGTCGTAGTATACCAACAGTAGCTCATAGTCATAGTATACCAACAGTAGCTCCACTGTGCGACTTGGCACTGTTGGTAGACTATGAATATGAGTACTGTGGGGGGCACGTGCACTGGCTACGTTGTCGGACTCTACGACATGAGGGATACTGTGGGGGCCACTGTGACTTGGCTACTGGTGGTTTTAGATATGACTCTGAGCTACTGTGGGGGCACTGTGAGCTAGGCTACATGTTGGTTAAACTAGACTATGAGTTTTCTGTGGGGGCACTGTTGGACTTGGTACTGTTGGTAGGCGACATGACTATGAGCTATGTTGGTTTATATACTAGGGACTATGGGCTTATGTTGGGATACTATGAATATGGAGCTACTGTGTGGTTTTATGTACTATTGACTATGAGCTATGTTGGTATATATAGGGAATTGGAGTACTGTGGTATACTAAAAACTATGAGTAATGTTGGTATACTATGACTAGAGCTATGGGTATACTACGACTATGAGCTACTGTGGTTTTCGTCTCGGTGAGTTGTACGTGGAGGTGGAACAGCACTGTAACTATGAGCTTTACTAAATGGGCACATTGAATTGGACTACTGTGTTGTGGCCTGGGACTTTTGGCTATGTGCGGTACCTTGGCCTACAGTGGGGGTGGTACTATGACTATTGGTTACTGTGGGGAGCATGAATCTTCCCCGTATGTGGATAGGAAAAAATAATACATGCCCAATATTAATACTAGCACTTTCACTAGACTATGGACTATGAGATAATGTGGGGGCACTGTGGAAGGGATACAAGTTGGTCTAGACTATGATCTGAGCTACTGTGGGGGCACTGTGGGACTTGGATAATGGTGGTAGACTAGAATATGAGCTACTGTGTGGGCACGTGACTGGCTACTGTGGTTAACTCGACTATGAACTTCTGTGGGGGCACTGTGACTGGTACTGTTGGTAGACTATTGAATCATGAGATACGTGGGGGCACTGTGACTGGCTACTGTTGGTAGACATGACTATGCGCTACTATTGGTTATACGTAAAAATAGAGCCTACTGTTGGGTATTACTATGATATGAGCTACTGTGTGGTTTCTATGACTATGAGTACTGTGGGGTCATGTGATTTGGCTATGTTGGAGGTTTGGAGCAGCACTGTAACTATGACTCCTCAAAGGAGGCAATTTGAATTGGCTAGGTGTGGCACTGTGACTTTTGGGCTACTGTTGGGGGGCGGTACCGTGGCTAACCAGGGGGGGGGGGGGGTTACAATGACTATTGGTTACTGGGGGGCATGAAGTCCTTCCCTTGTTAGACGACTAGGAAAACAGTACATGCCCAATATTAGTCTACTAGCCCTTTTCAATCTTGTTTTGCACTTTATACATGAAGGGAAGGCTACAATCCAGATTTTTCATCAGTTTCTATTGTATTGGTTTTTGTCCCCACAGCGATCCAATACGATTAAACCGTAATACAGCAGGGATCCAATAAGCGGTATGCTTAAATTGTCACGTTGGCACTTCTGCGCATAAACGTGGGTTTAAGAGGGTTCAGAATGGAGCTTTATTTTGTGGCAAAGTATAGCAAGGAAGCTAGGGGCGGGGTGGGGTCCAGGGGCCCCGCTGCAAATACAGAGAGACCAGTACTACAGAATTACGTATAATCTGGTACAGATTAAGATTGGGCCAGATTCTTGGAAGTGCACTCTGTTATTTGAGCAATAGTTTTTTGATTACTGTGACATAGCTTGTCTCCCATGGCTTGTCTACAGCAAAATGTTGAATGGACTAATTTTTTTAAAACAATGAGTGTGTAAACCCCCTCCTTAAGTATTAGAATCATTACCCTTTAATGATGTATTCAATTACAGGAACACTGGAATCTCCCACAAAATGCAAATAATTATTAAAACCAATGCATCGCCAACCTCCATCCATGGAGTGGCCGGAAATGATCGCATGGGAGATCTCACGAGGCAGGGATACTGCGCAACCTACTGTCAGATACAGGGAGCACCTATATATGGAGTCTGCTGATTTAGTCCTGATGCCACACTAAAAAAGTTTGACAAGATACAGTCATTGTGCTCTCCACACCGTCCTAATAAATCTTATATGGCCACAGTTCAGTTAGTTAGCCAAAGAGTTCAAACCTCAGCAAAGGCATAGAGAAAAATGAATTATGATCGATAAGCAAGGACTATACATACTCGATATACCACCACCACTAGGAGGAGCTCAGGATATTGTTGGACTGTATACAACACCACTAGGTGGGTCAGGCATTACTACTTACGTACTACAACCAACCACTAGTGGAGCTCAGGAGGGTGACTCAGACTGTATAGTACAGCCACCACTACGGAGTAGCTCAGGAGGAGGAGTACATACGGGATAGTACAACCAACACTAGGAGGGGCTCAGGAGGAGTAACCTATATAGGTATATACATCCCACCACTAGCAGGAGCTCCGAAGACCTTACTAAATACTGACATACACCCACCACGAGGAGCTCTGGAGGATTACTACATACTGCATAACAGCAACCACGAGGAGAGAGAAGATAGGAGGACTACCTACATATATGTATATAAGCCACCACTAGGGTGAGCTCAGGAACATAACTACATCGATATACCAGCCACCACTAGGGGGGGGGCTCAGGGATGGTGAGATTACTACATACGTATATTACAGTCACCACTAGGAGGAGATCAGGACAGTTAATAAATATGATAACAGCCACCAATAGGGGGCGCTCAGAAGATTATGCATACAGGTATATACCACCCACCACTAGGAGGAGCTCAGGAGATACATGATATGTAATACAGTCACCATAGAAGGAGCTCTGTGGAGATTACTACATAACCGTATATACAGTTCACCACTAGGGGAGCTCAGGACATTACTAATACGTATATACAAGCACCACTAGGGGAGCTCAGGGAGATTACTACCATACTGAATATACAGCCACCACTGGGGGAGTCAGGAGCTTAAGACATAATGTAATATACACCCACCACTAGGAGGAGCTCAGAGGAGAGAAAGGAGGGATTACTATATACTGTATATACAGTCACCCTAGGAAGGAGATCTGGAGGATTACTTACATACTGTATATACAGTAACACAATAGGGGGGAGCTCAGGACAGTACTACCATGATATTACAGCCACCCACTAGGGGGAGATCAGGAGGATTATACCATACTGAATATACAGCCACCACGAGGAGAGAGAAGCTCAGGAGGGATACTACCTACTGTACTATACAGCCAAGTCACAGTGCCCCCACAGTAGCTCATAGTCATAGTCTACCAGCAGTAGCCATGTCACAGTGCCCCCACAGTAGCTCATAGTCATAGTCTACCAACAGTAGCCAAGTCACAGTGCCCCCACAATAGCCTATAATCACAGTGCCCTCCAGGGTAGCCAACAGTCACAGTTCCCTAACAATAGCCAACTCACAGTGCCCCCACAGTAGCTCATAGTCATGGTGAGTGCCCCACAGTAGCTAATAGTCACAGATACACATTCTGCACAGTACACGTGTCACACATCTACTTCACACATCCACTATGTATGAATGCATTCTTTGACACAATAAAGGCCTATAGACTGGAACACAATACAGTCTATAAGAGGCTCCATTGATATGTATTGATAGGAATATGGAAAGGAACAAAGACGGAGAACACTGCACATCACATTCTATTTCTGTGCTGCTTTATCCCATGCTATTCTCCACCCATATCCTCACTGACCCAACAGCTGCAGGGGGGGAGTGAGGAGACCGGAAATCCACACTGTTCAATAGTAATAGTACCCCCACAGTAGCCAATAGTCACATTACCCTTACAGTAGCCAATTCACAGTGCCCCCACAGTAGCTCATAGTCAAAGGGAGGTAAAGGGAGAGTAGAAATCCACACAGTTCAATATTAATAGTACTCCCACGGTAGCCAATAGTCACAGTACCCCTACAGTAGCTAATTCACAGTGCCCCCACAGTGGCTCATAGTCAAAGTGAGGTAAAGGGAGTGCAGAAATCCACACAGTTTATGCAGTATTCCTAGTGGTAGACAGCAATGAGAGTAACTGGGCTGCATATAATATAAGTAATGCTGAGGATTATTGCCATACATCCTCCTGCTTCTGACTGGATCTTAAAATGAAGGTGAGTGAGCAGTGAATGAATGTGCTGCCGGAGCTGTGATGTGCTCCTTGTTGTCCCTACCCAGTTCTTAGGTTATTGGAGAGGTTAATGCCTTTAAGCAAGTGCACTAGGATGATGGCTTGGTGGTTTAGGGTATTGTATGCCCATGTCTAAAGATGACCCTGGCCATAGTGTCCCTTCACTTCCCAGGCAGCACAAGGAGAGCTACAGAAGACCCAGCAAACATGTCTTCATATCTCAGCTTCCTGGCATCAATGATTTAAAGGGGACAAGAGGTCACCATAGACTTTTTGAAGTTATATCTTAGAACCATAGGTCACATTTGATGGGTGACACCAACAGACCTAGGTATCTGGAGATGCAATACATAAGATCAGATCCTACAAGGCTCCATAAATATGGACACTTACATTTCCTTCATCATCCAGAACCTGGATCTGACCAGAGTCACACAGCTTAACCACGGCTCCAACTGGAACATCAAACTCTCGACCCGTCTTGAGGTCCAGCCAGACATAATCGCCCTGAAAGAAACAGAACAAAGAAGGTTAAATATTTTTCATATGTGGTCCTAGATATATGAGAGACACAGTACATGCTTGTGGTGGTGCTTGCCCATAGTATATTTTCCACTATGGTCCACTAGATTTTGGGGGGCAGAACATGTTGAAACTCATTTTCATCAGATAAAATTTCTGATGGGTCATTTTAGGATATGGAGAACATGCAGTAAGGATTGGCTGTCAAGGAAAGGACTGGGGACTTCTACACGGAGAGAATGTGGATCACCAAATCACTGGATCACCTAGAACAGGATGATAAATCTAGAACCTTAAGGTCTATACACTAAACCTTAAGATCACTAGGAACAGAACCCTAATCAGATTTTTATCACTGGGTCACCATGGAAGGGTCTATACACCAAGAAATCGCTAATCATTGATCACTGGGGCATAACTCTAAATCACTGTATCATTGGGAACCAGATGCTCTTAGTGGATTATTGGGGACAGTATGATAGATCACTAGGATCACTCCAGCACTGCACCTGAGAGGAGACAAAGTAATATGTGAAGAAGGTGTATGTGTGTGCATAGTCTTATCCTGCTGTCACAGAACACTATAACCACTCTATTCCAGCAAATATGTACATAGTACAGTATTAATGCTCATATCCCATATATAAGGGTACAGCACAGTACTACTACTCCTATCCTGTATGTATGGGCACAGTACTACAGCGCAGGATTTAATTTTCAAATTGTGTCGTAATCCAATGCACTTAAATGCACCAGGAAGAAGATGGTGATCTCTGTGAATCGCGGCAGAGTGATTATACACGGACAATACACTTTCTGTGCCAAAATCCACAATCCCAGCACTGACACCTTTTAACTACCTTGTATGTAGCGAAGGTACCGCACTCTCAATAATGATGTGGTGCTCAAAGAATAGGGTTCTCAGTCCAATTATGATCCGCAGACACTTAGTAAGTAAGCACCTATGTGTTTGCATTCTGTTTTAAAATGTTTCGCAAACACAACAGGAAAAATGTAACTCAAAATTAATTTCCATTTTTGCCATCATTAATAATAACGAGTTCTCCACAAAGCGTTTCCAAGGTGTTTCAAAACACAATGTAAAGGCCATTGTTTGAGAGTGTCCTAAAACTGTACATTTACTATCCCCATGTAGCAGTAGGTGGGCCCCCAGAATCCATTCCCCTGGTGGGCCCCCAGCACAGAGTACATTGCACTGCAGACTCACCTGCACCATGCTACCTGATCCCCGGGCACAATGCCAGTCACCAGGGAGTGTGTTTGTGATGTTGCTTGGTAAAGGCGGAAGAAATTTTTTTTTTAACTAAGAAGTTTTCTTCTGAGAACATCACCCACAAGATTTACACAGTGCACCTACAATATATACTGACACTTACAATAAAATAAAACATAAGTGCTATATAATAAAGCATCTATCTGTCTGTAACTCCCATCATGCCCTGACATCCACATACTGGGAATTGTAGTTCTTTGACCTAGACCACCGCAGATTTGCACATTCCACATGAAACCCTGGTTATGACTTTTGCATTAACTTTGCCAAAATCGGTATTTTGTTTTCTGTTTTCTGTTATCAGCCACTAGGTAATAATAGTGCCATACAGTGCTAATGCAACACAGTCCTTTCTATAACCATACCATACAGTTATCGTGTCATAATCCATCCCATACCATGCATATCTCGCAACCATCCCGGATCCAGCGGGACAGTACTGACTTTCAGGCTCTGTTCCGCTGTCTCACCCGGCAGCAGGTATGTGCTGAGACACAGCTAATTACAGTGATCCAGCAGTTCCCTTCATTATCCCTGTGCCTCCTCTTCTACTGCTGAATGTAGCAGAGCTGCCAGGCGTGATGTGAAGGTGTCATCCCTGCCTGCTGCCTTCACTGTTACTTACAACAGAAGAGAGGAACTGCAGGGAGTATCTGTGTTTTGTTATTTTGTTTTGGGGGCAAAATACTGATAGGGGTAGCCGGTGGTGGTGTATAAGAATAGTGCGGGTTTTTTGAAGAAGGGGGTCTGGAAGGAATGGGGGCTGGTGGGGTCAAATAAGAGGGGGAGCTGCTGGGGAGGGAATAGAGGAGGAGCTGCGGGGTGTCCCATAGAGGAGGAATGCGGGGGGATAAGAGGAGAGCCTGCTGGGGGTCCCAATAGAGGAGAGATGCTGGGGGAATAAGAGGAGGAAGCTGCTGGGGCAGCAATAGAGGAGGAGAGCTGGGGAATAAGAGGTAGAGTGGGGGGTAAATAAGAGGAGTGAGATGCTGGGGGAAATAAGAGGAGGAGCTGCTGGGGGGTCACAATAAGAGGAGCAGCTGATGGGGGGAATAAGAGGAGGAGCTGCTGGGGGGTCACAATAAGAGGAGGAGATGCTGGGGGAATAAAGAGGAGGAGCTGCTGGGGGGTCACAGAGAGGAAGGCATGAGATGCTGGGGGGAATAGAGGAGGAGCTGCTGGGGGGTGGGTCACAATAGATTAGGCAGCTTGGAATAAGATCTGTAGCTGCGGGTCACAAAGAGGATACTTATTGGGTGAATACAGGAGTAGCTGCTTGGGGTCACAATCAATAGGAGAGATTGCTGGGAATAAGAGGAGGAGCTGCTGGGGGGTCACAATAAGAGGAGTAGCTGCTGGGGGGATAAGAGGAGGAGCTGCTGGGGGGCAATAAGAGGAGATAGCTGATGGGGGGAATAAGAGTGGAAGTGCTGGGGGCACGAATAAGAGGAGGAGTACTGGGGAATATAGAGGAGCTGCTGGGGGGTCACAATAAGAGGAGATGCTGGGGGAATAAGAGGAGCGCTGTGGGGGTCACAATAAGAGGAGCAGCTGATGGGGGGAAATAATAGAGTAGCTGCTGTTGTGTGGTCACAATAAGAGGAGAGATGCTGGGGGAATAAGAGGAGGAGCTGCTGGGGGTCACAATAAAGGATGAAGCTGCTGGGGATAAGAGGAGGAGCTGGCTGGGGGTCACATAAGGATGGGAACTGTTGGGGGGGCACAATGAGAGTGGGTATTGCTAGTGGAGCACAAAAACAGGACAAACTGCTAAGGGGCACAATAAGAGGAGGAACTGCTTAGGGACAAAAAAGGGGGAGCAGCTGGGGGGGGGCAATAGAGTAGGAAATAAGGGGGGCACAATATAATATAATAATATAATAAGTAATTATAATGCCGGGAGTACAATAGAAGGCGGGCTGCTGGGAGGAGGAGGCACAATAAAAGGGGGCTTTATATAAGTGGGAGCTGGGGGGCAGAATATCAGAGGGGCTACAAATTTGACAGAGAGCTGGGGACCAAATGTGAGGGGGAGACAGATTGAACTAAGAGGAAGTTATACTGTGTTTGGGAGTGGAAGTTAGGGGAATTGGCAAAAGGGCGGGCTTAGTGGTAAAAATTGTTCCATCTTTTGTCCCTTCTCAAACTATTACTTGATATAATTATATATATTAGTTCAAATAGTATTTTATTATTATTATCATATATATATACTTATATGTACAGTACAGACCAAAAGTTTGGACACACACCTCTCATTCAAAGAGTTTTCTGTATTTCCATACTATAAAAAATGTAAATTCACACTGAAGGCATCAAAAATATGATCATCATGTGGAATTATATACAGGCGGTCCCCGGGTTACATACGAATAGGTTCTTTAGGTTGTTCTTAAAGGGGTTGTTCCATCTGGGCATTCACATTATTTGAATTCATTTGCCACAGTGTAAACATTTCTTCAATTGGATGTTATTAAAATAATGTTCATGTGTTAATTTCTCATAAATGTAGCCATATGGTCCCTTAGAAACCAGATAGCTTCTCCGGATACGACCACCTCATACTCTGGCATGGTGGCCGACATGTGGTATTCACTACTTACTACTACTGCCTGACCAATCACATTCCCAGGATTTGTGCAACATCCAGTAACTCCTGGACATTCATTTAGAAAACCCTTTTGTTTCTTTGGGGCTTCTTTGGCATTCTCTTGATGAGATACAAGAGTAGTCACCAGAATGGTCTTCCAACAGCCTTGAAGGGAATTTCCCAGAGATGCTCAGCACTGTTGGTCCTTTTGCCTTCACTCTGCGGTCCAGCTTAGACCCCAAACTATAGGGTTCGGGTTTTGGTGACTGTGGAGGCCAGGTCATCTGGCGTAGCACCCCTGGCGTAACCCTTACACAGGACTGGAGGTGTTTTGGTGCATGTCCTGGTTGAAAAATAAATATGGTCCAATGAATCGACAACCGAGAATAGCAGCCGCAGCGCAAGATGCTTGGTGCCATGTGGTTCAGTAATCTCCAACAGCATCACCAGCCAAAGCCACCAACACTACCACACACCTCCTCCTCCATGCTTCACGGTGGGAACAGTCATGTAGAGTCCATTCATTCACCTCAATGGTTGGAACCAAAGATCTCAAATATGAGATTCTTACTTGCATCTTTTTTCTAGCCATATACAAATTCTACCAGTCTATTCATAGGGACTATCACTGACTTCTGCCTCAACACAACTGATCTCCCACCCCATTTTAGGCAAGAAAATCCCACTTATCCACGCTGAAGGGCGACCCGTGATTTGAAAACCTTTTCAGGTGACATACCTCTTGGAGCTCATCAAGAGAACCGAGAGTGTGCAAAGCAGTAAGTCAAGCAAAATGACACTGGAATATAAGACATATTTTCAGTATTGTTTCACACTTTTTTGTTAAGTATATAATTCACATGTGTTAATATTATAGTTTTGAGTCCTTCAGTGTCAAACTTTTTGTACTGTACATATATACATGTGCTAAAAACATATTTATACTATATTATACTATATAATAATATTATATACAGGCGGTACCCTACTTAAGAACACCTGACTTACAGACGACCCTAGTTACAAACGCACCTCTGGATATTGGTAATTAGGAGTACTTTAGGCCTAGCTACAATAATCAGCTGTAACAGTTTATCAGTAGGTGTCTATAATTAATATTATTGTTAATCCTGGTTCTTATGACAACCCAACATTTTTAAAAACTAATAGCCGTAGAGACTGAAATTTTTTTGACTGGGCTAACAATGATAAAATATACAGTTCCGACTTAAATTCAAATTCAACTTAAGAACAAACCTGCAGAACCTATCTTGTACGTAACCCGGGACTGCCTATATATATATATATATATATATATATATATATATATATATAGCCATACAGCACCTAAGATATATTATGCTTCCTTTCTGGGGTCTTTGTTTTTTGCTATTCTATTAACAGATGCTTTTATTTGAGCATCTTATATTTCATAGTTTCGTAGTTTATACGGTTGAAAAAAGACACTTGTCCATCAAGTTCAACCAAGGAAGGGAAGGGATTGGATGAGGAAGGGATTTAGGGGAAACAATTCTATATAACATAACCATCAATGTTATTTAGGTGTTAAAAAGGCATCTAGACCCTTCTTGAAGCTCTCTACTGTCCCTGCGTGACCAGCGGCCTGAGGCAGGCTATTCCACAGATTGACCGTTCTATAGTAAAAAGCCTGTAGCCTCGGTGATTAAACCTTGTTTTCTCCAGACAGAGACAGTGCCCCCTCGTCTTTTGATTTGCCCCCTCGTAGTTATATGCTACAGTTCCCTACACCTGACCGGGAACTGCAGTGTTTTTTAATTTTTGTTGCTTTGTTTGGCTTTAAAATGCAAATAAAAAAACAAAAAATTACTAACATCAAGTGGATTTATGTGGATCATGTGACATAGGGATGACTTATACTTGTGTAGGGGTATAAGCTCTGAAATAGGCACAGAAATTGCTCCTTTTTCCCACTTACGCTACATCTACACCGTGTTGGCATGGAGGGGCGTGACCAAAAATGCAACTCATTCCGGCACTAGATGTGTTCTATGTCTAGTCTTTATTCGTATAATCGAAACATTTAATGATAATCAGATTCATGGCATCAACCATATCCACCAGCAGGAGCAAGCCTACGCGTTTCGAGTGTTGTGGACACTCCTAATCATGGCGTGGCAGGTGCCTATAACAGGAAGACAATATACAGTATGACATACAAGCTCTACATAACAGTGCTATACAACAATGTACTATATACTACTGCAATTATAGTGTGCCAAAATAACAGCGCTATCTAGTCTCAGATGATAACACTAACGTAGGCCTTATATACCTTAAAAACAGACATTCTCATAACGTCATCATGGGGGTCCTTGTTTAGAAGTTCTCAAAATGAAGCGTTTCCGGAGAATTGCCCCCATTGCCCTGCTATAATCGCCCCTTTGACAATTAATTCACTCCAGATATTGTACAATTTCTACTCTCATGTCTCTGGTAGTCCCACACATGGTCCCACACATGGCCCCCAATGTTGCGGATAAACCTAGACCCCTATCACCGGGAGTAGGGTGCTGGGGGTTTCGAGCCTGGTTAATGTTCGCAGCAAGCCCTTGCCTTGGTCCTTCTCCAGGACGTCCTCTATTCCTCTACGTTGGACATCCTGACTTTCGCATCATCAGTCATACAAACAATGCAAACGTCAAGCGACAATCCCGCCACCATGCTCACCCGCCCGGTCCGATAATCCGGGATTTATAATTAGAGGGAGTCTCCATTTTATCTGATGACATCACCAAAATTTCAAGAACATCCCTTTAAGAGTCAAAACAATGGATCAATCCCTCAAATAGGTCGAAAGTGATGTTAAGCCTTCAATATACTTCAAGAACTTGTTGATCTGAGGCAGCTTCCTTGGCCGGGTCCTGGTGACCTCTTGAACTGATCTCTTTCCCTCTGAGGAGCCTCGGAGAGTCCGTCTGGTACTTATTAATCTGCAGATGGTCGTGGCTGGTAGGTAACACATGGCTTTTGATTAACTTATAACCTAACAACCAACAGTAAAGGCAAAGCACTAAGGGAACCCAAACCAAGACCCACCTGCAGCTCCTCACGCGTCTACACAGATAACCTACATCCATAGCAACCAGCTTCCTAAATAATTCATGGGACTCGCACCTTCTCTCAAAGCCGTGGCTGCTGCTCTCGAGTATTCCTAACCCTCACTCCGGCCTCCCCCAATCAATTACTACATAACCAAACCAATAGATGGATTCATGGAAGACACGGCGCGTGACACGAGGAGAGATTACACAGCATGGGATTACGTTATTAATCTGTGGGGACAGGGATAAAGAGAATCTGTGAGGAAACGCCAGGATACATGTTATATTGATTACTATAGGACACCTGTTTTACTCAGAAGGATCAGAGGAAAAAGCCATGGAAGATAAACATTGTAGTCACACTAATAAAGAAAAAGATTTGTCAACACAATTAAAAACATAGAAAATAACACATTTTAACAAATTTAATCTATCCATCTGTTTTATTAACCTCATATCTATCAATATTCTATATCTTTTAATATCTATCTATCTACATATCATAGTCTAATATCATATCTATCTTCTATCTATCTATCTATCTATCTATCTAGCTATTACTATCTATCTATCTAATCTATCTATCGATCTATATCTATCTACTACTATCTCATCTATCTATCTATCGCATATCTATCTATCTATCTATAGTCTATCTATCTATATCTGAAGTAGCTATCTCATCATATGCTATCTATGATCTACTATGATCTCTGTCTATCTGGTTAAATCTATCTCTATCCTATCTCTAATCATCTATCTATCTTCTTATCTATCTATTCTTATCTATCAATCTAGCTCATATCCATCTCTATCGTCTATCTATTATCTACGTCTATCTATCTAGTCTATACTATCTATCTATCTATCTATCATATCTATCCATATCTATCTACTATCTATCATATCTATCTAAATAGTGAAAGTTGCCTTTCTCCACTATTTATTTACAAGGAGGACCAAGCCCGTCTTATTTGCTGCACCCACCATCACCGATTGCAACTTGTGCTTCTTTTCTAAGTTTCTAGCATTTCTATCTTCAAATTATCTATCTCTATAGTCTATCTATCATCTATCTATTCTTCTATCATATCTATAGGATATAAACAGTATACTTCTAGATAGAATCGAACATGGTCTAGGATCGATCGATCTTTATCGTAATCTAGTCATCTTCTATCTAATAATCTATACTATCTCATATCTATTCAATTACCTCATATCGATATAGTGTCTATCTATCTTCATCTATTATCTATCTGTCTATCTCATATCACTCATGCTATCTCATATCTTATCTGACCTCATATCAGATATTCTATCTATCTATCCTTATATATCTATCTACTCATTCGATCATCTACTATCCAATATCTATCTATTCTATATCTATCTAACATCATATCTATCTATCTTATCTATCTATCTCTATCTAAGTCTATCTCATATCTATCTACCTCACTACTAACCCTGATCTACCTCTTATCTACTATCACCTCAATCTCTTCTATCTATCTATCTATACTATCTATGCTCAACACTGTGGGAGTTTTTTTTTAAAAACCATGTTCTGCTGACAAATCTTTTGAATGTTTGTCAATGAGCTTTGGTTCTGCGACGTGTATCCAGCATCTCTTGTATGTTGGTATTTTCCATCTAGTTTCTGTTTTATCTAAAGGTTTCTGTTTATGTCGATACTAAAATGTTATCAGCTAGAAAGAGAGATGATTGACTGCTAGATAGGAGATAGAAATAGATACTAGACTAGAAGTTTAATGGAAGCTGAGAAATAGCATATATAATATAGAAGATAAATATAGATAGATAGATAGATGGAGAAGAGATATGGATCGATGGATAAGAGTATCATGAAATAGATAATGAGATAGATATACATATAAGTGGATAAAAATGTATATGGACTAGTGCTATGAGTCCTAGACTAGAGATGTATGTAGAAGTAGCTAATAGACTAGACTTAGTGCTACTGCTGACTAGCTTGACTGAGATCGACTGCTACGACTACTGGCGATATAGCTCGACTGACTAACTATGAGTCGACTGACTCGACTATCGACTGTTTTGTCTCGTCGACTAGACTACCTGCGATCGCTTTAGCTCGGGCTCGCTAGTATGCTCGCATCGCTGCTGCTTAGCTCGCTCCTCTGCGGTAGTGATCGCTGGATCCGCAGTTGACGCTAGATCGATCCTTGTAGATACGCCGAGCTCTTAGCTACCTGATCTCTCCGTAGACTAGCTAGATCGTTAGACCTAGATACGGATCGATAGTAGGAGTCGCTCTACGATAGTAGATACGTCGTGAGTCGCTCTTAGCTCTGTAGTTGGCTGACCTGCATGCGCAGCTGCGCTTCGATAGATAGTACGTCGCTGATGATAGACTAGATGCGAGATACGATCGTCCACCCACCCCCCATGTCTTATTGTGTCGTGCCGCTCCCCCTCCTCATTTGTCTCTTTATTTGTGCTAATTGGGCACTTGAGGGAATTGATGGCTCCTCATTCATTACTATGTGGAGGTGTCACCACCGCGCTTGAGGAAAGGACTGGCCGCCTATCCCCAGGGAACCGGCTCTGACAACACTGTCAATAATGTATGAATGAGAGCGGGTGAATCAATGTGTTTCACTATAATTATGCAGATGAATACAAGGGACCACACACAACAACCCTACAGGTATATACACCGCACACACCTTAGGAACTATATCAATACATATAATATTTTACGAATCACTTCACTGACAGCAATCGCCAAATTTTGAGTAAGATTCGACCAGGGTCCATGTTTGCCAAAACTGAATCATTCTTGGAAATTGTTCACAGGGGATTTTATGTTAAACAACAAAAAAGGTATTTTTCACGTCTTGAATGAAATTAAAATAATTTTCACAAAACAAATCTAAAGGTCGTGTTGCAAACAGAACATACAGGAAACCAAAAAATGTCCACTAATAACTTAGTTGCCTGGATCTCTCTAGTTTTTGTTCTATCAGTTGTATCTATATAATATATGAGAGAGAGAGAGTCGTAGTATAGGGGTCTGCCGTTGTCATCGTGTATTACAAGATGTATTACAGGGGGGTTTGGCCGTGCTGTATAACAATGTATTACAGGGGGGGGTTTGGCGTGTGTGGATCAGATGTATTACAGCATGGGGGTTGGCCATTGTATCAACGGTATTTACTAGGGTGGGTTGGCCATATAGTTACAGATGGTAATACAGGAGGGGGGTTGGCGTGTTACGATGTCGGGGTTTGGCGTTGTTGTATACATATGTATTTACTAGGGGGGTGGGTTGGCGTTTGTATACAGATGTCACTAGGGGGGTTGGCGTCTGTATACAGATGTTCTGGGTTGCGTTCTGATACTGATACGGGGGTGTGTGTGTGTATCCGAAGTATACACAGGTGTGGTTGGCGTTGTTGTATACAGCAATGTAATATATGTGGTTGGCGGTGTATACAGATGTGATTATCGTTGGGTAGGCATTGTATACAGATGTATTACCAGAGGGGTTGGCGTGTGTATACATATGTATTACAGGGGATTGGCGTCTGTATACAGATGTATTACTATGGGGGTTGGTGTGTGTATACAGAAGTATTACAGGGGGTTGGCGTGTGTATACCAGATTGTTTTTGTATAATGGGGGGTTGGGCGTATGTACTACGATGTATTACAGGGGGTTGGCGTGTGTATACAAATGTATTACTAGGGGGGTTGGCGTCCTGTATACAGATGTATTACTAGGGGGGGTTGGCGTCTGTATACAGATGTATTACAGGGGGTGCGTCTGTATACAGATGTATTACTAGGGGGGTTGGCGTCTGTATACAGATGTATTACTAGGGGGGTTGGTGTCTGTATACAGATGTATTCTAGGGGGGGTTGGTCTGTATACAGACTGTATTACAGGGGTTTGGCGTCTGTAACTGATGTATTACTAGGGGTTGGCGGTCTGTTACAGACCATGTATTATAGGGGGGTTGGCGTCTGTAACATGTATTACTAGGGGGATTGGCGTCTGTATACAGATGTATTAGTGGTTAGTGAGCAGGAAGATGTATGTATACATTCAGTGGGGCCTCTACCAGATTTTGCCCCCACCAACCGTAATCTGGCCCTACTGATACTAAACACCTTGAATTGATACAACCCGATGGCGTATTGATAACAGATGTATTACAGGGGGGTGTGATCGGAATTACTGGGTTGCTTCTGTATACATGAATACCAGTTTGTATCGTGAATTATGGGGGGTGCGTGTTACAGATTTAGGGTTGGCGTCTTTATACAGATGAAATACCGTAGGGTTGGCGTGTGTTACAGAATTGTCTTTACTAGGGGTGTGGCATATGTACAATGTATTAATAGGAGGGTTGGGCGTATGTATACAGAGTATTAAAGGGGGTGGGTTGGCTGTATACAAGATTAGTTATAGGGTTTGGCCATATGTTGCTAACATTGGTTTCTACGTTTGTTGGCTTTGTATACAGATTACACAGGTGGGGTTGCGCTTGTATACAGTTTGTATACCAGGGGGGTTGGCGTGTTATACAAATGGATTACTAGTGGGGTTGGCTTGTTGTATACAGATGTACTACAGGGGGTTGCTTTAATAATGTTACTAGGTGTGATATTGGCTCGTTACAGGGATGTATACAGGTATTAGGGGGGTTGGCCGTCTGTTTATCAATTTATTAACTGGAAGGGGTTGGCTGTCTTATACAGTGTTATTCAGGGGGGGGGGGTTGGTGTTGTATGACAGATGTATATCAGGGGGGTTGGCGTCTGTATTACAGATGTATTCTAGGGGGGGGCGTTTAAGTTTCGGGTTCTGTATACACGAATGTATTACTAGGGGGTTGGCCGTCTTATGAACGAGGGGTGGTATGTACGATTATTATAGGGGTGGTTAGTGTTACGGGTGGGCTTATACAGAGTATTAACTTCTAGGGGGCTTGGCGCTGTTACAGATGTATTACGGGGGGTTGGTGCTGTCTTGTGTATACAAGTTTATTAATAGAGGGTTGGGTCTGTGTACATGTATTACTAGGGGGGTTGGTGTCTGTATACAGATGTATTACTAGGGGGGTTGCGTTTGTGTACAGATGTATTACTGAGGGGGGTTGGTGTCTATATACAGATGTATTACTAGGGGGGTAGGCGTCTGTATACAGATGTATTACTAGGGGGGTTGGCGTCTGTATATAGATGTATTAGTGGTTAGTGAGCAGGAAGATGTGTATGTTACATTCAGTGGGGCCTCTTCCAGATTTTGCCCCCACCAATCTTAATCTGACCCTACTGATACTAAACACCTTGAATTTTATACAACCCTAAATTACACTACAACTGGAGATAAACGAATCGGATTTGGACAAAGTTAAATCCGATCCGAACTCTATGAAAATTGTATTTGTCATAATGTATTACATTATTAGTGGGAGGGGGAATCAATAAATTGTAAAGGGGGCATTATATGTGAGGGGTATTACTATTGGGTAATACAAAAATTGTGGGGGGATACAGAAACTTCAATAAGTGGTGGGAAAGGCGCTACAGAAGATACAACAAATGTTGTGGGTCTACAAAAATTCAATAATTGAGGTGGATGGCTACACAAAGTACATCAGCTGTGGTGGGGGGCTACAGAAACTTCAACAACTACTAAGGGGGGCAGCTAAAGTAAATTCAATAACTGATATCTAGAAGGGCTGATAACTGTAGTTCTACCAAAAAGTCAATATTAATGTCACCGTCCCTTTAAGCCTCTGTTTTTGGAAAACTGATCGACCTCAGACCACGGATCACCTCCCGGTACAGAAATAAAGAAGACAAGTATCTTGTAATTTCTCCCCTGACGACTTAAATGCTGAGATCATTTGATGAAGTGACTTGTGGGAGCTCGGAAGTGGGGTCATAAATGTCACCACACGACTAAAACTGCTCACCAGGACCGCATCCCTTTAATTGTCTCAATAAATTGTGATTGTAGAGACCATAAAAGTGACATTGCTTCCCAAAATAGTGACCCTAATGGATGACACTGCTGGTTTATATGTCAATCTATATGCTAATGTCATCTATCAGAGGACGCAAAATAAACCGGGGCATCTGATCCATGGACCAGTCTAGTGATTATAGGGTTAAACACCTTACAAATCACTTTTCATAAAGGGGTCCCCCTTAAATAAACTGATTTTAGGTTGTCCTGCTTATGGGAGCAAAATAATCAAATGTAATTTGCTATAGGATTCACTTTGAATGAGTTCAGTTTGCCTGCAGCACCACCAGAGGATAAATGAAGTATTACATGCGTGGGGTCCTCCACACAGAAAATTCCATAATGGGGTATAAGCTTCTTGGCCATTTTGGAAACATTTTGTATTGTAACTTCAGCTAAATTAGACAGTAACAAACTTTGAACTTTGCTTAAAAAAGCAGTAAAAGAAACTACAATAAATAGTAGAATAAATCTCCACTAAAGGACGAGTCTATGGAGTATGGACGGGGGAGCAGTGAGTCACAGCAGCTAGGTCTCCACCCATCAGTACAGAAAGGACTGCAAAAGTAGAGATACAGACTACAGAGAATAGATCTGATGAGAAAATTAAGACAAGACTACTAGGCAGGCGGAGCCCCACCCCCAGTGCACTTAAAAGCTCATTTGCATAAAGATGATTGCCACACACATAAGTAATGCCTAAAAAGTATATGCAGTGTCCTGCACAGTACTGTTTTTACTCGTGAGGTGATTCGGGAGCTGTTAACTCCTTTCTGTTAACTCCTCTGATTGGATCAGTACTGGACCAGAATTGGATCCAGCTGCTATGTTATAATAATAATAATTTTTTATTTATATAGCGCACACAGATTACGCAGCGCTGCACAAGGCATGTCAAATTGGTCCTTGTCCCCACCACCTAAACAACCTAACAGTATGTTTTGGAGTGTGGGAGGAAACCAGAGGACCAGGAGGAAACCCACACAAACATGGAGAGAACATACAAACTCTTTGCAGATGTTGACCTGGGTGGGAATCGAACCCAGGACCCCAGCCACCGTGCCGTGTATTATTTAATGACTGGCAGAGCTGTTCCACACTAAACCAATAAAATTCTGTAGAATTTATTTATTTTGGTTGCTCAGAGTCAAGTGCTATCCTTAACTCCGCCTCTTACAAAAGGTCCCACCCACGAGGTACCTGTTTTTTTTCAAAATAAATCAAATTTCTTTTCAAAGAAAATGAAAATTACTATCATCGTTTGATGTCACATTTACAATGCTGTTGCCCTATTATGTGGTGGAGGGTTCCTTGGATGCCCGGGTGCCTTGGTGCACCTCAACATCTCCCAAATTTACACCCATTTTGATCTGGCAGCTACTGACACACTAAAAGAACATTTTTGTAACCCCCATCACAGGCGTCTGTAATGAAGCTTTAGTGTAAATCCTGGTTCTTATGACAACCCAACATTTTTAAAATCCAATTGTCACAGAGACCAAAAAAAGTTCTGGCTCGGATTACAATGATAAAATATACAGTTCCGACTTACATACAAATTCAACTTAAGAACAAACCTACAGAACCTATCTTGTATGTAACCCGGGAAATGCCTGTACACACATCTTCTATTTGCTCAGGTGATAACAATGGACACATTACCTGTCTGGGTGCAGGACACGGGTGATCACCCCACCTAACGTTCCAGGAGTGGCCCTCATCCGCAGACCTAGGTGACTGTACAGCCATAGCGCAGATGTCTCTACCCAGCAATGTCCTCCAGTCTGAGTCACATCATACAGGATCCTAACTACCTCCAATCATCCACTTCCAGGACACTGGAGGGGGCACCACATACCAGACCATTGACAAAACCGCAACCCACAGCCTCATTAGCCCCCGTCATAGAGCAACTAGGCACAGCCCATTGTGCACCAGAATGGAGGTGCCAACACCAATCTGTCTATGAATAGTGGAGATGTGTTGGCTGCGTCCTTATCCAGTGCCCATTCTTCTGTTTAAAGTCAGCGAGTGGAAAGTTCTGTGCAAATGCAGGAGGAATGTTTACTCCTTACTGCATGAAGAGATCTGTAACTATTTATCCACCCAAACACTACAGATTTCATAATAATAAGTGCAGTGTACACAGTCACTGTGCACATAGGGGCAGTATTATAGTAGTTATATTCTGTACATAGGGGCAGTATTATAGTAGTTATATTCCTGTACATAGGGGGCAGTATTATAGTAGTTATATTCCTGTACATAGGGGGCAGTATTACAGTAGTTATATTCTGTACATAGGGGGTAGTATTATAGTAGTTATATTCTTGTACATAGGGGGTAGTATTATAGTAGTTATATTCCTGTACATAGGGGACAGTATTATAGTAGTTATATTCCTGTACATAGGGGGCAGTATTATAGTAGTTATATTCTTGTACATAGGGGGCACAGTATTTAGATAGTTATATAGTAGGTATTGTTATCTTGTAACATAGGGGGCAGTTTTAAGTTATTATAGGAGTTATATTCTCTGTACATAGGGGGCAGTATTATAGTAGTTATATTCTTGTACATAGGGGGCGTCTTAAGTAGTTTATATTCTTTACATAGGGGGAGTACTTAGTAGTTAATTTGCAATAGGGGCGTATTTAAGTGTATATTCTCTGTACATAGGGGGCAGTATTATCGTAGTATATTCTTGTACATAGGGGCAGTATATAGTAGTTATATTCTGTACATTAGGGGGCAGTATTATAGTAGATATATTCTTGTAACATAGGGGGCAGTATTATAGTAGTTATATTCTTGTACATGGGGGCAGTATTTATCGAGTTATATATCCTGTACATAGGGGCAGTAGTATAGAGTAGTTATATTCGTTGTACATAGGGGCCAAGTATATTATAGTAGTTATATTCTTGTACATAGGGGGCAGTATAGAGTAGTTATAGTCTTTGTACATAGGGGCAGTATTATAGTAGTTATATTCTTGTACATAGAGGGCAGTATTAGTAAGTATATTCCTGTACATAGGGGGCGAGAGTATACGTCATTATATGTCGGTAACATAGGGGGTAGTTTATTAGTGTTATATTCTTGTACATAGGGTCAGTATTATAGTAGTATATTCCTGTACATTTAGGGGACAGTATTAGTATAGTTATATTCCGTACATAGGGGGCCAGTATTATATCGTAGTTATATATTTGTACCATAGGGGCCAAGATATTATAGTAGTTAATATTCTTGTCATAGGGGGCAGAGTGGCAGTTATAGTAGTTATATTCTGTACCATAGGGGCAGTAGATATAGTAGTTATATTCTGTACATAGGGGGCAGTATTATACGTAGTTATTATTGCTTGTCCTTTAGTGGGCAGTATTATATTAAGTATTATTGTACATGGGGCGTAATTGTGTTATTCTGTACATAGTGGGCAGTAGTTATAGTAGTATATATTCTTGTACTAGGGGCAGTATTATAGAGTTTATATTTCTCTGTACTAGGGTGCAGTTATATATAGTAACTAGTCGTTTACAAGGGGGCATAATTTTAGATATTATCTTCCTGTAAACATAGGTGGCAGTGATATAGTAGTTATATTCTGACAGCGGGGAAAAAGCGAAGAGAAGGGTAGCGGGCAAAGCCCCGCCCGTAGGGGCTTTGAGCTGGCGGCATTCTGGGGCCTCCCCCCTCGGTCACTCCGGGGGCGGGCCTGGTGCGGAGGGGTGCCTTGGCGGGGGGGGCGCGGGGTTTCAGCGACGGTTTGGGGACCGGGGGGGAGCACTGCCCACTCTGGGGGCAGTGGTGAGTCTGGGGGGCAGCGCCCGTGCGTGGGCTCGGCGGCTTTCGTGGGGAGTGGCCGGCCCGCCGTGGGAGCAGTGCCGAGGGGGCCTGGTCGGGCGGGTGCGGGTGTCTCGGGGGTGGGGTTGGTGCCGCGGGGGGTACTTAGGTCAGAGAACCTAGGTGAGGGCGGGTGATCGATAGGGGGGCCGGAAAGGGGTGCCCGGGAGCCCCCGACGTGGGCGGGCGAGGGGTCTCTTTTTTGCTCCCTGCTAGGGGGGGGGCCTCGGTGTGTGGGCGTGTTGTGGGCGGAGTCCCGGGGGGGGCGGAGATCCGAGGCGACGTGACTTTCCTGGGGCAGGTAGGAGGGGTGCGGGCTGAGAGGGTGTGTGGGTGGGGCAGCGCCGGCGAGTCCGCCCGGTGGCTCCGGTGCACGCGTGGGGGGCTGGACATGTGGGGTTCGACGGCGAGCGGGGGGCGACGAGGGCTGCGAGCGTTGGGCGAGCGTAGCGCGGGTGCGGGTGGTGGGGGGGGGGTGGGGGGTGGGGGCCGCGGGGGGAGTGGGGGGGCAAGGGGAGCGGAGGGGAGAGGAGGTGAGGGCGGGGGGGGGGGAGGGGGAGGATGCTGGGGGGGAGGGGGGGCCGGGGGTAGGCGGGTGCGGCGGCTGACCGGGTGGGGAGCCTTTGAGGGGCTGGCGGGGGCGGGGGGGGGGGGTGCGCGGGGAGCTGGGGGCTGTTGGGCGGGGGGGGTCGCTCTTTCTTGGGGGCTTGGGGGGGTGTGCGTCTCGGGGTGGCGGGGTGGGCTTGCGGTGTGGGATGCGGAGGTGGGTCTGGTGGGTGTGGTGCGTGCGGGGATGTGCTGGTTTGTTTGGGGTTGTTTGTTTTTTGTTTTCTTTTTTTTTTTTTTTTTTATAGATTATTTGTTTATTCCTGTAATAGGGGGCCAGTATGATAGTAGTTATATTTTGTACAGAGGGGGCAGAGTATTATAGTAGTCTATTCTTGTACATAGGGGAAGTATATAGTTAGGTATTATTCTTGACATAGGGGGCAGCATTATAGTAGTATATAATTATATAATAATTCTTTTTATATAGTGCACAAAGACTAACGCAGCGTGCACAAGACCTGTTTCAAATTTGGTCCCGGTCACCAAGGGGCTCACATCTAAAACAACCTAAACAGTATTGTTTTGAAGAGTGTGGGAGGAGGACAAACCGGAAGTAGAGTACCGGAGGAAACCCACGCAAACACGGAGGAGGAAATACAAACTCTTTCGATGTGACATGGGTGGGATCTCGAACCCAGGACCCCAGTGCCTGCAAGGCAGAATTGCAACTCATCAGCCACCGTGCCGCCCTTATTTATTATTCCTGGTACTAGGGGGACGGTATGATAGTAGTTATATTTTGTCCATTAAAAGCGCAAGATTATAGTATTATAATGTCCTCTGTATAGGGTAGGCAGTATTATAGTAGTTATAATATTGTACATAGGAGGCGCAGTATGTAGTATATATTGCCTATGGGGGCGTATAGTAGTTATATTCTGTACATAGGGTGGCAGTTTATTATAGTAGTTATATTCTTGTACATAGGGGCAGTATTATAGTAGTTATATTCCTGTACATAGGGGGCTGGGGAGATATATTAGGAATTCTTTGTACCATAGGATTGGGCAAGTATTATAGTAGTTATTTTCTTGTAACATAGGGGGGCAGGGCAGTATTTAGTAGTATATTCATGTACTAGGAGAGGCAGTTATTATAGAAGTTATATTACTGATATATAGGGGCTAAGTATTATAGAAGTTATATTCCTGTACATAGGAGGGCAGAGTATTAAGTAGTTATATTCTCTGTTACATAGGGCGAGTATAGAAGTAGATTTGCATGGGCAGTATATGTAATTATATTCTGTACATAGGGGGCAGTATTATATAGTTATATCTGCTAGAGCAGTATCTATTCTGTCTGTAATAGGGGGGTAGTATATATTAGTTATGTTATTTGGACATAGGAGCAGTTTATAGTAGTTATATTCTTGTCATAGGGGGCAGTATTATAGAGTAGTTTATATCTGTAATAGGGGGCAGTTATTATAGTAGTATATTCTTGTACATGGTGGGGCCGAGTATTTATAGTAGTTATATGTCTTGTACATAGGGGGCAGGTATTTATAGTCGTTATAGTCTTGTACATAGGGCAGTAGTATTATAGTCAGTTAGATTCTGGTACATAGGGTGGCAGATTAGTATTCGATAGTAGTTATATTCTTGAATAGGCATATATTATATTTGACTGAGGGAGCCAGTAGTATTATAGTAGTATATTCTTGTACATAGGGGGCTAGTATTATAGTAGTTTATATCTTGTAAGATGGGTGGCAGTATTTATAGAGTTATATTCTTGTACCTAGGGGCAGTATATATCGTAGTTTATTCTGGACATAGGGGGCAGTATATAGTAGTTTATATTCTGTACATAGGGGGCGTATTATATTAGTTATATTCTTGTACATTAGGGGGCAGAGTATTTAGTAGTTATATTCTTGTAAAAGGGGGCAGTGTTATAGAGTAGTTATATTTCTGTAACAGGGGGGCAGTGTTATAGTAGTAGTATATCTTCTTGTACATAGGGGGGCGAGTATTATAGTAGTTATATTATGTACATAGGGGGGCAGTATTTATAGTGTTAATTCTTACATAGGGGCAGTTTTAGTAGTTATTCTGTACATAGGGGGCAGTTGTTTATAGTAGTTATATTCTTGTACATAGGGGGCTAAGTATTTAGTAGTATATTCTTGTACATAGGGGGCAGTATTATAGTAGTTATATTCTTGTACATAGGGGCAGTATAGTGCCACAGTATGAATAGTTAGTTTATGTCTGTACATAGGGGGCGTATTTAGGGGCAGTATTTAGTAGTTATTCTTGTACATAGGGGGCAATTTTATTTATTGTACTAGGGGGTGTTAGTAGTTATATTTTGTACATATGGGGCAGTATATAGTAGTTATATTCTGTACATAGGGGGCAGGCAGTATTATAGTCGTAGATTCTTGTACCTAGGGGCAGTAAATAGTAGTTAATTCTTGTACATAGGGGAGTAGTATAGTATTAGATTAGTACTAGGGGGCGGTTTATAGTAGCTTCTATTTGTAATAGGGGCAGTATTATAGTATTATATTATGTACATAGGGGGCTCTTATAGTAGTTTATATTCCTGTACATACGGAGCGAGTATATATAGTAGTATCCTTCTTGTTACTTAGGGGTGCAGTAAGTGTATTATAATAGTAGTAGTTCCCAGGTTTACAGCAGCATGCTCCATATTACTTTATACAGGGAAGAGTATAGCTTCTACCTGCGAGTATATTTGTTCTTATGGTTTTAGAACACAGTCGCGACTCTTCTCACTTTATGGCTTTGCATAAAATGTATAATAAATTCCGTACCTGCCGCAGAATAACCATCTCGCCAAGTTTCTTTCAGAGACATCAAGTGGCAGTGTAGTCTGGGGAGGAGGAATAAAGATAAATCAGAGTTATTCCCGGCTCTGGGGTCACACTACAACCATTAACATGGGTCACATGAGCTGCTCCTAGAACACTAATGAAATTACCCCAACCACCAATGATAAGCTGGTAATAGACGGAGGCTTAAATTCCAATTGATGAATTAGAGCGGTCACCGGACCTCTGCCTGTCCCTGGAGAAACATCCGGCTGTTTTTATTGTTTCTTTGACACAATAGAAAAGCATCAGCTATAGCCAAAAAACATTCCAGTGTAACCATTCAGAGGGTCACAATGCAAAGCAACCCACACAAACACACCCCGGCTTAAAGGGGCGTTACCAGCGACATTCATATTTCTTTCAATGACACAGAATAAATTATTATTATTATTATTATTATTATTATTATTATATATGAATGAGAATATACAAATAATAAAGCCTCAATGTTCCACACTACAAATATAATAGTATGTTCGTCTGTGGTGTATTTTTTATATGGCCTAGTAGGGTCACTCCTAAGGGCGGCACTTGGAAAATCCTGGAAATAACAGGATGGATTTTGATCTTTTCCAGGGGAAACATGCTCAGCACTGTCGTATCAGGCAGCTTCTTAGTGCCCCCCCCCCCCCCCCCCAATATCTGGCCACCCCATTCATGTTGGTTGTCTCCAAAGAACAATACAGCTCAATGCTGCCCCCTGCTGGTCCAGTTTCATCTCTTCTGCAAGGCAGCATGATAAGTGCCACACAGGATTCAGATCCAGGAGCTGTGAACTCATTCATACATGGACACAACTACTAGGGAGCAGGAGTATGAAGCCGCCATAGGGCTCCTTTACACTTCTACATCGGGAGGAGTAGAAGAAGTGATGTCAGCAAAACATGAAATGAAAATGAACCTTTCTTACATTATTCCTGTACTGTGACATCACTGTGTATTATCCCTGTACTGTGACATCACTGTGTGTACTAGCTTTGTACTGTGACATCACTGTGAGTACTATCCCTGTACTGTGACATCACTGTGTGTGTATTACCTGTGGTGGATCATCACTGTGTGTATTATTACTGTACTGTGAATCACTGTGGTGTATTATCCTGTGCTGTGACATCATATGTGATTATCCTGTACTGTGACATCACTGTGTGTATTATCCCTGTACTGCTACATCATGTTGTGTATTATCCTGCACTGTGACATCACTGTGGGAGTATCTCTTGAGTGACATCACTGTGGTATTATCCCGGTACTGTGACTCACTGTGTTATCCTTGTACTGTGACAGTAACGTTGTGTATGATCCCTGTACTGGACATCACGATGGTATTATTCCCCTTTACTGTGACATCACTGTGTGTATTATCCCTGTACTGTGACATCACTGTGTGTATTTTCCCTGTACTGTGACATCACTGTGTTCAACCTGCAACATGCACCAATAATAGAGTCTAATAGATATCACACACTAGGAACTTCATGATATTAGTGATGGAACTATATAAGTTTTAGTGACTATACTGTACTGTACTATATATAGGGGGTACATGTTGCCCACCCCTGAGACCCTAAAGCCCCTTCCACACTGGCGTTTTTCACGCGCGAGTTCTGCGCGTGCATTTGACGCGCAGAACTTGCATTGCACTCTGTCCCATTGTATTCAATGGGTCTTTCTTCATTAGCGTTGGTTTTAACGCGCGTGCTTGCGCGTTTTTCACGCCCCATTCAAGTCTATGGAGATGCATCAAGAACGCATTGCACTCGCAATCATTGCAAGTGCAATGCAAGTGCAATGCGTTTTAAACGTAAGGGTTGCTAGGTGACCAGAATAACATTATTTCCCCTGCTCGCGATCGAGCATTTAATTAAAAAAACACAATGAAGAACAGTGAAGAATAGAATAAAAACATTGAACACAGTGAACTCAGTGAACACAGGATCATTTAAGAGAAAAACACAGTGCAGAACACAGTGCAGAATAGATTACAGATGTTCGGCACATCTGCTTACTTGTCGGGAGATACGCGCGGAACGGCGCGAACAAAATAGCATGTGAAGAACAATATATATGTGTGAAGAACACATTGCAGATGTATTTAAACATCTGCAATGTGTTCTTCACACACATATATATTGTTCTTCACATGCTATTTTGTTCGCGCTGTTCCGCGCGTATCTCCCGACAAGTAAGCAGATGTGCCGAACATCTGTAATCTATTCTGCACTGTGTTCTGCACTGTGTTTTTCTCTTAAATGATCCTGTGTTCACTGTGATCACTGTTTTTATTCTATTCTTCACTGTTCTTCACATCTGCTAACTTGTCGGGAGATAATATACGCGCGGAACAGTGAAGAATAGATCGCAGATGTTTGCAAATTATCAGAAGACATTATTTTTCAATTAAATAACACATTTTAATCCCAAACCATGGTCCCTTTGAAAAATGCTCGAGTCTCCCATTGAATCGCGCGTGAAAAATGCGCCGAAAACGCAAAAAAACGCTAACAACACGCGCGTGAAAAACGCAAAAACGCTAATTACTCCAAGGAAAAATGGAACAAAAACGCAGCCAAAAACGTCAGTTTTTCACGCATTGCACCCTGACGTGAAACGCAACGCTAGTGTGCAAGAGGCCTTACTGATCCCTATTACAAAGGGTTACAGTCTAAGGATATAGATGACTCCTGACTCCTCCAGGTGGTCATTGCTGGTAGTGCAACTGTTTACCTTACACTCATCCATACAATGACCAACCCCGCTCTGAAAATGAACACCACCGCACACGCGTCACATGACAATGGCGGACGTCATAGTCACCGCATTTCATAGATTTTGACTTCATTATTAATGATATTCATAACAGCCCAGAGATCACATCTCCCTCCTCTGTATGGGTAGGGGCGGGGATTGGTTTTTAGGGGTCGGATACAGTTGCACTATACTTTCCTCTCTGCTATAAGAACGTGACACCTCATAAAGATTTTATGGCCGTGCTTGGTCGCTGCACATGAATAGCCCCTGCCACTCCGGAGCGCTGCAAACGCAGAACTCGTGGTCATGTCAGGTGGAATTGGGGAAAATAAGTTTACGAATAACCCTATTGATAGAAATGTAATGTTAACTTTTTAATTAATTAATAATTAATTAATTATTCATTCCTTTATTTACATAGTGCACACAGATTACGCAGCGCTGCACAGAGCTTCCAAATCAGTCCCTGTCCCCAATGGGGCTCACAATCTAATCACCTACCAGTATGTTTTTGGAGTGTGGGAGGCAACCGGAGGACCCGGAGGAAACCCACACAAACAAAGAGAGAACATACAAACTCTTTGCAGATGTTGGACCCAGCTCCCCAGCGCTGCAAGGCTGTAATGCTAAACACTAAGCCAACGTGTTGATCTTTTGGGGTGGTTTAGTTTATGCCAATGTTTTCAAATTCTGTTTTAGGGAATTCTGGGGTGACAAAAGGGACCCTGATGTGGTGGTTTAGGGGTGACTTGATCAGCTAGAATAAGAGGGCGGCTAGTTAAGGAAAATTCACATTAAGCCACTTGAGACCAAAGATTATTGGTTTTATTGGGATATGTGTAATACTGTATTTCACCATCGGAGGTGCTGCAGGGAAATGAAGCATCTGCTGCCAGTCTCCCCATCGATCGGAACTGATTGCTGAGGGTCTCCTGTAATTTTATTATCCTTAGGAATACAGTAAACCTGTGCATATTGGCAACTATATGGGTCTCTATTTGGTGCCATATGGTCTCCTCTGGGATAGACTCGTATGGGGAGATTGTCTGAGAGCAGAACTGTTCTAGTTCATGTCAACCAATCACAGCTCAGCTTTCATCTTCCCATCACAGCAGTTTATAAAGGCAGGCAAGTTAAAGGTGGCTACATGTAATTGGACAATATAAGTAAAGGGGGTCATTATTACGGGAGGCGATTTATGTAGCAGTAAAGATTCCTGACAGTTATAGAGGCTGCTGATACCTGGGGTGCACAGTCTACCTTGTGTTATTTTAGTTTTACAATACATCTATTTTTAATCTCTGATTGTGAAGAACTGAAATAACTTCTACCCTGACATCACCCACGGCAAGTAAAGCAATGGAGGACCCAACCCACATGTTCCACAATGATGTCTGGCAGCTATCCTCATAAGTGAGTCCTGTTTATATGGACAGGAATAGATTTTTTTGTTGGAACATTTCAGACCTGCTTTATCTGAGGTGGTACTTGTGCAGCTGCAGGTTCAGTTCTCAGGGGGATATTCCCTGCTTGTGCAGCTGCAGGTTCAGATCTCAGAGGGATATTCTCTGCTTGTGCAGCTGCAGATTTTAGGGGGATATTCCCTGCTTGTACAGCTGCAGGTTCAGATCTTAGGGGGATATTCCCTGCTTGTGCAGCTGCAGATTTAAGGGGGGTATTCCCTGCTTGTGTAGTTGCAGGTTCAGATCTTAGGGGGACATTCTCTGCTTGTGCAGCTGAAGGTTCAGATATGAGGGGGATATTCTCTGCTTGTGGAGCTGAAGGTTTAGATCTCAGGGAGATATAGCCTGCTGGTGGAGCTGCAGGTTCAGATCTCAGGGGGGAATTCCCTGCTTGTGCAGCTGCAAGTTCAGATCTTAGGTGGATATAGCCTGCTTGTGCAGCTGCAGATTCAGGTCTTAGGGGGGTATTCTCTGCTTGTGGAGCTGCAAGTACAGATCTCAGGGGGATATACCCTGCTTAAACAGTTGCAGTTTCAGATCTCAGGGGATTATTCCCTGCTTGTGGAGCTACAGTTTCAGATCATGGGGACATATTCTCTGCTTGTGGAGCTACAGTTTCAGATCATGGGGACATATTCTCTGCTTGTGGAGCTACAGTTTCAGATCATGGGGACATATTCTCTGCTTGTGGAGCTGCAGTTTCAGATCTTAGGGGATATTCCTCTGTCTGTTGGAGCTACAGTTTCAGATCATTGGGGAATATTCTTCTGCTGTGGAGCTACAGTTTCAGATCATGGGGACATATTCTCTGCTTGTGGAGCTACAGTTTCAGATCTTAGGGGGATATTCTCTGCTTGTGGAGCTACAGTTTCAGATCATGGGGACATATTCTCTGCTTGGTGAACTGCAGGTTCGGGCATTCTTTGCACGATTAGCTGGAAGTCCAGAACCTTGTGGGCATTCCCTGCTCATGGTGCTGCAGGTTAAGATCTCAATGTGTGATTGAGACCTGAGCCACAGATTCAGGTTCATTGATCATCCCTGCTTGTGGTACTACCCTTCAGGTCTCAATGACCTTCTAGTGGGGCTGCTGTTTCAGGTCTCGTTCAGTTTGTTACCTTGGATTGGGGGGAACGTAGGTTTAGGTCTCATTGGACATTTTCCTTGTAGTATTGCAGGTGTCTTGCCCCAGTGGATGTTCCTTGCTAACAGTTTTTTTTTAATTGTGAAGCTGGTATTCAGATCTTTATGAGCAATTTCTAGTTCAGAAATGGCAAGTTTAGCGCTCGGCTGCCAGTTTCAGGTCTTCGTTGTATTCTCTGAGTGTGAAATGCAATGTTTAGGTCTCAATCGGCATATTATGCTTGTAGAGCTGCAAGGTTTGGCCCGTAGGAAGATTTTCTACATTGTAGCTTTAGGTTAAGATTTTAATTGTCATATTTTGCTGTGAAGCTGAAAGTTCAGGTCTCAGGTCTGCTTGAAGAGCTGCAGATTCAGGTCTTAGTCAATATTTTGGAAGTGCAGGTTTCTGTCTCAATGGGCATGTCCTATTTGTAGAGCTGCAGGGATTGATCCCAATGACTAGAGGAGGTTTAGGTTGGGAGGCACAGTGGGCTTTCTTTCTTGTGGAGTAGCAGGTTCAGATCTAATGGTCAGTTGTGCTTGTGGAACTCAAGTTTAGATCTATCTGTATTCCCTGTTTATGAAGGAGGAGGGAAAATGTAGGTTTTCCTTGCTTGTGGAGCTGTGTTCAGATATAAGGGTTGTTACCTCTAATACTCCCTCCTTTTTATTTTCAGTACTCCTGCCAATTGACATGACTGAAAAATTAAGTAGCTCCTCGGTCTCATTATAAAGGTATAAATGTCTTTAAGAAATGTACAGTTGTGCCCATACAGTGTTGTGTCAAAGGCTCTTAAAAAACCAAGGAAGTTGTATTTGACCGCACAGTAGATATGTTTGTAGTCTGTGTACCATGGAGAATATCTAGAGATCTGCATGGAGATGTATAACAAAAAGGTAAATTTCAATATCCTTTATCTGCAGGTCGGGGGTGAACACTGAATTTTCTGCTGCCTTAGTTGAACTAGAGAAGGTTCCCCCTCAACCCAATGCTAGTAGTAATAAATCGGGTTATATTTCTAGTTCATGGGTCTCCATGCAGCGTCTCACCCGTGCTGACAATCTGACTTCAAAGTTCTGCTTTAGCAGAGACTTCTCCCCTGATGCTGCCCCCCATTTTGCTGCAAAGGTGCTGCCTGAGACAAGAGGTTCAACTCACCTCATTTTGGTGGACCCATGGGCCGGTCCAGAAACATGGTCTTGTTTCCTGTATTGACTACTCTTCGGCTTTCCATAGAAATACAAAAAACTCCATCATTCAGGAGGGGTATAAGGGATCTCTGGCCATGGGACTAGTGGGGGGTCACAACAGTGAGAGACACTCATAGACTACACGTGGTGGCAGCTGTCTAGGCTTGGTCTTGGTTTTCTTGCAAGCTGCCCCCCATTATTCGATTCTATGACTATCTAAGGATTGTTTATAGGGGTCTCTCTGATTATTGGACTGTGGGTCCTACTTGGGGTGGATACAAGATGACAAACCCCTTAGACTTCTCGGAGAAGTCTTTATGAATGTGTGAATGATTTAAAGGTGGTTGTCAAGCTTTGTGGGTGTACCTGGGCGGCGTTGTATGTAATGGAGTACAGCAGTGAGAGGAAGTCAGGTTACAGCCGCAGTATTAAATGACCTGGGAGAGATGAAATACCAGGGATTAAACGCCATTTAACCTATCGGCAGGGCGATCAGTGCGGTACGCAGCTCTCTCTGCTGTCAGGGACCATGAGAACAGAGGGACCGTGCCTGGATGTGCCAAATTGGAACACCCCATTGTAGGTGGGGGTTATATGTACGGTCGATTGATAAGGAATCTTATATTCTCACAGCTGAAGAATTGCTACAGTTGCATATTTTTCAAACCGTTCCATGAAGTTTAAGATCTAAGGCGACGATGCGAACAATTTTGGGAGTTTAGATAACTGGGTCAGATCATCTTCAAAGAGAAGTTTTAAGAGCATTTCCATGGTCTGGAGTGGCATACCCTCAACTATTCAGGATTTTGGCCGCTGTCCGCGGGTGGTAGGTGGGGGTGTCATGGATTGCGATAGATTGTGTTGTAACTTCTAAGGGATGCAGGGAGTCGTCGGCTCCTTGCATCCTCATGCATCTCATTGCTGTGTGTGCGAGGGTCAGCAGGAGTTTATGTGATGATGTCATAGCTCTTGCAGGAAGCAGGACTGAATCATGTGACATTATGAACCATGTACATACCTTGTACCCCACTTCATGAGATAGGATCAAAGTGAACCTATCCAAAGACAATTGATCAGTTTTAATATTTCCACTTAGAGACCTCTAAAAGTTTTCATCTTCGAGGGTCCAAAAGATGTGACCCCCACATATGGTCTGGTGCCTGAAAGCTGATTGTTCATTTAATATTTATTACTGTTCGTAATATAGCCACCAACATGACCGCAGTGGTGTACACAGATTATCAACATTCATCCAGTCCCTGTCATCATAGTCGCCAAATACTTATCAGAAACATACGAGATCCAGCAGATACCAGTCAGACACCATTAATCATGAGCTGGGGACCCTCAATGACCTCTCAATGGACATGTGATAGAGATAACAGGGGTGGGCCCCTTAAATACCCTTTGCAGGTCACAGAGTTGAGAGATTTGTATCGAATATGACACCATTCTGATAACAATAGTATCTCTCAATATGTATAACTATGGGTTCACGGCTCGTACACCTCATACAGGAACTAGGCCATGTTCATCCTGAGCTGTCTGGTTCATGAATGTTAGATAGTATGAAATAGACCAGGGGTTTTTTAAGGGGTTGCCCAAAATAACAAGTGTGTGATCACTTATCATAAGAATGGGGGAGCTGGTCTCTTTGTTCTGGTATTCAGGTATATACACCTGTCCTATAGAATTTATAGGATAGTAATGTGCGTGACCATCGCTACAGTAAAATGGGTAAACGGGGACTCTGTCTTAGCTATAGTGATGAAAACCAACAGCCATCACACGTCAGGGATAGGGGATAACCAAGGTATACATAGAAACCTCTAATAAGCGTATACAATTCAGGGTGTTAGGAAAGCGGTGAGGACCCATTAGGGTGGTCACCTGAGGGGCATTGGATACAGATAGCTGGGAATGAAAGAATTCCTTGTGCGGATTCTTAAGGAAACACAAAGCGGAGGCGAGTAACTTGTGCACTTGTGATGAGGCTAGTCCCAGTCTAAGGGGATAAGCAAATCCTTCCAGAATGCATGGTAGAAGGAGAGAGAAATTGCCAGCCACTACTCACCATATAACCGCCATGGACCCTTGTGCAGAACTCACAGATGCCCAGGTGTATAGCGGGGGGGGGTCCCAGACCTCTGCAGCCCCCTGGTCCTCTGCTGCAGGGGCTACCTGTGTGCTGATGCCATGGTGTGAACCTGATTATGCTTGTAAACAGGCTGCCCATCATGTCCCATGACGATCCTTCTAAAGGGAGGAGGAGATTTAGGGCAGAGGTCTGGTTTCCCTGTGACATCAGAGCCCGGGGTGGGGTGGGTAGAGTGATAGTGCCCTGGCATTGTTGGGTGGCAGCGGCATGGAGAGTGACAATAGCTGTCATAGAGGAGAGGACAATAGACTCCGCTGCGAGAGATGGAAAACAGAAGAATGCCCAGGCTTGGAATGTTCTATTCATGATACAATGTAACAGTAGAGATGTAGCAGAGTGAGATTGTTAGGTGTCATCTGCTACAATTCGCTGTGCAATCTGTAAAACTAAAAAACTAATGTTATTTAATTTAAGTCACAATGTACTGCCAACGTCACAGCGGTGCCATCATCGCAACAAGTGACAAGCGTGGCCCAGCTACATCACCGACCAGAGGGGAAAGTGGAGAGATTTTATGTGGAGAAGATGAGGAGATCCAAGCGAGAGACACAAGCTACACAAGAGCCATGATGGACAAGGGAACGGGAACATTGTCATAGGAAAACAACATTCAGAAATGGGGGTTTTGTTATATATGAGATAGTATATAGATAAATGTGATGTGAAATAACTAGAGATAGATATGATGATTAAATAGATATGAGATAGATAAGTTAAGTTCCTGTCTCTTATAAATCACTTTACTTTAACACAGTTTAGGCGCAATTTAGGCGCAATGTTAGATTCAGGCAGTTCATGTGATCTGCTTCTGCACAAGCTCCTCTGATTCTCCCACACCCAGATGAAGTATAACACTCCCAAGCGCAACCCAGGTGTGTGACACCAGCACCAGTGACTCCTCAGCAGGGGCTTCTCCTGGAGGGGATCCCCCAGTGCTGGTCTCCGCTGCACCCCTGTAATTCTGCACAGTATCCCCTCAGAACACTGGTGATAATGTGCAGAATTACATGGGGGACACTTGTCTGTAATATCTGCAAAATCCTGCAAACTTTTTCTTCTATCCTGCTCGAGCTGAGGATTCTGCAGAAAATGTTTTGTAAATAGAAGGTGATGAACTGTAAATAGAATCTGCAGCTCTGTCTGTATTATCTGTAACTAGTGTCTGCATTGATTAAGTCTGTATATCTGTACTAGTGTCTGCAGGTTATGTAATGTCTGTATTACTGTACTAGTGTCTGCGTGTATGTAATGTTGTTTATCTGTACTAGTGTCTGCAGGATGAATTCTGTACTATCGTACTAGTGTCTGCAGTGTATGTAATGTCTGTATTATCTGTACTAGTGTCTGCAGTGTATTCTGTCTGTATTATCTGTACTAGTGTCTGCAGTGTATGTTATGTCTGTATTATTGTGTATATGGTCTGCAGTGTATCTCATGTCGTTATTATGTACTAGATGTCTGCAGGGTATCTCATGTCTGTAGTATCTGTACTAGTGTCTGCAGTGTATCTCATGTCTGTATTATCTGTACTAGTGTCTGCAGTGTATCTCATGTCTGTATTATCTGTACTAGTGTCTGTAGTGTATCTCATGTCTGTATTATCTGTACTAGTGTCTGCAGAGCATCTAATGTCTGTATTATCTGTACTAGTGTCTGCAGAGCATCTAATGTCTGTATTATCTGTACTAGTGTCTGCAGTGTATCTCATGTCTGTATGATCTGTTCTAGTGTCTGCAGTGTATGTAATGTCCGTATGATCTGTTCTAGTGTCTGCAGTGTATGTAAAATCTGTACTAGTGTCTGCTGAGCTCTGCTGCTGACTATACAGAGGCTGCAGGTAGATCTGCAGTGTCTGTAATGTCTGTATTATCTGTACTAGTGTCTGAAGTGTATGTAATGTCTGCACCAGTGTCTGCAGGGTATGTAATGTCTGTACTAGTGTCTGCAGTGTCTGTATTATCTGTACTAGTGTCTGCAGTGTATGTAATGTCTGTACTAGTGTCGCAGTGTCTGCATGAATTGTTCTAGTGTCGCAGGTATTGTAATATCTGTACTAGTGTCTGCTGGAGCTGCTGCGTACTATACAGAGGCTGCAGGTAGAGTCTGCCCGTGTCTGTAATCGTCTGTTATCTGGACTAGTGTTGAAGTGTGTAATTGTCTGCACCAGTGTCTGCAGGGTTGTAATGTCTGTTACAGTGTTCGGCAGTTGTCTTGTATTATTGTATAGTGTCGCAGTGTATGTAATGTCTGTACTAGTGTCTGCAGTGTCTGTATTATCTGTATTAGTGTCTGCAGTGTATGTAATGTCTTTACTAGTGTCTGCTGGGCTCTGCTGCTGTACTATACAGAGGCTGCAGGTGGTGTCTGTATTATCTGTTCTAGTGTCTGGCTGAGCTCTGCTTCTGGGGATGAGCTGCTCTGCACAGGGGCTCAGTGTTACTTCTCAGTTAACGCCACCTTTGTGCTGGAGTGGTTTTTTTGCACCCATTTTTGCGCCTGAATGAAAAGTCGCAAGTGATGAATATCATTAGGCGCAACAAAACATCTGGATTGGTAAGATAGATGAGGGAAAGCTGCTTATTTGTGCTGCGCGGCTAGTTTGGCCTATAATCGCAAAAATGGAGCAAAAACGGTGCGCTTGTAGTTTTTAAAAGCACAATTTTGGGTTTCATATGTCCTACTGATAAACTTTTATTAACCCTTTCTGTGCAGTATATTTCAAATATAACGCAGACATGGCATTATTTTTTCTAATAAGTATTTTCTGCTGATAATGTTTAAGTAAAATAACTTTTTTCTTTAGGTCAAATGCGCATACAGCGATAGCTAATTTTTTATTTTTTTTTCAAAGCACTTTAATTTCCATAATGAAATACTTTAATGGGGAATAAACTGTTTTTTTTCTGTCAATGTGGTTGTGTGAGGGTTTATTTTTTTGTGAAAAGACCTGCAGTTCCTATGTGTACACATTGGGGTTCATAAAGTTTTTTGATTGCTATTGAGGTTTTTACTTCATTTTAAAATTTTTTTTTATTGTTTTGTACAAAATAAATACTATTATAGTTTTATAGCCGGGGTTGGAACAGGTGTGGAAACACAAAATATATTGATTTTACTTTTTCTTTTAAAGAGGTGTTTTTTTGTGTAGAAAACAATTGTTTTCAATGTCATTTTGCAGAAGAGAAGACAAAATGGAAGCAACACAGACACTGCGGTGTCTAAGGGGTTAAACACCAGGCAATGTAACTTTTTCCGATCCAGGGTGTTAGTGCCAGGGCTTGGCAGTGATAACACTAGGTCCTGCAAACTTCTTCTGATGCAGTGCCGTAGAAAAGCATAGAAAAGCAAGGAAAAATTTCAGGGGCTCAAAAGTAATTGGACAAATTTAATAATTGTAAATGAAATTTTCATTTCTAATACTTGGGTGAAAACTAGAGATGAGCGAGAACTAAAATGCTCGAGTGCTCGTTATTCGAGACAAACTTTTGCCGATGCTCGAGGGAAGTCAATGGGAGACTCGAGCATTTTTCAATGTGTCATTTTATTGAGAAATAATGTCTTCTGATAAGTTAGCAGATGTATGGAAACATTTGCAATGTGTTATTCACTGAAGAACACATTGCAGATGTTTCCATACATCTGCTAACTTATCAGAAGACACACGTGCAGTACAGTGTTCTTCACAATAGTATATGAAGAACAATATGTGTGAAGAACACATTGCAGATGTCTCCATACATCTGCAATGTGTTCTTCACATACTATTGTGAAGAACACCATTCAGCATGCATGTCTTCGGATAAGTTAGCAGATGTACGGAAACATCTGCATTGTGTTCTTCACTTAAATGATCCTGTGTTCAGTGAAGAACACATTGCAGATGTTTCCAACATCTGCTAACTTATTAGAAGACAAATTGCATTGACTCGAGCAGTTCTCGAGCGGGCGAAATACTCGTCCGAGCAACGAGCCGTTTCGAGTACACTAATACTTGAACGAGCATCAAGCTTGGACGAGTATACTCGCTCATCTCTAGTGAAAACCCTTTATGGCAATGACTGCCTGAAGTCTTGAACTCATGGACATCGCTGTTTCCTCCTTTGGTCTTTAACCCTTTTTCGTTTTTCCGTTTCTGTATTTTACTCCCCTCATTCCAAAAGCGATAACTTTTTTTATTTTTGTGTTTACTGAGATGTGTGAGGGCTTGTTTTCTGCCAGACAAATTGTACTTTTCAGTGGCGCCATTTAATATTCCATACCATGTACTGGAAAAAAATTCCAAGTGCCGTAAAATTGATAAAAACACATTTGCGGCGTATTCTTGTGTCTTGTGGTATTCTTAAGGTATAATTTTTTTACGTCCTGACATATTAACTTATATCAATTTGGGACCTATATGACTATTTGTTCACTTTTTATTCAAATATTCATGGATGGAAAAATGACAAAAAAGTGGCGATTCAGACATTTGGGCGCAATTTTCCGTTACTGTGTTCAGGTGGGTGTCAGTTGTATTATACAGCCGACACCCACTGTGCATGGAGAGAGCTCAGCCTGTGAGCTCTCGCCATACACCCAGGGCCACCATCATGGGGGTTTAGTGTAACTGTGTTCAGGGGCCCCAAGGAGTAGAAGGGACCCAAAATCACAGAAAACCCTCCTTCCTTCCCAAGTGCAGGGAACTCACTCTGCACACAGGACCGGATTATCATTCTGTGGGGGCTCACAAAATTTGCCAATCATGGGCCTCAAGCTTCCTAGTGGCAGTCCTGCATACATTATAGTACATCCTGGTGCGCAAAGGGGTTAATGCAGCAGGTTTTAGTTGCGGTCTGTGGCCTTTCTGTCTGAAGTTTATAAAGTGAAATGCAGCTCAATCGAGTTGAGATTGGGTGAATGTTCCACTTTTTGGCTTTAATAATCTCCAGGTTTCTTTGGCTTGATGTTTTGCGTTGATGAGGTCACTAACACTTAAAGATGTACAACACTGTAGATTTGACCCCTCCTAATAATGTAGCAATTTCTTGGATGTTTTTTTTTTCTAATTTCGCAGCTTAAATGAAATAAACCAGTTTAAAACCGTTAAAAAAAAAACACCATATGCTCACCTAAAATTAGAGATCCCAGTACTCATCTCATCTAAACTTGACACGCTGGGATCACCTAAAAAAGAAAGTTAAAAAAAAGCAGCACAGAGCTCGGGGACAGGATGTCCGGCGCTCCGGGCTGCTAATTATGCACACCCCGCACCTCCCTCTATCATGCTGGGAGCATGGGAGAGCGAGTTGACATCATGCAAGTGGCGTGAAGTCTCCTCTCTTGCTCCCAGAGGGAGGTGCGGGGTCATGCATAATTAGCAGCCCGGAGCGCCGGACATCTTGTCCCCGAAACTTTCTTTTCTAGGTGATCCTGGTGTGAAGTGCCTGTATGGAGAGCTCCTTTGAGCGCATGTTTTCTTCACAGCAAAATCTTCCAAATGCAAGCACCACACCTCAAATCAGCTCCAGGACTTCTAACTGCTTAATTGAGAAATATATATATATAAGCCCTCATATGTAAATCGGAAAAATAAAAAAGACACAGCTTGTGGAAAGAGGGGAGTAAGAAATGGAAACACAGAAATGGAAAAGGGCCAGGCAAGGAAAGGGTTAACAGCTAGTTCTCCATTCTTGATCTGTGGGGGCCCTCAGCAATTGCATGGGTTGCATTATAGGTAAATCCACCCCTGTGTGTGGTACTTGCCCATGCTATACACAGTGTATGGTCCTGGTACTGGGGGTACGAGGTCCATGTGCAGCCCCCACCCCCCCATCTCCTGGGTCAGGGGTGGTCTCTGGCGGCAGGCACGGGAGCGGAGACCATGTTATCCCAGCTTTCCCAGGACCATAGTTGGTATGAAGAGAATCCAGAGAACAGCCATAAGACTGTAGCAGATTATAGAATAACTCCTAGAACTCATGATTAGAATTATCTACACACAACATGGGAGCCGAGGAGTGGGCTGCATGTGACCGGGGCAGTGTCATGTTGTGAGGAGGGGGGCGGAGAAAGATCTTTATAGTCTATGTGTATAAGAGTCTATATAGTGTATGTATAGTGTACAATAACAATAAGGAGAGGGGGGTAGAGACAGGAGCTACATAGCAGATTAAGAGTTGCAGAGTATTTCAGGAGAGATGTGTGGTCTTGTGTGGAGGGGAGGTAATGATGCATCCACTCTTGATGGATAACATAGTGGTGGAAGCATAATCACCAGCAGCACAGAGTATTTCAGGATCTGCTGAAGTTACGTGATGCAAGTTAGGAAAGGCCTGCATGTGACCAGGTCAGTGTTATGATGTCAGCAGAACAGAGTATTGCAGAAGACAAATAACTATGTGGTAGAGTAAGGTTGCAAGGACAGACATACATGTGAGGGAGGGGGAGGACACTGCCTTCAGTGCTAGACAGTGGGTGGAACAGGAGCACAGAGTATTTCAGGAGAGCAGTGAAGTAATGTTAATTATAATCCATATACAGACTCACTGGCTGTTAAGGGCAGAATACAGGACAACCCGGGGAATGAGTAACCCCCTAATACCTCTGACCAATAACATCTTAGAGGGGCACCACACCAAGGAGTATTTATAGAAAAATCTGATTACTAGAGCCCGAGATATAGAATGACATGTGACTTGTTCTCTGGTGCCATGCAGCTGCAATACCAGCACAAAATATGGTCAGGTGTGGAGCACATTTATGGAAGAAATCAGCCATTTTGTTCAATCCCTAGACAAACCTTTTAAAGTGAACCTGGGGCAGCAGTCCATAAGGACCTGTGGGAGGTATAGTGTCCGAAATCAAACCGACAAAAGTGAATACAATTTTTTTTTGTGTAAATTTACCCAGCAGGCTGCCATTACCCAATTTTTCTGGTTTTGGTCAGCCTCTTTGTATGCAGCACAGCTCCACTTTGGGGCAAGATCAACATTTTTGATTTAAAGAACACTTTTACATGGGTGGCCTGAGTTTTTTTCAGGTTAATAGATGCAAAGGCGGCTTATTCTAAGCCTGAGGAATGGATGAGTGAAGCACTGTCTGGCACACCGTTATGGGGCACTACTTATTCCCCATCTAGAAGTATGGGCTTCTTGATGTAATATTTAACTGCACTTTATGGCGTTACTTATGTCTGGTCACTACATGGCAGCTTTGTTTTATTCCAGAATTTGGATCCCTTTGTGAACTATGCAGTGTGGTTGAGAAATCGCATCACAAAAAGCGGTTTCCGTGCTTAATTTTGAAGGGAGATAATCTGCTACCAGAGAGGTCAGCACTTGTGTAGGGTCAACTAAGCCGAGAGTGTATGTATATGGGGTATGAGGAGGAATAGCTCTCAAGTCCATGATGACACAGGGAGCCGTATCATCCTGATAACCACCCACAATACACATGACTCACCATATAGCGTCGCTACTTACCTCTGAGTCACACGGTAATAAGTGACTGATTTATAAATATAATCTGACAGAATAAATAGAATAATAGGGAATCTGTCAGGCTGTCTACTCAATGAGGGTACAGCCCTCCATAAGAGGCCTCTACATACATGTACAGTATACATCACAGACAATTAGGGCACAGATAGGGGCTTGTGGAGGTCTCTGTACTCCTCCCCCATGGAGTAAAACTATAACAAACCAGAAAATGTTACTTACCTCCATTATACATACACAAAGTAGACACAGAAGAGTCAGTGCCTCAATATATCCAGAGCTTATGGCGCCATCTAGTGCTCGACCCCCACACAACGTACATAATATATATACGGTACAGTGATAAATATATGTCATTTAGGGTTTTATAATTGGGGTCATAGAACATAAGAAGTTGTACTGTCTTTCCCGAAGACAGAATTGCTAAAGGCACATGATAGGAGAGACGCATTTATTAGAAAGGTTTCCCACGTTCACATCAGAAGGATTAAAAAGTGCTGTAAACATACAAAAACAGAGATAAGAAAAACCCAATAGTAATAAAAAAATAGAAAGTCAAGATAAATCGCGATGAAACAAAAAAAACCCTAAAATCATGTCCCAAAAGAAAAAGAAAAACAGGAATGAACTCAGGTTACAGAAAGATCTTATATAATTTTCACAGATGAACAGAATCTTTAAGACATGAGGCGACCTTTCCGAAAACTGAGAGGAACGGAAATCTGTGGTGTCGCTCATAGCAATCACAGGTTGGCTATGGGCAAACCATAGATGGTGGCACCAAATTTCCAGCAGAGCTGGTTACTAGAGACGAGCAGACAGTTTTCGATACTAATGATATTCTTTGTAGAGTTGGACCCTGTTTTCAGTAAATTCCTGCTGTTATGGCTTCTTTATCCTTGGGAGAAGACACTACATAGCCCATAAATTATCCCAATTGACTGAAATTTGTTCAGTTGCTATGTAAACACATCTTACTAGGGACTCCGGCCTACGAAGCCTGTTTAGGAGTAATAACACAAGTGTCCATGGTAACCGCTCAGGTCTCAATTTCTACTAGATATAAGAGCCTCACTTTGGTTGCGAGGGGCAGAACACCCCCTTAATGTATGTGAAGAGGGTCTTTTGGGGCAAATACTGTCACATTCAGTAGATTGTAAGGATAAGATGTGAGGTAAAGATGTCTGACACATCGCAAACCCTTGACAGGGCTTATGTGTGGAAATTGACCTCCAGATTATCATGTTATTATTAAAAAGGACCTTATAAGTCAGAATTTACATTATTTCGTCCCTAAGTGGGCGTTTCTGGGTGGCTTTGGGGATGAAACATGTCACATAAATGGGAATAAGGAAGTTTTGAGGTGCGTACGGAAAGTTATATACACCACCTCCTGGCACCTCATACATGAGACCCTTTGGCACGTTAGTTCCTTCAGATGGCTCTCCGTCCTCCATGTCTTCCCTTATAATAGTGAGGTTACAATGGTGACTACACATGCATCATCCTACATATATATGGCTGCATTATACATCTATATACATTCAATCACGCCCCCCATTTCCCGCTTTGGTCTGAAGGATTTGGACCACATGTTTAAAGGCGTCTTCTAGTAAAATGAATACATAATGCAATTTTTGTATTCCAATTAATCGCTAAATTCAATAACTCTGCTTGCTGTGCGGCAAATGAGAACATATTCACTTGCATCACAGCTGAGGGTTTGTTACAACTGTAAACAACCTCGACCATTCACTTAAGTCCAAATACATTCGCAGTATGAATCCCTCTCCTGCCCTGATTTTTTGTCACAATGTATCATATATAAAACAGAGGAATGTAAAGGCTGAATAAATCTGTAACAAACCCGCATCTGTGAGAAGATCTATATCTATGCATCTGCACGTAGTTAAGAGTTCCCCCCTCAGCAACAGCAAGCAGAGATTTTGATAGCTAGACATGTGACACTCTGGTGCAGGACCCCTGCTATCTTCATCTTTACAGAACCATAGCACTTATGTGCACCAGTTCTGGGTATATAAGACTATAGAGGTATATATACTGTATATGTATATAACGAGCCAAGAATGGCAGCGCTTCTCTTACTAAATATATATATTGTATATACGGATACATGAAACACAGGACGCAGTGAAATGACACCGGAATTCTATCCCTAATTCCCTGTTATCTTTTTTGGCTATAAAACTCACACAGTGTCAACTGCATGCAGTGCACAGAGCATTCTGTCACTGCGCTGGAATAGATAAGGATAATATATGGTCTTTTCAATGCAATGCAGGCCACAATGGCTGACGGGCACTAGGATGGCCGCCATGTTGGTCGCTGTCCGGTAGATTTGGCTGCAGAGGTGTCCACTTAGATCCCGGTCAGGCTGTTACTGGTGAATAGAACCAGCTGGATAGAGCCAGAAACCTGTGGGTTACTCTTGTTGCCTTTGTCCTGGAGTGGGAGGCTGTGCGGGGTTTGCTGGTTGTTCGCTTCAGCCGTAAGGACCACCTGACCCATGAATTCATCTTTAATCACATTGTGATTCCAAACCTAGAAGGAACAAAAAAAAAAAAAAAATTATATATATTCCAAAAATGTTACATATACCATATTTGATATTTTTCAGACTATAAGACGCACTCTTACAGTAAGAAAAAAAAAAATCTTGCCAAAAAGTGTCTGTCTGGTCAGGCATTTCACCCTATCTCAGAGAGATATCTACAGGACTTGAACCCTGTACAGTGCTAGTCCTTCTATTAGCTGAGAATTAGATGTAATTGTATCTAGTCTAGACCATGCTCTGTGAGCTCAACACATCAGCTGCACAGATCTCTGATACATTGTAACAAATTAGTCTGGGGTCACAGAGCATTGTTTGGAATGGATACAATCGTCTCCACAATGTAATACAACAATACTAACACTAGGGGCCCCCAGTGCATCAAGTAGCAATATTTCCGCTGCGAGTTGCCGGTGATCAACGCTGATACTAGATGATGGGAATAGAACCACCAAATTCCTCTCATACTGACCTGGACAATGATCGGTTGTCCCGGCTTCTTCCGATAGAACAGACCCTTGACGTCAAATTGAGGAGTCACCGAATCCTTGACCACCGGAGACTGGACCTTACTCCCCTCACAACTAATAATCACGTATGGGTCAGCACCTGTGGGAACACAGAATCGGGTCACCCTTATAATATGAGGCAGCAGCACAGAGTATTTCAGAATGGGACTGCATGTGACAGAGAGGAAAATTAGACGCCCCCCAACAGCACAGGGGATTTCGGTAGGAACTGGACTTCATGTAATAGAGACATTAGAGGACACGGGCTTAGGGTGAAAGAGACTATGAATACCAGCAGCACAGAGTATTTCAGGAGCGGGAGGCAGCTCCGGTGTTGATGTTAGTAAGGACTGGGTTATATGTGAATAGGGTGAAAAAAGGAGAATCACTTTGTAAAAAGGGTAAGGAGTTGCAGCAGCACAGAGTATTTTAGCAAAAGCACATAAAACTAGTAAGTGTATAGATTCATCATTGCTATATCTGGTCGGCCATGTACTTTAAGCACTAGATAGTAAGCTCTTTGGGTGAACACACTCACTTCCTCTCTATATTTTTGTTTTTTTTACATGACGGCTCACACCTTCAGAGACTAGAGATACACGATCTGGGAAACCAGGCGACTCCATTGTGACCCTGAAGTGGAGCTTCCTGCCATTTATACACAATTCTGACATTTTTCTCATACATTATACACTGAGGAGAAGAGGATTCTGGGAAAACATCTATAATCTGCTGCTCGCCAGCGCCCCCCTCATAGTACAGACACAAATTATAACACAATTATAAGAGTCACTTACCTCCTTCAGAGTCCTGCTTCTTAAGACCTGCAGCGCTGACCACATGTACCTGAGACACCACCTGAGGGAAACCGCACATCCCCGACCAACACGTCTTCCGAGGCTCATCCAGGGCAAGTTCACTACCAAGAGACAACACAGGGGTTATGTTACACTCCTGTACATAGGGGGCAGTATTATAGTAGTTATATTCTTGTACATAGGGGCAGTATTATAGTAGTTATATTCTTGTACATAGGGGGCAGTATTATAGTAGTTATATTCTTGTACATAGGGGGCAGTATTATAGTAGTTATATTCTTGTACAAGAATATAACTACTATAATACAGTGTCAGGATACTCCCCTAGTGCACTTGGAGAAGCTACAATCTTGAGTACAAATCCATATATCACAGTCCTGCTTCTCCAACATTCACAGCAGTATGATTATATCTCTCCGGGGACAATACATAACACTGTTTGCAGAGAGCACAGAACACAGCAGTGTCAGGACACTCCCTCAGTGCACTCGGAGAAGCTACAATCCTGGAATATAAATCCGTGTCATCTATCCCTTTTCCCACCCTCCAGATAATCAGTGATCAGATCCCCTGTGTCACAGAGGAGCAGTACCGAAGATCAGCATTTTCCTCGTTTATATGAACAAATTGGGATAGAACTTGAGCCTGCCCTGCAGTCCTGATGTTTCTCCTGCTGTCTGTCACCATGGATCCGGATGACAGAGGCATCTCGCTCTCCCTAGGAGGCCCTCAGACTTGGCCGTCCCCATCCTGACCCCACAAATCACAGATATAATATACACAGCCCCGAGCCCTGATATAAACACTCCACCTCCGCTCGCCCCAAGAGCTGACGGAACATGACTGTGTGTTTATCCCACGCTTATAGGAGCATTGTCTACACGAGTACACACAATGCATATCTCGGCTTGCTGCCAGTGAATGGAAACGTACGAGGTGAAAGCTTGTCCCGTTCTGTGCACACAGGGGCAGGGCTCCTTACAATCTGAGGACAGATCCTCACACCGAGGTTACATTGTGCTCCTTGCTTAGCAAAACCATGACATAACTGCTATGTGTTTTCCTATCTAGACAATGCTCTGTGAGTTACACACCCAGGGCACCAGGTGATATCTGGGCAGGTGCTGCTTATGGGTTCTGCTCAAAGAACATTGGGGGTCATTTACTAAGGGCCCGATTCGCGTTTTCCCGACGTGTTACCCGAATATTTCCGATTTGCGCCGATTGTACCTGAATTGCCCCGGGATTGTGGCGCACGTGATCGGATTGTGGCGCATCGGCGCCGGCATGCGCGCGACGGAAATCGGGGGGCGTGGCCGAACGAAAACCCGACGTATTCGGAAAAACCGCCGCATTTAAAAAAAAAATTGTGTCGCGAAAATTACACTCACCTTCATCCTGGATAGGCCGGTGTATTTCGAGGCAGTGCCACCTGGTGGACGTCGGAGGAACTGCTTTGATGAATCCCGGCCGGACCCGAATCCAGCGCAGAGAACGCGCCGCTGGATCGCAAACGGACCGGGTAAGTAAATCTGCCCCATTGTCTTAACTGGATACAATTATATTGCCAAACTGCAAACCCTGTACATATCTATCCCTGCTCTCAGCTGAGAAGTGGAGACCATTGTATCCAGTCTAGGCAATGCTCTGTGAGCTCAATTGCCTTGACACCATCCTGAAGTAAAGTAACAAGCTATAAGAGAGATTTGTACAGCTGCAACAGATTGTCTAGACGGGCTGTTATTGTATCCAACTGCACATAGCTAGACCTGATCTCAGCTGAGAAGAAATTACAACTGTATCCAATCTAGACAATGCTCTGTGAGCTAAATACACAAGTAGGATCTGCAAAAAAAATGTAGTGAACACCTTGCAACAATGTATCCATCTAGAGCATTGTCTAGACTGGATACAGTCATATCCAAAGGCTGCAAACTCTGCACATAGCTAGTCCTGCTCTTAGCTAAGAAAAAACTACCACTGGACAATGCTCTGTGAGCTAAATACCCAAGTAGAATCTGCAAAATATGCATTTAATGTCTATATAGCTTAGTCCCCTTATCGGCTGAAAAGTAGAGACAATTGTTTCCAGGTTGGACAATGCTCTGTGAGATTACAAAGCCTGGACTCAAGACTTATACACTGTAACAAACTCAAAAGGATGTTTGCGCAGCTGCTCACAGAGCATTGTGTAAGCTGGATTCAATTGTCTCCACTTCTCAGCGGAGAGCAGGAATAGATGTGTACAGGGTTTCACAGCCTGCGGATACAAATGTATCCAGTTTAAACAATGCTCTATGAGTGCAACACATCAGCAACAGCTGCACAGATCTCTCTGCACTTTTGCTACAGCGTATAAGTCCAGGCTGTGCAGCTCACCGAGCATTGCCTAGACAGCTGAGAGACTGGATGTGTACAGGGTTTGCAAAGAGCAGATATAAATATATCCAGTCTAGATACATTGTAGCAAGTTATTAGCTCCACTTTTCCAGCTCTCAAGTTTGTGTTTAGCTCGCAGAGCATTGTCCAGCTCTGTACAGGGTTAGTGACAGCAACCAAATAACTTGGATATAATATAATTATGCCATATATCATTTATTGTGCAGTCACCTGTATCCTGCGTCGGCTCCCAACAAGGTGTTAATAACATTGCAGCCACAGCAGCCATTACCCTGATCCCTGTATTAACACCGATGTCCTGCTAATCCCCAAATGACTCCCGAGGATGTAAGGTCACCTGAGCTGAATACCTGGATACTAGTGACTGGGTGCGGGGTGACATCCCCTGTCCGGGGTATAAACACCCTACAACTCACATGCACACACACAGAGCAAGTATCACCACCACAGATGGAAAAACCAAGCCCCCTGCGTGTAATCTCCACAGACTGACGAAGCAGGATGCTAGGAGTAATATTTTCGGCATTGTATATTATATATAGCAGCGCACCCGCGGGGGAAGATTGTTTCCCAAACAAGAGATGGATCCCAGGAGCGAGGGATGATAATTACTTCTCCTAGGAGCCGCAGACAATGGAAAATACTGGGAGGGTTTCACAATTTCCTATAAGGACGGACTCCAGGGGCTCATCCACAACCGGAGAAGAGATGGAATATATCGCTGAAACGGCACCGGCTATGGATCCAAAAGAGAACCGGCTCCATATATTACATGAATCCGGAATAATTTACAAGTCTCACCCCACAGTCAATGCTTCTAGCTTCTCCAAGTTTCCATCTTAGCGGCGTCCATCAAGTGTATCACCCAGGAGTCCATCTCCATCATGGCGCTGCTGTAGTAGACATCACAGAGGAACAATCCCCACTACTGCTCTCTAGGACCCACTACAATGGATACCGGGGGGCCCGTACAGAGAGCGCTCTAATAGATGCCGGGGGCCCGTACAGAGAGCGATCTAATGGATGCTGGAGGCCTGTACAGAAGCTGTCTAATGGATGCCGGGGGCCCGTACAGAGAGCGCTCTAATGGATGCCGGGGGCCCGAACAGAGAGCGCTCTAATGGATGCCGGGCCCGTACAGAGAGCGCTCTAATGGATGCTGGCGGCCTGTACAGAAGCTGTCTAATGGATGCCGGGGGCCCGTACAGAGAGCGCTCTAATGGATGCCGGGGGCCATGCAGAGAGCGCTCTAATGGATGACGGGGGCCTATACAGAAAGCGCTCTAATAGATGCCGGGGGCCCATACAGAGAGCGCTCTAATAGATGCCGGGGGCCCATACAGAGAGCGATCTAATGGATGCCAGAGCCCTACAGAGAGCGCTCTAATGGATGACAGCGGGCCATGCAGAGAGCGCTCTAATGGATGACGGGGGGGGCTATACAGAGAGCGCTCTAATAGATGCCAGAGCCCTACAGAGAGCACTCTAATGGATGCCGGGGGCCCATACAGAGAGCGCTCTAATGGATGCCAGGGGCCTGTGCAGAAGCTGTCTAATGGATGACGGGGGCCGTACAGAGAGCGCTCTAATGGATGCAGGGGGCCCATACAGAGAGCGCTCTAATGGATGCCGGGGGCCCGTACAGAGAGCGCTCTAATGGACGCCAGGGCCCGTACGGAAAGCACTCTAACAGATGCAGGCTGATATAGTGTATATATGTTTTCTGGTGGAATCTTTACACCACAGAGAACATTCTGCAGGAAGTGATACATGCCACATGTATCTACCAGCAGATATACTTAGGGCTGGGGATAACAGGAATCACCTGAAAGATAAACCCATATTTCACAGTCCTGTTGCTACTAACAACATACATAAATCTTTGTATCTCTCCAGGGATCATACAAGCCACTGACTGCAGTCTGTATGATGACACTTGTTGACAGATCCCTATAAGAGGGAGGCACTGGGATACCTCGTGTGTGAGGACATCTCCCTCTCCTGCGCTCTGGCTGGTTACGTTATGAGTATCATCGCATATCTCATATCCTGCAGCCATATGACACGCGTCTCCTTACATCAGACCAGACAGATGATAATTGCTGCCTGTACCTGATTGGTAATCATGCATAAGTAATGAGCATCCAGGAGACATCCAGAGACGGCGTCATGTGACCCACATTCTGGAGTCATCTCTAAAAGATGAAATATTCCCAGTATAGAGGACACACTCCCAGTACAATCCTGGAATATTAATCCATATTTCACAGCCCTGCTGCTACTATACAGGGGGGACAATACCCAAGGCTGGCTGCATGGTCACATTCCCTTTAAGCATGTGAAGCCTGGCATACACCCCATCCATAAATGAACAGGGGGAACACACAGTAGCGCACACTCGGCTCTGCTCCATCCTCTCCGGGTAAAAATGGACGTCCTCATGAGAAATCTTCCATGTTAAATGCTTCCATCCTGCGGCCACCGCTCCCACCTCAGTGCGATCAATCCCGACCTCTAAGCAGCAGCTACTTCCACTAATGTTCTCTAAGTGTTCACATTCATTTACAGCACAGATTGTCTCCATCCCGGGCCAAACCTTATTAACTATTCATGGAGCGGAGAGCCAAGGTATCAGCAGGACGCACGAGCACCCGCCAGCAGGACGCACGAGCACCCGCCAGCAGGACGGAGAGCCAAGGTATCAGCAGGGCGCACGAGCACCAGCCAGCAGGACGCACGAGCACCAGCCAGCAGGACGCACGAGCACCAGCCAGCAGGACGCACGAGCACCAGCCAGCAGGACGCACGAGCACCAGCCAGCAGGACGCACGAGCACCCGCCAGCAGGACGCACGAGCACCCGCCAGCAGGACGCACGAGCACCCGCCAGCAGGACGCACGAGCACCCGCCAGCAGGACGCACGAGCACCCGCCAGCAGGAGCTGATAGACGCTCGTAGCAGCAGGACTGTGACATAGGATTTATATTCCAGGGCTGGGGCGTGTCCTCACACTGCTGTGTTCCCAGCCCTCTGCCCTCATCTCTACCCCAAGTGATAGCAGTAGCAGGAATCTGAAAGAATACTTAAGCATGAACTGTGACGATACAACCCGATGCACACCCCTGGAATATAAATTCATATTTCACAGTCCTGCTGCTACTAACAACATACACAAAAGGAGATACACACAGCAGTGTGAGGACACACCCAAGTGCACTTTGAGAAGCTGCAATCCGGGAATATAGATACAAATTTCACAGTCCTGCTGCTTCTACTAACAACATACACAAAGGTCTGATTACACACCTCTCCAAAGTTACATTACTCTGGCTGCTGAGGGCACAGAGCACAGCAGTGTGAGGACAGTACAATCCAAGAATATGAATTCATATTAAACAGACTGCAAAACCTAAAGCACCAAAGTGACCTGGCTGTGTACCAGGATAGCACTGGGGGTAATTGGGCTAAGCAGGGGCTGCAGGGGGCTATTTCTGTATTTTCGGCCCCATCTCATAATCTTTCTATAGAGAGAAGAAGAGGAAGCTGCATGTGATCACCGCTCCCACCACCGCGATAGTCATGTGACTATCATCCTGATCCCTACTGCCCGGGGTTACATGGTTATACTGCGGACACATGCACAAAGCCCTGACCTACTTATCCACTTACCTCACCCACTCCTGTACTCAGGACCCCTGCACAGGGACTACATAAAGTAGTGGTTAGAGACAGATAGGTAGGTAGGTCTTATACTCCCCATTCACGTCTAGAGCGGACTTTCAATTCCCGGAGAATGTCTCTGGAAACTAAAAGCAGTTTAGCTCCACCCAGTTGTCAGATATATGACAGAAGAGTGCAGAGAAACAACAACTATCTATATCTACCATCTAGCGATAGATAGTCTATGCTCGGACCCCTTAGCTTAGCTGTCCCTGACAGTCCAAATCCTGGACAATTTCAAGGGTTAGCGCTGAGTTGTGAGTGCAGCTTTGGTGGTGACTGGAGTAGAAGACATAATACAGGCTATAAGAAGCAATGCAGAAGGATCTCAGCTCTGCTACAGAACACAATGGGAAACAGATCTCCTGGCACGGAGATGACAGTGACTTTACACAGAGGGAGGGGCGTTACAATGTTCTGTATCGGCAGAACAACCCGACAATATGCGGATTAGGAACACAAAGCAGACGGGCCGGGGCGAGCACACAGCACACACTGCAAGCCGAGAGTCAATGTTTGCTCTAAGGGCTGGGAGCCGCATCAACAACCCCAAATCTAGAGGTCGGGAGGGAGGGGGGGTAAGAGTCAAAAATATGCAACCCCCCCTATGCCCTACCTACCACATGTATAACATGTCCAACCCCTAACTCCACAGCTGAAGGCAGATGTGTAACCAAGCTCTCTCTAGGGCTAATAGTTTGTTACAATGTATCAGTGCAGATGGAATGTATCAGTTTGGAATCCTGAGGATTGTCTAGACTGGATGCAAATGTTGCAATCCCTCAGCTGTAAGACTATGAGGTATGTACACGTAGGTACAGAAGGAGTCCGTTCACTGACAGCAAGCAGATTACGGTTATGTCAACCATTGCAGTGACTAAGGACACTGCTCCTGCAGGACACGGATATGTAAAGTGCATCCAGGAGAGGAATATACATCATCATGTAGAGATGCTTCTCCTAATACTTTCTAGGTGTCAGTCTTAACTGCTGCACTTGTATTCTATTCAGGACTATAACAAACCAGAGCTCTATGAAAGGGAAAGGGTCTACCTATAGATTCTTAACCATTGCAATATATAGATCCTGGGAAAGCTGGGTGACTACCAATATCGCCAGACATTCCAGCTCAGTTCCATCAAAGTGAAGAACATGATGTGCAATACCGGACAAGACCTAAAGACAGGTGTGGCGCTGTTTTAAAAGAAGATAACCAAGCTTTAGTCATTCTGTATCACCCCTTTAAGCTGTGATATGTAAAAGGGGTGCCGATAATTCGGCTCCAGAAGTGTTAAAAGAACTGTAAATCTATCAGGAACATAGAAAAGCTGGGTGAGCACAGAAAAACATGTTGGTTGTGACCCAGCTTTCCTGTGGACAGATACAACTATGATTGACTCCATATTGCTGTGAAGCCGTGTCCAGATGATATAATACACAGATGTTGTTGGAGACTAAGAGGAAATCTTGAGTGATATAGAGACCGCTGCTACGTAACAACCTCTGGCTGCTGAATGATATAACACAAGCTCCGCCTCCAGAGCACGGACACGGGGTCTGTGGTTAATCATTTCCTTAAAACGGATGTCTACACTTTACTCAAAGACACAAGAGGAGCAGCAAAAGAGGCAGAAGACACAGAATAAGTCTGCATCGCCCTGGTCATGGTCCTACATCATTGTACGATAGGACCCCTTATCCTAAGGACCTCAACTACCAGCACCACGGGTCCCCGTACATCACAAATCTGAAATCGGTTCTGATTGATCTCATCACTAGGACGAGATGGATCCAACAAGGCCGCCATTATACCAGCCCTGTCAGTGGTGCCGCCTCGGGGTATAGGACTGTAACATCCCCTGATTGTATCTCAGCAGAGATATAGGGGATTAGAAAACCGGTTTTGCGCCATTTTTTGCTTGTTTACCCTCAGAGTGTAGGACCAATAATAATTCACCCAAATTGTGGCCAGACCGGTGGGAGATTATACAGACACAGAGATAACAGAGGGCTGGAGGCTACAGATACGACTCATCATCATCTGCTACAATGTACTCACACTCTGTGCTCAGGAAGGGGGGTCTACTCTCATCAGAGGGGGCACAGGTCTGTATACTGTGAGCTTCACTCCCCAATCTGTGTAATCAGACCTTCATGTATGTTGTTAGTAGCAGCAGAACTGTGAAATATGCAATTATGATGTTCCAGAAGTGCACTGTGGGGGTGTCCTCACACTGCTGTGCTCTGTGCAGTCAGTATTTGGTATTGTCCCTGAAGAAATGTGTAATAATATCTATGTGCATGTTGTTAGTGGCAGCAGGACTGTGAAATATGCAATTATGTTCCAGGATTGTAACTTTTCCAAGTGCACTGTGGGGGTGTCCTCACACTGCTGTGCTCTGTGCAGTTAGTATTTGTTACTGTCCCTTAAGAAATGTGTAATGATACCTATGGGCATGTTGTTAGTGGCAGCAGGACTGCATTAAATATGCATTTATATTCCAGGATTGTAGCTTCTCCAAGTACACGGGGGCTGTGTCCTCACATTGCTGTGCTCTGTGCACTCTGCAGACAGTTAGGTATTGTCCATGGAGAGATGTGTAATCTTTCTGCTGTGTGTGTTAATAGTAGAAGCAGGACTGTGAAATATGGATTTTTATTCCAGGACTGTAATGTACGGAGAGCTTGTCCTCACACTGCTGTACGCTCTGCAGACAGTGTAAGGTATTGTCCCTGGAGATCCGTGTAATCAAATCTTTGTGTATGTTGACTGTGATATATACGGATTTATATTCCAGGATTGTACTGGACTTGTATCCTCACACTGCTGTGCTCTGTGCCCTCTACACTCTATTTAATCTATCAAAGAAGTCTTAAGAAATGAGTCCTGCTCCTACTATTATAAGTCTATGATATACAAGAGTGCGGGATATTATAAGACCCTACACAAAGTGTTACAACACGCGACCCTCCGAGTTCTGTGATCATTATATAGTTCCTCTGGATATGTGCTATAACCACCGTATAAAGTAAGACTTGGATTTTATAATGAGGGGGGGGGGGGGGTTGGATACTAATAATATGCTGTACATTGTCTCTTGCAACATAGTAGATCAATCCATGAAGATGATACTCGATTCTATTCATGTAACTATAGAACACACAGCAAATCCTGGAGATTATAATAAAGAGGGCACGGACCCCCAACCATTATACACACCCTAGGGAAATCCGGGAGTCCCCGTCCTGTAATAACTACATAATAGACACTGGATATTGCAATACAGAGAGCTGCCCTCCTGCTAGTAAGAGCTTCATAACAGTTCATCTACGCAGTACATAGCAGATGTAATAACCGTAATGTAATAACCACAGAACGGATAAAATGAGTGGAAATCTAATACAAACATCCAAATTGCTGCCCGAAAAATCTGAGAGCAGAGCTCATTACCAGGAGGGCTCCCTGAGGCCGCGTTCACGTGCAGCTTTTGTTGATTCACGTTAACAATGTGTTAACGTGTTACGCAATGTTTACATTGTGTTACCAACATGATGTAAACGTGTTGTAAGCACACTGTTAACAAGCTGTAAACGGAACTCGAGCAGGCTTTAAAAAAAGTATGCAGGTCCGGGGCAAGAATGCCCTGTGCCCACCCATTTCGCCACGCCCCCTCCAAGCCCACATGGCGTGGATGTGGCAAAGTCCTGATAATTATACCACCATCTTGAACGGCGGACAAAGTTGCGATCATTTCGGGGCTTCTACGTCACAAAAAGTATCTGCCTGGACTGTAATAAAGTTATAATAGACATATATTATATGTAGGGAGTATAGGGGACTTTTATAGAGAGCAGCCCCCTCCTGCAACACCCATGCACAGGGATGACTTTGCACATCCCCCCGGGGGATCTTATTATGTAAAGCGCCAGTCTCCACCCCTGTACTGTAATAACTATATAATAGTTATACATTATACAGAGGTAGGGGAAGTGTTATAAAGTGCAGCCACTTATTCTGAATGAACAGGGCTAAATTTAAAGAGAACCTGTCACCAGGTTTACCCCACTAATCTACCAGCCCCCTTAGGTAGGGGATGAAATGCTGTTTCTAGACTTCCCTCTTGTAGGCGAAATCTCCATCAAAGTCAGACAAATATGACTCTTCTCACGTCATTTTCACATTAGAAGAGTCAAGTTTAGTGGTTGCAGGGGCAGTGTCGTCTTCTATAGCACCTAGAAACATGCTGCTGGTGTCATATTAAAGATCAGAATCTCACGTTGCCAATGAAGCTTACGGACAGAGATACAGACAGCTAAAGATACGGAAATGGAAGCTGCAGGTAAAGATCTACTCTTTAACTACCTAAATGTCCAGTTCTGCAGCTTATAAAACTGTAAGCTGAACTGTAGGATCTGAAAGATGAGATTCTTATCTTTAATATGACACAACATGTTTCTAGGTGCTACAGAACAGATGATAGGGTCTTCTGAATTCACTCTACCCCTGCAACCACTAAAATTGACTCATCTCATGTGAAGGAGGTGAGAAGAGTCATATTTGTCTGACTTTGGGGGGAGATTTTCTAGGTAAATGGATGAGATTCCACACAAAGGAGGGAATTCTAGAAATTAAATTTCATTCCCCTACCTGAGGGGACTTGTAGTTTAGTAGGGTTAAATCCTTGTGACAGAGTCCCTTTAAGAAGTTGGCATCAGTCTCCCATGTCTGTAGTGTAATAACTATATAATAGTCCCAGGGTCAACATCTGCAAAAGAGTTTGTATGTTCTCTCCGTGTTTGCGTGTTTCCTCCGGGTCCTCCGGTTTCCTCCCACACTCCAAAACATACTGGTAAGGTGGATTAGATTGTGAGCCCCATTGCGTAATCTCTGTGCACTCTATAAATAAAGGAACTATTATTGTTATTATAATAGACAATTAGTGGCAGCAATTAGAACAGAGGAGTTGTTGATGGATTCTGAATGGAAGCGGCCCCTGGCTTGTTAGAGGTTAGTTCATGTATATAAAGGACTCCATGCCTGTACTATAATAACTATATAACAGACAAGGGGAGTGGTAGGGAGCTTTACAGAGCAGAATCCTTTCTGAACGGCAGTGATCATGATGAATGGTTGATCCATGAAATACACCTGTACTGTAATAACTATATAATAGATCCTGAGTCGCGGACTTTATAATAAAAGAGGTGGTGCGGGGTGGGCTGTAATAAAGAGCACATCCTTTCGTGATATACACGATGCAGGCTCCCTGGCTCATTAGGGGTTAATTCACAAAGTATATACTATATTCCCGATTTCAGAGTTGGTACACGTCACTCTAAGTAAGTTAGTTTTTCGGGTGCTCAAATAGGTAGTTTTCTGGACAGTACGACTCTTGGTATGAATTAGTCTCCCAGTGGTTGAACTAAGCTGGAAAGATTTGCCGCGGGTATCAGGGTTGCCTAGAACGAAATATAACGGCTAGTTTGAGAAGAGACCGTGGGGCGATGATATATGATCCTTGGGCCAGGGGTCCTCCGATGTTTGAGGCCAATCCGGCCAACAACCAAAACATACAATGGTAGGTTGATTAGACTGGTGAGCCCCATTGGACAGGGACAGATGTGGCCAACGCTGGGCAGCGGTATTGAAGGTTCACCAGGCCGTAGGAATGACTTGCCGGTAATGTTGGGCTTCATAATTGATACAGTTAAGGAATTGTATTTTTAAACACACTGTTTTTATTAAAACAGATTTTAGACATACAATTAAGTAGACCCAGCAAAGGGAGAAGTAGATGGATGGGAGGACGGTGGGTGTGATGATAGGCTGTATGATTAGAGGATCGTAGAGCGGCCCTGGGACTTGATATTTAGTGCAAGTGGATAAGGAGTATTGTGACAGGGAGATTGTAAAACAGTACGTCGGAATTCCGCGTGGGAAACATAGAATAAGGGTTGAACGGGGATGAGGTGGAATGTAATAGAACAATGATCACACATGATGTGGTAGTGGGAGGGTGGCTTGTGTACAGTATACAAAGGGTGACATGGGCGATGGGGGCGCGGGGATGGACTGAGCGGGAGGCGACAACAAGGAGATGTGGGTTATAGTAGAAAGGGAGTGGTGAGGACGGCCATGGGGACATAGACCGCGCGTAGGAGACTAAGGGTCTGAAGGAGAAGCTAGCGTAGAAGGGCAGGATCTCTGGGAGGGTGCGGTGCGTGGCGGACTGGGGGCAGAAAAAAAAGAGGTAAAGGTTCTCGGATGGGGTTGTAGCTACTCTTGTCAAGTACTATTATATAACCGTTATTAAATACAGGCTCTCCCATTTCCTAGTGATGCTAGGACAGCGTCTAGTTATAGAACAGGCAAATCCACACTACAGGCAACTTTACAAAAATTAACATAGGTTAGGTATCCTCGACAGGCGACTAGGTTTCTCTATAAAGGTTGATCTCATCTCATATTATACCCGCCAATATACTTTTAATTTCAAATAGTTGGTAACGTACAACGTATCCTAACTCTTACCTGACTGTCTTTATGAGAATGACAGTTCGTATAATAGACTTTACTTTGCGGAGTAGTTGCCAAAATATCAAGAATAGGCGTTAACCAAACCATCGAATACGTCATTACAAGGAAGCTTGGTCGACCCTACACTTGCTTCAGCAACTCACTTATTATGCGTTTAGAAATAAAGTCATTGTTGTGTTTAGTATTATCACCATATAATGAAAATAGAAGGTGTGTGGGCAGTATCAATACCAAGGGGGGAGATTATTCACTCTTACCCTACAAGTACCTCCGTCTTTTCCAGTTCTCTTTGCTTGACAAAATAAGACTCACCCACTAGTTCACATTTTCAGTCAGAGGCACGGAACGAAACACTAAGAAACATATAGGTCAAATGGAGCGGTGTGCGTCAAAACACTTGACATAGCACATGGTATATAAACGGGGCTATCAATATGAATCATGGTATTCAAATATCATAAGTAAAGAAAAAAAATACACAAACGGAGTCTGAACAAGGACTAGATCCAAAAGATTAATCAATAACACCTAACAACAATCCCATGGACACCATATCGAGTCCACTCCAAGGGATGTAAAGATGGTGTATTGTCGGGGGCACAGATATTATGGGGGGCAAGCGAGAATCATGTATGTTGTGCGCACGTAGCTTGGGTTTTACCTGAGGGCGTCTGGGGGACGGATGTCCGGGTATGTGGCTTTAGATACTACTCGGGGGACTATAGATGCTGTAACCGCAGGGTGTGCGGTACTCCAGAGTTTCGGCCAAGAAGTTCACGAGTGGGAGTGGAGGAGGCATTGCATGAGAAAAACGATGCGCTGGCCGAGACAACAACAACGAGCTCGCAGTGAAGTGGTGTGACTTGGGCCCCCAGCGCTTTCCTCCTGGAGTCTGTGCGACCGGACATCGCCGACCCATCCTTCTCACGCAACGCCATAGCGCCCATTACCCGCACCCAGCTAGCATGCTCCATGTTCCCTGATGGGAACGCCATGCCAATCCCGGCTTAAGCTCCAGTTAACTGGCTTTTGTACCCTCATCACCTGCATGATCTCATATTTTGTATCTGTTACCCACCGATGAATGTCCTTGTATGCTCCAGTTTGTTCTCCCATCATTCGTGGTATAAAAACATACCCGATATCTGTACCGGACCAGGAATTTGTATCCAGCACCTGTATGATGGTCATATCTGATAACCCCAATTCACCATATATTGTTCTGACAAGATATTCATGTCATTACACCGTGCGGACCCCTATCGTATCAGATCGGGAGGAGCGCATACCTAAATTGGTAATTGGGTAGGTGCACCCCCTAGATCGTCTTGTGGGTAAATGCCGATGTGTACCCTGTCAGGTTTGATGCGTGTTGAGGCGCAACTCGGTCCGCACAAAAATTATATGCCGAAAAACAAGTGACCCTCGCCCCTTGCCATTGACTTATTATGCTAGAGCCATATACAGGACAATGATGTCCCCGATACTCCGATTGTACATTGACTCTCCTCCTCCACTCGGTGACTCTGGTCGAAACTCTGGATTACCGCCACACCTGCTAAGTATCTTCGCTCCAGAAAAACAAGCCACGCGGCGGATACCCTCATGTAGTTGACCCCACTAACATATGAAACATCTGGAGGACATCGCAGTATTACCCGACTATGTACTAAGTCGATAATACAAGTTGATGATATATAAGAATTAGTTACCACGCATGTATTCTTCGTCGCACACAATACCGGCGGGCACAATCCTGCTCACCTTTAGTTTCAAATCTCCAGTGCCTTGACGAGGTTCTATGGTAAGAGCCGAAACGTTGCATGTTAATTGGATTGCCAACACTATTTGTCTTCCTTGATGTAAGTAATCTTCAATACCGTACTTGTTTTCAAACGCAATAAGGGTCCAAGTCCTTCTTTATGTATACTTATTCCCCCCGCCCCTGTGCTGTAATACTATATAGCAGACACATTTTCCAGCGCTCCCTATCTATTATAGTGTTATTACAGTACAAGAATGGAACCTGGCATTACTATAAACTATATTATACAATGAGTGTACTCCCGGTAGAAGGGGTCAATCTTTATAATTCTCCTTCTCCCCTCCCTCCATAATCGATTTTAATGTCTATTTATGACATCGGTTATGTACACTCATGATGTTCAGTGTGGCACCCTAAAAACTAACTTACTTAGAGTGAACGTGTACTAACTCTGAAATCAGAAACAGCGTATAACTGTTTCACAAGGAGTCCACACAAACCACATCATTACAACAATAATAACCCTACCACCCCACGTCCCTTATGTCCACCGTATGACACCTTTTCTCCTATGATCCTGAGACCCCGAATCAAAACTAACGAAAAAAGCCAAAATATCGTGTTGCCAAACCCTACCTATGGCCATCCGCTTTCTTGCGAAGTCGCCGAAACAGCGAGTACAGAACCAGCGTAACTTAACGGAAGGCACGAATATCAAGGACCGGAACTCCTGAACGTATTCACTACACTGCTTGCGCCCACATTACACTTAATAATATCTGAAGGTACAAACTGACTATCCGAGAGGGGCCTAACCGGGTAGCAATACTACTGTCCTACCCATCTTAAAGGACCACATACTTTTGCAACACTGTTCCACCAACATTCGACAAAGTGCTCCTTCGACTTAATCACTCTTGAACAGTTTTGAAATATCCCTACAAAACCGGAATCACGCGACAAAAAACCGAAGACAATAATCAAAACCAACAAAACCCATTTGAAGATCAACTAACCTACAAAACACTTAACTTCCGGAAGAATCACACAAAAACATTAATAAGAAAAAACAACCCAACTTAATAGAACGCTTTAAAAAGGAATCAGCAGCAGAAGAAGCGAGACACAGTTAATACAAGAGACAAACCCAGGACTATCTACTTACTGCTACTACATATTCTACTCGCAGGGTATACAGATGGCAAGACAACCTACCCCCACCACGCGAATCCCATACCCCTAACCCTTGGCACAACATTGTTCAACAGCATAATCCATCAATTTCCAGTCCGGCTCCGACTACTATGGACCATCACATGCACTAGGATCTTTTTTTTCCGGATGACAAGGGTGGCGTCTTTGACCGCAGACGTCGGAAGACTCGACGAGGAGGGGAGGACTGTGCCCATATCGGGATAATGCCACACCTGTGCGCCTCCACATTGACGACAAGATCACATGTAATCCTCCTCCCCACTAAGCTATTTCACTCGAGTCCTTCTCCCATTTGAGCCCAGCACAAATTGATGTTTTTAGCAAGCAGAAGGGACTATCGGTTTTTTTTATGCCCCACGACAAAAAACTCTTATAACAACTCCACTCAACTGTGGCAGCTTGATTTACATTACAAAACACAAAAACGCCAACACCGGTTCTTACAGACCATAAAACTCATAAACTTACTTCAACTCAGATCACACCCCATACCTGTGAGCACCCTCTGAACCCCACAATGCTCTTATAATAACTATCTGCCGTATTTATTAGGTCTTTCCACTAGAAACTTTTATGCCCCCCAAAAAAGATCATTCAGTGGAAAACTTCATAAGCATTATAACAGAAGACTAATCAATTCAGAAAGACCAGAGCAGGCAAACTAAAAGCTACACTACCCTAACAACTTTAACCAACCTAAGACGCAACACAGGGGCAACTATATTTCCCTAGCCACGATAAACCGCTCATGTCAACCAGCTGACACGTGGGGTGCCATACTAGTTATGGGATAGAAGGGATTATCAAGATGATGAACTTCCTAAAACAGACAGCACATCCTTCAGATGAACATGTCTATCATAAAGAACATGGCCATAACACCGCCAAACATACCAACTTTGCCCCACCAACCACAACCTGAAACGCTTTCCAATGCCCGAATCAATCCTCCCACCATTACCGACACCTTCACAGTAATAAATAAGACACGACACATTCTGGGTAGTGAAACGATGGGATAGTAAGAAGAAGTGGGGGGCAAGCTGGAAAAACAACACAACTTTCTATTCAACCAATCCTGGTTATACGAAATACCTGTGAGTCATATATTTTACCCCCAAATCCATAAACGGGCGCCTGCCAACAAACCACCAGCATACCCTAGTAGCCTCGACTTATTCATTTTATCCCCACTCGCTATTTTTGTAGAGAAATACTCCCGCCGCCTCACTAAGCATCCCGCGCTTTTCTACTCGACAGAACGATTTTTTCGCTTCCCGTAACTTACCACCTACACAAAAGCCATTCTAAGTTACATGGGATGATATCAAAGCCTCTAACTAGTATACAGCGCAGCATTGCAGGGCCTCTACAGAAAGTCGGTAACCCAACGAATTGGTGAAACTCACAAAACCCTCTCCAGAGTTAAACATTTAATGCCTGGACCCTACCACTTTAGTCTCTACTTGAAAATTACTATACTTCATGGTATCATTACACGTTTTAAAACCTTCAATCAGAGGTCCGGAGCCATTTTCTCACAACGTAGTGTCACCCTACCCTATGCCACACATTATATATGTCCTCCTTTGATTCCCAATTATCCAATTTACATTCACACCCCCAACAGCCCGTTTTCAAAATCCCAATGCTCTACTTTGTTGGCAAAGTGTTTTAATAGATGATATACTGTGCGATATGGCGGGGCCCCCTAAGCACACTGATCGACTATCCACACCTACCTAAATTCAATATGGCCCGAATACAAGTTCACATATTAACCACAGCCACAAAAGAATAACGACTTCTTAGATACCAACATCACCAGATCAAAGACACATCAGGTAGGTCTTACAATTGCCTTGGACACCTATTCCCTGAAATACCACCATACTTACCTAAGCCAGACCGCTAACAACGCCTCTTACCTACTCTATGCTACTAGTTTGTTCATTCCACCACCTCAAAAGAATCCCTCCCCAACTCCCCAGATGCAGCAGAGGTTTTTCGGCATGACTATCTCCTCTCCGATGCTCACACAGAGATAAATAAACGTCTGCTACGAAATGGCGGACAATTTAAGACCCTGCGCAGCGGAATAACCCTAAACGCTAGTCATTGAGGACCACAAATAACACCACTGGGCGATGAGAAGGAAGAAACAAATTAACATGTATCAAGCTTCATCCTCAAAACCAATACATCATCCTACCTAATATTTCAACTACACAAATCATAAGAAAAGCATTGGTCATCCATCACTAATCAGCCGCCGCTCTATCCCTATTTGGCACATACATTTTCTCCCACTTCACTTTCAGTCACACTCCTCCCCACCTTAGATATATCTTCAGTGAAAGCGGATGAAGGGCTCACTCCAAGCCAAAACTGGACAACTTTTTCCTACAACTCCTATGCAATGGCACTATTCCCATGCTTAACTACTGCTCTCAATCCAACAACTTACTGAATGGGGGATAGATTATCCCACCCCAGAACCTGGCATGACATACACGATCAAAGACACTTCACTGTAACTCCTCATTCTGATTTATGTCATTAAATGCCCTTAGTTGCGGTCCTTGTGCTAATGTAGAGAGACTGGTCCGCATATAAAAGACCGCATTCTAACACACAAGTCGGACATTCGATTTAATAAACTTTTATTATACCCTTACCCTACCACTTCGCTCAAGCTCAACATAATATCGCACACAATTGAGATTCCAGTGGTGAACATGTTCCGCCACCCACCACGGGGCGGGAACAGGATAAAGTCACTTCTAAGCAATCACACGCTAGAAGCGTTTTCTGGATTCACGGCGACTCAACGCATTGGCCCCCAATTGTTACTTAATAGGGAATATAAGCAATAATACAGAATGATGATCAAGGTGCATTGATCGCAATCTTTTGTACTGACCTTCACTATTACTATTATGTTCCTTTACAGATTCCCAGTGCATTTCCCGGCAGACCACAGCATTGTCAATATGATATTGTCCCTTCCCATCTTATTTTTCCTTTGACCTTTCATGCTCCATACAGCCCATACACCCACACATACATTTCATGTCAATCAGGACCAATTTAACACTGATCCAGTACAGCATAATTTCGCCTAATGTACACACATACTCTTACAGACACCCCATATTCATAACTCGTGATATACTCATTACTCCACGATTCCACTCTCGCAGTAGACACCATCATCTTGTTCACTATTCAGATGCCCAATCCCGTTCCATATTATTGTTAATCATTATTCTTACAGTAATTAACACTGATCCAGGACACATACTTCTCGCCTATTTACCCACATACTCGTACACACACCACATCTTCACTACCTCGTGATATACCATTCTCACAAGAGTCCGTAACCACGTGCAGTCATCTGACAAAACCCTCAACTACCTATCATCGCTTCATTTTTTCTTTCTTTCAGTATTTAGGCCGGTTCTCTTGCCCATACCGATCCCTATTCGAATACGAACAGCATCCGATTCAGATCACACCCCCTAATTTACACTGCCAATTACTCACATCCACGATCATCACTCTTTCACCCAAATTCTCTTCTCTCCGGCTTCTGATTTCATTTCGCGATCGCTCATGATACTTGTGACTAATCTTCCCGTTCCACTCTGGAACGCAAGCGAACCCATTGGTAACCGAACGTCACTCTCTATCGCGCTTCCGGTCTGCTCTCATATATACCAAAAAGCTAGAGTATAAGGGACTTGCGATCAAGTGGCTTTGATAACCGGCCACGGGCATTTCCTCACTCCTCCATTAAGAGCGTGGGACCTCAGATAGACCAGTCCAGTCTCAAGGCATTATCCTCTCTCCCTCATACAAGCGGACGCATGAGAACGCCTCCTCGCGACTTCTCCATCATCTCAGACTTCTAGAATGCATCCATTCATTTTAAAATCCAGGTAACTGTGTACCTTCACCTGTCATTATCACATATCTGGTATCTTCCCTGACCATGAATTATGTCCTGTAATGCTCTTTGTACCATCATCTGGATTATCAGCCTACTGGACCGTGACCCGTAGAGGAAACAGAACCATGAATTCCTGTGTATGTAGTTATCCCTCACCATGTTTAGCAAATCACTGCATATCTGATCACCCATAAATTGTTCCTATAGCCTCATTTTCCTATCTTTCATCCACTATACTATGTGTGTAGGGTCCACCCCTATATCGTAATCCTATGTGTATCCGCCCTACAGTTTGTTGACGCAACTCTGTCCATCGTTATATTTATGCCAAACAGCCGCCTTGCCATTGTATTATGTATCTCCTATTACCAGGATTCATCTGATTCCCTATACCTCCTCGATTAATCCATTACCAGTCCTCCTTCCCCGCCTCCACATCGCTGACCTCTGGGTGAAAACATCTGGATACCGTCCTCAAGGCCTATACGAAAATACCAACAACAGGACTGCTAATGAACATCTTCCCCCACTCGACACTCAAGCTCACTCTACGGAATCCATCATAATTCCCTCGACGACATGAACCATCTGTAGGACTCCACCGTATCTACCATGATAGCTAAATGTATATAATTTTGTAATAGTAATGAATCTCTAGTTATATACCACCTGTTATGTCTGACCCCACGTGCTCACTTTAGTTTCTAATTCTCCAGTGCCTGACGAGGTCTATGGTAAGAGCCGAAACGTTGCATGTTAACTTGCGATTGCCACACACTATTTCCTCCTTGTGTAACATAATGATCTCATCACTGTTTTTTCAAACGCACATAAGGGTGCCAAGTCTTCTTCGTTATGAAATACCGCTATATTATAATACATAGCACCATCCAAGTATCACAAACACACAGCACTGCGCACAGTTTAACGACAGTGCAATATACAACACGCAACACCAGATGCACACCACCATCACGCACAGAATTACCTAGCAATACTACCAACACGGAACAGGCCATATATTATCAAGCCACATAACGCACAAGATCTACAAGTAAGCATATATCATTAACAAACACAAAACACTAAAACATGTTCCGGTAACACACGCACATTAAACGCCTACAATATACAGAAGCAATATATTACACCCACGCATCTCAGTATGTAACCCAGCACTATGCACCAATCTACCAGCATATATACACAACGCATCCAGTATATACAGCACCTATGCAGCAGATATACAGCAGATATACAACCCCACGCATCAAGAAAGATAACCAAGAACATAAGGTAAAGCGGAGCCCTTATTGACGATTCGGGCAGACAAAGATTGGGCCGGTAGGGAGATGGGGTGCCAGTCATAACCCTCACAACATGAACTCCCGTATATAGCATCATATCATAACAAAAGTAGCGGGAGGAACAGGGTCATCCATACTATATACAGCACATATGCACAGATATTACGCATCTATAAACAACTCCCTCCAGTAAATATCTACAGCAAATATGATAGGCACAATATACCGCAGAATATAAGCCCCGCTTCCTCCATTATACACAAATTTCCAATACAGACATCAGATCAATGGATAGTGCATAATACCACTTCATCCAGTATATACAAGCACAAATCGCTACAGATCTACAGCATATAATACTCACACACTCCAGTATACACAATCGAACTAATGCAACACAGATAGTACAATAGTGCATAAGATCGACCCAAAATACCACATATAAACCAATACCCTCACTTGCATTTACATATGTTAAGCAATTAATATTCTTCCGCCAGCTGGAAGTCGCTTCGGAACTCAGGAACCACGGCTGGTAACAGCTGGATCAGAGCCAAGAAGGTGTACGTGCCCCTGTTTGTGCGAGGAAAGGCCAACCAAAGCCAGATATTAGGCACACAAACGTGACGTGACTTCTGTTATGGCGCCTTGCCGTGAACTCGATATGAGGCGGTAACCAGGCGGTAACGCCTAAGCGCGCGGCCGGGCCCGCTCTGACGGGCGTGCGTAGCACAACATGCAAAGGTTGAGTTTGGTCAAAGGATTGCGGGGCTGAGTCGTACGCACGTCTGATGTTGTTGTTGTATTGCCATGTTGCCCGCCACATCTCTCCCGCCCACTTTCCTCTGTCGCTCCTCCTCTGACCTGCTGCAAGCAGTAATAGATTGTGGGTGGGCCCCTTCTTTGGAGCTCCCCGGGACCCCCGCACTTGCCCAGTCAACCTTCGTGCTGATCGGCGGGCTCGATGCTCAAAGTGTTCTTATATCCAAGCAAATCGAAGACTTTTCGGTGAAATTTTACTCTTTCTTCGAAAAATCATATTAAAAGGGCAGGAAAATCCGATTAAACATAGGTTAAGTATTTTTCTTCATATTCGTATCATAAGACTTTTAGGAAATGTACATCAAAATGGGCATTGCAATCATTGCAATGTGAATGGTGTAGAAAATAAGAACAGGAACCAATGTTAGATTCAATGCACATATTGAAAGATATATTCATATCATTTCTGTGAGCAGCAGTGCTCCTCTGAAATGGATACTAAAGAACTTGGCTCAAGCCTATAATATTGCGTGAATACACATGCTTTCACACAGTCACGTCATAGACCCTAGGTACCCTAGTGATAATGTTCTTCTTCCCTTCTGTTAAATAATCTAAAACAAACCATCATATGGTGCCTTTTGGGCCTACATAAGAGTTGTTGGGTCTCAGACCAGGAATACTTCTCCTGCTTAAATAGTAACAATAGAAGGGGAAAGCTTTCATTCATCTGTATGAGTGATACATTGTCTGGTATTTTTCCCGACTGCT
>WNYA01000324.1:93653-188962 GCA_019512145.1 Engystomops pustulosus | reverse complement strand
GCAGTTATATTCTTGTACATAGGGGGCAGTATTATAGTAGTTATATTCCTGTACATTGGGGCAGCTGTTTCTATGTACATATGATGTTTACATGGAGAGGGAGCTTTCTGTGCATATGTCAGACACTCCATGTGTAAAAATAACATTTATTGTCTGTAAAATGACTGTATTGTGACTTGTAAGACTTTCCCACCCATCCTCATTGCAGTCATAATTCATCATCCTGTTACCATAACACATCAGCACATTCCTTGTGACCTGCATTCAGTGAACTAAGGTGAAAGTTGTCTTTTCTTCTTGAAAGAAGCTGTCGACACTTATATTTCCTCACCCAAAACTGTCACATTAAAATTAATTTTCCATTATTTGCAGTGCTCTATTACAGTATAATGGCACATTGAATATTGCAGATATCACTAACCATCAGTAATGGTGACCTTACACACTGCCGCCAGTGTTATGTATTGTCCCTGGAGAGATGTGTAATCATATATTTGTGTATGCTGTTAGTAGCAGCAGGACTGTGATTTACGGATTTGTATTTTAGGATTGTAGCTTTTCCAAGTGCACTGGGGGCATATTAAGAATTTTATGAAAAATATGCTCCAGAGCTCCACTCACCTGCTCTGAGTAAAAGCAGTGCTTGGTTTCTGGTTGAAAACAAAATCAGTCACTTATAAAAGTCTGTTGAGTAGTACTAGGCAAAGTCCTTCTAAAAAAACATTGGGGCAGATTTACTTACCCGGCCCATTCGCGATCCAGCGGCGCGTTCTGTGCACAGGATTCGGGTCCGGACGGGATTTATGAAGGTAGTTCCTCCGCCGTCCACCAGGTGGCGCTGCTGCGCTGAAAAGCATCTATACGCGCCGGAATACACCGAGCTGGACCAGGTGAAGGTAAGTGCTTTCCAAGCGACACATTTTCGGTTATTAAATGCGGCGTTTTTTCCGAATACGTCAGGTTTTCGTTCGGCCACGCCCCCCAATTTCCGTCGCGTGCATGCCAGCGCCGATGCGCCACAATCCGATCGTGTGCGCCAAAATCCCGGGGCAATTCAGGTACAATCGGCGCAAATCGGAAATATTCGGGTAACACGTCGGGAAAACGCGAATCGGGCCCTTAGTAAATGAGCCCCATTGTGCACATGGAAAAGCTACAATAATGGAAATGTAATCCATATTTCACAAAAGGCTTTCACAAAGGTCTGATTACACATTTCACCAGGGACAATCCCTAACACTGTGCTGCTTTATATAACATATTTGTTGTTTTGTCCTATTTTATAACCTTTATGATACATTGTATTATACTATTGCAAAATAATATAATATTTCTTTATGTTTTAACTTGTTTATTACATTATTTGGTTTATTAAAATCCATTATATTCATTCCCCAGTTATTACAATGTGCATCATTATTACCCATTACTTTTTATTCTGTTATTATGTTGTGTTATTAGGCTTCAAGTTGGGTTTATACAAACCCCAGGAAGAATTAAGTAGAGAAATGAATTAAAGGAAATGTACACTCACAGGCCACTTTATTAGGTACACCTGTCCAACTGCTCGTTAACACTTAATTTCTAATCAGCCAATCACATGGCGGCAACTCAGTGCATTTAGGCATGTAGACATGGTCAAGACAATCTCCTGCAGTTCAGACCTAGCATCAGTATGGGGAAGAAAGGTGATTTGTGGCCTTTGAACGTGGCATGGTTGTTGGTGCCAGAAGGGCTGGTCTGAGTATTTCAGAAACTGCTGATCTACTGGGATTTTCACGCACAACCATCTCTAGGGTTTACAGAGAATGGTCCAAAAAAGACAAAACATCCAGTGAGCGGCAGTTCTGTGGGCGGAAATGCCTTGTTGCAGGGAGGGGGAGTGCTGAGGGAGCAAGGTGTAGACAGTGTAACAGCCGGTGAAGCTGCAGAACAAAGGGGCTCTGGTAATGCCCCCCTGAGCCAATTTGACTCATTAGAGTAATTGGATTTTAGAAGGAAAGAGGCCATGGATAACAAATCCATAACAAATGGATAACAAATGTAATATTATTATTAACAAATATAATATATATTACCACAGTCCTGAATCGTTGGTTTACCATGATGGATTTCCTTTAAAGGCTTCAAAATATTGGGGGTCCAGCACTGGGCACCCCCAATTATTGATTGAAGTGCCTCGGTGAACCTGTAATATTCATTGGGGAACAGGACTGAGTGGCAATACCAAGTACAGCCACAACATGATGTATGGCGCTGTTCATGATCTCATCTCTTTGAAATGCCCCTTTAAAATTACAGAAATGAGCTTCAAACAGAATTCTGTAGATCACAAAAACTGTAATTTGGAAGTTTTCCTAAAATTCTTCAGCTGTTATTGATACACAAGGAGCCGTTTTATTACAAGTCAATATCACTAATTATCATCGAGCCGATGCCGGAGGTTTCTTCTCTCCATCTATTGACTGTGTCTAGGACTAGTCCAGGCTTCATATATAGCAGGGCTGGAGATATGTGCACAGCCAAATTATCAATATTAATTACTTGTGTCATTAACCCCCATATTCCCCATCCAACAAGTGCACTAAGGGTAGTAAGTGCAGTATCCGCCATGTAGTAAGTGCAGTATCCGCCATGTAGTAAGTACAGTATCCGCCATGTAGTAAGTACGGTCAAGATGGCAGTATCCGGCCACAGGTTGTACCAGTAAGTGCAGTCCGCCATGTAGTAAGTATAGTATCCGCCTTGTGTAGGCAGTATCCGCCATGTAGTAAGTACAGAGTATCCGCCATGTAGTAAGTTGCAGTATCCACCATTGTGGTAGAGGTATCCACCAGTAGTAATATGCAGTATTCCGCGCATGTAGGAGTGCAGTATCCACCCAGACTATAGAAGGTCATGATGCAACACAGTTTAAGACTGCCCAGCCAGCAATACAGGCCGGTATAATAAATGTGTTGCTCTCAACTCAGCGCGGTGTGCTCTATAACATTGCTGCGCTGAAGGATAGGACACTATGGTACGCTCCTCCCTGCTCTACTAACTGCTGCCTGTAGATAGGACGACTATGGGGGCATATTTTACTATTGGATCATCTCGATCCCTGCGCGTCTTATGTTGCGATGGATTCGGGTTTTCCGGAGGGTTCACTAAGGCAGGTTTCTCGCCTGTTGTCCACCAAGGTTGGCGATTGCTGCGCTGAAGTTCCCCGGAGGCGCGCTAGGAATGCTCTGAAATTTCAACCGGCCTTTCACTTGGTGAAGGTATTAAGTGCAAATTTTCGCAACACATGTTTATTTTAAATTGCGGCTTGGTTTATCCAAATCCGTCGCGGTTTTCGTTTTGTCGGCCACGTGCACTCCGACTTCTGTCGCGTTGCCATCCCGCGCCGATGCGCACAAATCCGTTTTGCTGCTGCCCTGCAAAATCCCGGGGCAATCAGCGGAGAAATCGACCGCAAATCGGAAATATCGTTCAGTGCGGTAACCACGTCGGGGGAAACAACGCGAATGTCGTGGCCCTTTAGTCAAAGAGACCCTCCCTATGTGCGTCCACATGCCTATAAACATGGCTGCTTGCAGATAGAATACTGATACATGACCGCTTAGCTCCTCCTGCCTATAACACATTTATGGAGCTGGTAAGATGGCTCTGTCAGGGAATGTAGTAGCAGGATTTAACTTTCACAATTCTTTCTGCTAGTCGATTGCACTTACATTGCACACAGGAAGACGGATGCGTGCAAACTCCCTCAGATCGGAGCCACGGATAGTTCGGGTTGCAATGATCTCTAGTGAATACCCGGCACAGGGCATTATACACGGACATATGCACTTTATACTGTAACTCTAGGGACAGTGGTAAGTAAATGTGCCCCCTATATATCTGCTCAGCTCCATCCTGCTATATAACACGAGACTGCCTAATCATTTATAGGATCACTTTGTACACACTCTCGTTCAACTACTCCTGCTCTCTAACATGCTGCCTGCAGTATTATGAACATGAACATCTACACAGATCACCTTCCTGCTCTTTATACCATTTGATTGCATAGGGACAATGTAAATTGCTCCAGCCCCCGCTGACTTATTAAACATGCGGCCTTGCCAGATACGAACAATCTGCTCAGCACCCTCCTGCTCTATAACAGCGCTACAGATAGGACACTCAGACAATCTGCTCAGCTCCCCATGCTCTGAAGAATCATGCTGCTGCAGATAGGGACACTATCTTAAAATCTTGCTCATCTGTTCCTGCCTTATAAACATGGCTTGCCTGCAGATAGGACACAAGACAATCTGCTCGCTCACTACTGTCTATACATGCTGCCTGCAGATTTAGGACACTTGTTACAATCTGCTTCAGTATCATCCTGCTCATAACATGCTCTGCCTAGTTACAGCTGAGTACAATCTGCTCGAGCTCCTGCCTGCTCTAGTAAGTCAGGCTGCCTGTGCAGATAGACCACTATGTACATCTGCTCAGCTCCTCCTCCTCTATGAAAGCAGCTGAAGTACGATAGGACTAACATGTACATTTATGCAAATGCTCCATCCTGCTCTGATAACTACTGTCACTGCATAGGTACAATAGATGTTACATTATGACCGGCTCCTCCTGCTCTCTATTAACAGTGTCTGTTCCTCCATATAGGACAAAATGTTACAATACTGATCAGCCCTCTCAATGCTCTATAATAATGCCTACTACAATGTGCTCAGTATTGCACTGGCGTCAGCCGTTGGCTCGTAACCCTTGGTTATGTAGGTTATCAGAAATAATGACAGCGTCGTCATGTAGGAGATGGAAGTGTTCTTCTAACCTGGTAGAGGGTAGTGGGTTTCTTTCATCTGTATAAGGTTATCAATGTTTATGTGTAGTTTTCTACTCAGTTAAAGATCTGCAGGGAAGACATGATTTTATGGTGGATTAAATGCCGATTAGAACCCCACATTAGAACCTCCATTGTTTCCAATTAAAAGGAATTTTAATGGGAGTTTATACACAATATCGAGAAGTTTTAGAGATAGCTTTTGTTTATAAATGGACAATTGCCCAGCATCTGCAGTGCTTTGCAATTCAGAGAGTTACATAGTGGTACCCAAGATACGCACCAAGCCAACCAGCTCATAGTTTGTACCTAATTGTTAGTACGTAGTTGATCCCTGTATAATGGTGCTTAGATACATAGCAAGCTCCAGCTCTGGGTATGGTAGATACTTTGTATTAATGGTGGCTTAAGAATACAGCAGCTGCTTGTGTATGTGTAGTATACGTTTGTAAATGGTGGCTTCTAGATACAGGATCAGCTCAGCTCTAGTATTAGGTAGTCCCCTGCTTAATGGGGCTAGATACAGCAGCTTCATGCTCCGCTTGTGTATGGTAGAATTGTAAATGGTGGTTATTGATACAGCAGCATCAGACTCTTGTGTATGGTAAATACTTGGTATAATGGTGGGCTAGATACAGCTAGATTCAGCTCTATGTATTGGTATATTTACCTGTATAATGGTGCTTGCTTAGATACAGCAGCTCAGCTCTTTTGTATGGTAGATACTGGTAATGGTGGGCTTAGATTACGATAAGTCAGCTCTATGTATTGTAGACTGTATTAATGGTGGCTTAGAACAGCAGCTCAGCTCTATGTATTGTTACGCTAGGTATACTGTGGTAGGGCTTAGATGTTTAGAAATAACTCTTTTATATGGTAACGATTTCTATATTGACAGCATTAGTACAGCATTTCATCACCCTTTATAATAGGGATTACAATACCAGCGTATCACAGTGAGAAAGTTGATGTTACAGCTTCAGTGATATTCTTTTTGCATAGTTGTGGTAGAAATGAGTAAAAGTTCCTATTTTTGCGTCAACAGTCACCGACACGATAGGTTATGGGAGAATAATGACCCCATCACAACTTCAGTTTTCTCCACAGGCCTCCAAGATTGACTATATATGTGAACCCTACTTATTTTGCGACCAGTAAAAGAAGGCATATTTCTGACGAAGGGAAGACAAGATTCTGAAATATATCTGAAAGGATACAAAAATAAACACATTTATTAACTCTCTATTTCACCATTATTAGTCAAAGAAATGTCAGCATGTTTACAAGTGACATAAGCAGCCTGTGTTCTATCCGTCCAGCTGTGTAATTTTGGTGTCCTGGATCCAACATGTAAATCTTCTGACTGTGGTGCTATCTTCTCATGAATAGCTTCTCATATCTGGCTGCTGCAGTGCTCTCTTGCATCCTGCCCTTGAACTCAGGGACACAGGGCAACTTCTGCCTCCCAAATCAGGCATGTGCAGAGACCTTGTCCAAAGCTTAGAGGAACTTATAAGTCTTGTATAGCAGAGCTGACTGTTGTTTTTAGGGAGGTTCAGCAGATGTGTTTTTGAGTCCATCAGCCTACAGGATTCTCAACATACTACTCACCTCTCATCTCTCTTTTTTCTATGTGTCAGACATTGTAGAGATGTCGAAGCGAAATAGAAAGTGTAGATAAAACACACGTATCCAAATTACATTAACTGGTAAATTATTTACGTTCTCAAATAATTAAATGATTTCTGCCTGAAATATAAAGAACGTTTAAAGTTCAACTATTATGTTCGGTTTATAAGAAATTGTGTTCCGCACAAAAATTACAGCCAACTCAAGGGTAGAATTTAAGTTGATTAGTTTAATACCGCTTCTTGTATATCAGCAGCAGAAATAAGATAAATCCTGTACCTGATACTGGTAAGCCACATTGTCAGCTCAGATACGTCTCTCATATAGCACAGGATGAACATTATATTGGTTAGTAATTGCTAAAGTTAAAAAGATTATTGTGTAAAAAAAATCCTTGATTAAAATTTTGATCATTTTTTTTCAGGGAAAAACCCTTTGAAAGGGTTTAATAATTTCTTATATTAGGGACAAGGACTGTGTATCATGAATTGCAGGTGCCAGAGACAGATGGAAGGATTTGTGTATACTTTAGACTGCCAGACATGAAGAAGGATCAACAATGTGTAAGAAATTATATGTGATCTAATTCTTTTCAGTAAGTGAAGCACAAGAATTAGTGTATGAAGTATATTGTATAACTGGGGTTGTTTGTTTAGTTATAAAAGGGAGTCTGAACCTCAGAATGGATTCGCCTGCAGAGTTTTCGAATAAAGGCCCAGCCTTACTGATCCATGATACCTTGAGCCTGCATCCTGTCTGATCCAGACTCTTGAACTTAAGCTTTAATCCGGATTCAAAAGCTTATACCGAGCCAGATCCTGCCTGATCGAACCCTTATCCCTCAAACTTGAATCCAGCCACTCACAAACGGTTATACTTAGTTTGTATCCTGGCCGATCATAATACCTTGAACGCCAGCGCAAAGTCCAGATCCCCAAAATCTGTACCTGACCTTGGTCCGCATGATGCCAGTTATTCTGTCCCACCCCAGCCTATCCGGATCCCAGAACCTGAATTCAACTGAATCCCGGATTCTGCCAATTCAGCACCTTCCATCCCAGCCTTAATCTGGTATTAGTTACGAACCTGGATTTTGTTCTATCAGAACTTGAACTGAGTACTTATGCTGGACTCTGAACCTTGTACCTGAGCCGGGTTCTGCCTATCCACGAAACTATGAACCTTCAACCTAATCCTCCAAGAAAACCTTAATTGTTAACTGAGCTGATACACAGGTGACTACATTTATTTGGATCTTTTTTTTATTTGCCTTGATTACAGCACATACTGTGAGAATGGCGATTATCGGACCGGTAGTCCTTAAACACAGGTGTTTGCGAGGACATATTTGGTTATAGATGGGCAGTGGTTTGAGGGGGAATTGCGGGATGCACCCCTTTTCCCATGAGAGACTGTTTGTATATGGAAATGAGACACAGCCAAAAACACCACTCTGAATACACAAATCGCTACATGAATAGTAAAGAAAACAAATACAAAATCAACATTCAATTCCATCTACAGTGGAACCTCGCGGGATTACAAGGATAACTTGGTCTACAAGTGTTTAGGAGAGAACAAGTTGGTATTTACGTTACACTACTACTTTCAGCCTTCATTTTGACCAGGCAAGCATCTCATTTAGTTCTCAATAAGACTTTGCATTACATGCCCTGAGTCCCAACCCCCCTCCCCCAAAGAGGACATATGGGGTCATGTACTAAGGGCGCACAGTATTAAGAAAAGTAAAGAAGATAATTCACAAAGGTCTGATTACACATTTCACCAGGGACAATCCCTAACACTGGCTGCAGAGAGCACAGGGCACAGCAGTGTGAGGACACACCCCAGTGCACTGGAATATACATCTATATTTCATATATTTAAGTATATCTATATTATGAGTATATTTCTATACTATCTGCAGCAAATAACAACATGCATAAAGGTATGATTACACCTTTCTTTAGAGACAATCCCTAAAACTGGCGGTAGAGAGCACGTAGCACAGCAGTGTGAGAAAAAGCACACAATGGGGGTCATTTACTAAGGGCCCGATTCGCGTTTTCCCGACGTGTTACCCGAATATTACCGATTTGCGCCGATTTCCCCTGAATTGCCCCGGGATTTTGGCGCACGCGATCGGATTGTGGCGCATCGGCGCTGGCATGCACGCGACGGAAATCGGGGGGTGTGGCCGAACGAAAACCCGACGGATTCGGAAAAAACGCCGCATTTAAAACCAAAAATCTGTTGCGGAGCTTGCACTTACCTTCACTCAGTCCGGCTCGGTGAACTCCAGCGCGTTCCGATGCTTTTCAGAGCAGCAGCGCCACCTGGTGGACGGCGGAGGAACTACCTTGATAAATCCCGGCCGGACCCGCGCGGCTGGATCGCGAATGGACCGGGTAAGTAAATCTGCCCCATTGTGCACATGGAGTTGCTACAAAAATTGAAATGTTATTTATATTTTACAATTCTGCTGCTACTAACAGCATTCACAAAGTTCTTATTACACATCTCTCCAGGGACAATCCTTAACACTGGCTGCAGAGTGCACAGAGCACAGCAGTGTGAAGACGTGCTCCCCAGTGCACATGGAGAGGCTACAATCCTGGAATATAAATCCACAGTCCTGCTGCTGCTAACCACGTACAGAAAGGTATGATTACACATCTCTCCAGGGACAATCCATAACACTGGCTGTAGTCTGTGTAGTCACACCTGCTGACAGGTTCCCTTTAACTGTGGCACATAGAGGCTTCGCTAAGGTGGAGAGGACACCCCATGGCTGTCTGAATTTGGTGAGATAATTATTGGGGTCCTTTAATGCATCCTATGGCAGACCAACCATTAAAGGCTTAAATAAGAACCTTGTCTGTGATTATGGAATTGCCCTTTAAGCAATGTAGCTATAAAGTCATCTAATAGCTATTAATTTTGTCTTCTGCTTGGACCTGGGGCAAACCACTAGATGCTGTAGGACAGAGGTGCATGTGTTACTACGTGATTTAGCACGAATACAATAAACCCAATACGTATTTTTAGAGCAGGAACAAGCGGCGCTGACTGACAACCCGACTGACGGTGGTGGAGGAAGGGAACAGCCCCGGACCATCATTATATCACCTCTCAGCAGATTTTCTGCACTTTGTAATTACATGGTAAGTCTATGGCAGACACCCACACAGCCGGCACGTCGGGCTCCCCAGGGTGTCGTCCAAGTGGAAATCAGTAGAAGCAAATATCATGTCATCTCCCTCTAAGATCAGAGTCATGAGGAGCCCACGTGGCACCAGCACCAGGCGCCGAGGCTCTGGCGGAACATCAGATGCTGAGATGTTGTATCCAATGTGTCATGTAACAAACAGACCCCTCCGCCCACTGTGACCTCTCTGGATGTTATTATAGTCCTAGACTGCAATGATCAGCTGTAAGGTGTATATTTTATAATTGAAGTTCTAGACAAATTTCTTTTTTTGGTCCCAGTGACAATTGGAGTTTTACAATTTTTTGCTGTAATTGGAGCAATAAAGCTTCATTACAGACACCTTACAGCTGATCATTACAGCCTGGGACTATAGTAAAGCATTCAGAAAGCTTCACCAGAGGTCACAGTGGGCAGTGGGGTCTGTCTGTAACTAGGGGGCAGTGTGTCCTTAAGTAGGGGACCTCCTGTATTGCTACTTTGCGCTTTTCTCTTCTTAGTTTTGTCTGTAACTAAGGGTCGTCTGTAAGTCGGGTGTTCTTAAGTAGGGGACCGCTTGTATTGAGCTTCTAAATTCTGGTGTAGATGGCAGGTTAGAAGATCCTAGTGTGAAGCTTAAGGGTCAGTAACAAGCCGAGGTCAGGGCAGCACTGAGTGTAATGGAAGGAAAGATGAATGCGGCCAAGTACAGAGATATCCTGGAAAACCTCTTCCAGATGTTCTGGACCTCAGACTGGGCCGAACCTTCCAACAAGACAATGACCCTAAGCACACAGCTGAGGCTTCAGAACATCTTTGTGACAAGCACAAGACAACCAGGGATAATATAATATGTAAATTTGGATAAAGACATTTTTATTAGGACACCAGGGATAATAATAAACACTATGGAAGTAAACACTATCCTTCCAGGGATAACATAATACATACATTTGGATAACAAAGTAGTCCCTAGACCACCAGGGATAATATAATACATACATTTGGATAACAAAGTAGCACCTAGACCACCAGGGATAATATAATACATACATTGGGATAGCAAAGTAGTCCCTAGACCACCAGGGATAATATAATACATACATTGGGATAAAGAGGGCTGCCAGGGATACTATTGGAAATAAACTTGGATAGATAAGTAACCAATAGGCCTCTAGGGATAATATACTACAGGGCTTTTTTACTATGAGAACTGTCAGTCTGTGGAATAGCCTGGCTCAGGCGCTGGTCACAGCAGGGACAGCAGAGAGCTCAGGCGCTGGCCGTCGGACAACGCATATTGGGGCCATTGGGGCAGATTTACTTACCGGGTCCTGTCACGATCCCGTGGTGCGTTGTCCGATTCACGAAGCTCGGGCGCCCGAGTTCCTGCATCCGTCGCTTCTGTGCTGAGGTCCACCGGAGTTCACCTTCTTCTTCCCGGTGCTTGTAAGTGCGCATCTTGCGTCACAATTCTAAATGTTAAATCCTGCGCGTTGTCTGAATCCTTCGGGTTGTCCGACGGCCCACTCCCCGATTTCTTTCATGTGTAAACCGGCGTTGATGCGCCAAAATCAAATCGTGTGCGCAAAAATCCTGGGGCAATTCGGCGTAAAACGGAAATCGACGGGAAACCCCGACGAAAATGCGTCTGACTGACCCTTAGTAAATGAGCCCCATTGTGCACATGGAGAAGCTACAATAATGGAAATGTAATCCATATTTCACAGTTCTGCTGCTACTAACAGCATTCACAAAGTTCTTATTAGACATCTCTCCAGGGACAATCCCTAACACTGGCTGCAGAGAGCACAGAGCACAGCAGTGTGAAGACGTGCTGCCCAGTGCACATGGAGAAGCTACAATCCTGGAATATAAATTCACAGTCCTGCTGCTGCTAACCACATACAGAAAGGTATGATTACACATCTCTCCAGGGACAATCCATAATACTGGCTGTAGTCTGTGTAGTCACACCTGCTGACAGGTTCCCTTTAACTGTGGCACACAGAGGCAGCGCTAAGGTGGAGAGGACACCCCATGGCTGTCTGAATTTGGTGAGATAATTATTGGGGTCCTTTAATGCGTCCTATGGCAGACCAACCATTAAAGGCTTAAATAAGAACCTTGTCAGTGATTATGGAATTGCCCTTTAAGCAATATAGCTATAAAGTCCATCTAATAGTCTTCCCTCAAGCTTCTGCTTGAACCTAGGGCAAACCACTAGATGCTGTAGGACAGAGGTGCATGTGTTACTATGTATCTATAGGTTGCATTACGTGACTTACAATAAACCCAATACGTATTTTTAGAGCAGGAACAAGCGGCGCTGACTGACAACCCGACTGACGGTGGTGGAGGAAGGGAACAGCCCCGGACCATCATTATTTCACCTCTCAGCAGATTTTCTGCACTTTGTAATTACATGGCAGACACCCACACAGCCGGCACGTCGGGCTCCCCAGGGTGTCGTCTCCTAAGGAAACTGAAATCACTAGAAGCAAATATCATGTCATCTCCCTCCAAGATCAGAGTCATGAGGAGCCCACGAGGCACCAGCACCAGGCGCTGAGGCTGCGGCGGAACATCAGATGCTGAGATGTTGTATCCAATGTGTCATGTAACAAACAAAACTAAGAAGAGAAAAGCACAAAGTAGTAAAACAGGAGGTCCCCTACTTAAGGACACACTGCCCCCTAGTTACAGACGGTCACCTCTGCCCCCTGTGACCTCTGGTGAAGCTCTCTGGATGTTACTATAGTCCCAGACTGCAATGATCAGCTGTAAGGTGTCTGTAATGAAGCTTTATTGATAATTCTTGGTCCAATTACAGCAAAAAAATGTAAAACTCCAATTGTCACTGGGGCAAAAAAAGAAATTTGTCTGGATCTTCAATTATAAAATATACACCTTACAGCTGATCATTGGAGTCTGGGACTATAATAACATCCAGAGAGCTTCACCAGGTCACAGGGGGCAGAGAGGTCTGTCTGTAACTAAGGGTCGTCTGTAAGTCGGGTGTTCTTAAGTAGGGGACCGCTTGTATTGAGCTTCTAGATTCTGGTGTAGGTGACGGGTCAGAAGTTTCCAGTGTGAAGCTTAAGGGTCAGTAACAAGCCGAGGTCAGGGCAGCACTGAGTGTAATGGAAGAAGAGATGAATGAGGCCAAGTACAGAGATATCCTGGATAAGAACCTCTTCCAGATGTTCTGGACCTCAGACTGGGCCGACCCTTCCAACAAGACAATGACCCTAAGCACACAGCTAGAATAACCCAGCAGAGGCTCCAGAACATCTTTGTGACGAGCACAAGACAACCAGGGATTATATAATATGTAAATTTGGATAAAGAATTTTTTATTAGGACACCAGGGATAATTATAAGCACTATGGAAATAAACACTATCCTTCCAGGGATAATATAATACATACATTTGGATAACAAAGTAAACCCTAGACCACCAGGGATAATATAATACATACATTGGGATAAAGAGGGCGGCCGGGGATACTATTAGAAATAAACTTGGATACATAAGTAACCAATAGGCCTCTAGGGATAATATACTACAGGGCTTTTTTACTATGAGAACTGTGAATCTGTGGAATAGCCTGCCTCAGGCGCTGCTCACAGCAGGGACAGCAGAGAGCTTCAAGAAGGGTCTTTTTACACCTAAATAACATTGATGGCTATGTTATATAGAATTGTTTCCCCTAAATCCCTTCCTCATCCAATCCCTTCCCTTCCTTGGTGGAACTTGAACCGTATAAACTATGATACTATGAACTTGGATGCAGAATTAACCACTAGACCACCAGGGATAATATTATACTGTAATAAATATGTGAAACCACCTGTTACAGCTCCAGTGACAGCTGTGTGCTATGGATCCTATAGTGTCTCCTCTATAGCGCCATATACGCCTTATTTGTTATTGAGGACTGGCCACAACGGGAAAGACGAGAGTCAATACCCCTCCCCGATATAAATCACCCAGTCCTGACATTCCCAGGCAGGATTATTGGTATAACATGGGTGGTGTCTGATCTATCCCTGACCCCACCGTGTGCTGCTTTATATAACATATTTGTTGTTTTGTCCTATTTTATAACCTTTATGATACTGTTGTATTATACTATTGCAAAATAATATAATATTTCTTTATGTTTTAATCGTTTATTACATTATTGGTTTATTAAAATCCATTAGATTCATTCCCCAGTTATTACAATGGGTGCATCATATTACCCATTACTTTTTTATCTGTTTTTTAGGTCTTCAAGTTGGGTTTATACAAACCCCAGGAAGAATTAAGTAGAGAAATTGAATTAAAGGAAATGTACACTCACAGGCACTTTATTAGTACCACTGTCCAACTGCTCGTTAACACTTAATTTCTAATCAGCCAATCACATGGCGGCAACTCAGTGCATTTAGGCATGTAGACATGGTCAAGACAATCTCCTGCAGTTCAGACCGAGCATCAGTATGGGGAAGAAAGGTGATTTGTGGCCTTTTGAACGTGGCATGGTGTGTTGGGCCAGAAGGGCTGGTCTGAGTATTTCAGAGAAACTGCTGATCTACTGGGATTTTCACCGCACAACACATTCTAGGGGTTACAGAGAATGGGTCCAAAAAGAGAAAAACATCCAGTGAGCGGCAGTCTGTGGGCGGAAAATGCCTTGTTGATGCCAGAGGTCAGAGGAGAATGGGCAGAATGGTCGAGCTGATAGAAAAGGCAACAGCGACTCAAATCGCCACCCGTTACAACCAAGGTAGGCAGAAGAAGAGCATCTCTGAACTCACAGTACGTCCCACTTTTGAGGCAGATGGGGTACAGCAGCAGAAGCCACACCGGGTGCCACTCCTTTCAGCTAAGAACAGGAAAATGAGGCTACAGATTGCACAAGCTCATCGAAAATTGGACGTAGTAGAAGATTGGAAAAAACGTGCCTGGTCTGATGAGTCCGATTCTGCTGCGACATTCGATGGTATGGTTAGCGAATTGGCGTACAACATTGGAATGTCCACCCTGTATAAGTAGAGTCATGGATCCATCCTGCTTGTATCAGCGGCTCAGGCTGGTGGTGGTGGTGGTTTGTCATGTGTGGGGATATTTTCTTGGCACTCTTTGGGCCCCTGTTACCATTTAGCATCGTTGCAACCGCCACAGCCTACCTGAGTATTGTTGCTGCCCATGCCATCCCTTATGAGCACAATGTACCCCTGTAACATCTGATGGCTACTTTCAGCAGGATAATGCGCCATGGTATAAAGCTGGAAATCATCTCAGAATGGTTTCTGAACATGACAATGAGGTCACTGGACACAAATGGCCTCCACAGTCACCAGTCTCAATCTAGAGCACTTGGGATGTGGTGGAACGGGAGATTCGCATCATGGATGTGCAGCCGACAAATCTGCGGCAACTGTGTGATGCCTCATGTCAATATGGACCAAAATCTCTGAGGAGCTTCCAGCACCTTGTTGTATCTATGACACAAAGAATTGAGGGCAGAAAGGAGGTCCAACCCGTTACTAGCATGGTGTACCTAATAAAGTGCCCGGTGAATGTACAATCAAAATCCATCATGATAAACCGGGGACACTTACTCATAGATCCGGGCACTGTGACTGTGGTAATCTTCTTATATTTGTTATCCATAGCCTCCTTTCTTCTAAAATCAACTTTTGCAATTATGCTAATAATGCTGACAGGCTCTGGGGGTGTTACCAGAGCCCCTCCGTGTTGTTGCTTCAAAGGTTGTTACACTGTGCAGGAGCACTTCTCCCATGGAGAAAACCAGGGAGGGGGAGTGCTGAGGGAGCAAGGTGTAGACAGTGTAACAGCCGGTGAAGCTGCAGAACAAAGGGGCTCTGGTAATGCCCCCCTGAGCCAATTTGACTCATTAGAGTAATTGGATTTTAGAAGGAAAGAGGCCATGGATAACAAATCCATAACAAATGGATAACAAATGTAATATTATTATTAACAAATATAATATATTTTACCACAGTCCTGAATCGTTGGTTTATCATGATGGATTTCCTTTAAAGGCTTCAAAATATTGGGGGTCCAGCACTGGGCACCCCCAATTATTGATTGAAGTGCCTCGGTGAACCTGTAACATTCATTGGGGAACAGGACTGAGTGGCAATACCAAGTACAGCCACAATATGATGTATGGCGCTGTTCATGATCTCATCTCTTTGAAATGCCCCTTTAAAATTACAGAAATGAGCTTCAAACAGAATTCTGTAGATCACAAAAACTGTAATTTGGAAGTTTTCCTAAAATTCTTCAGCTGTTATTGATACACAAGGAGCCGTTTTATTACAAGTCAATATAACTAATTATCATCGAGCCAAAGCCGGAGGTTTCTTCTCTCCATCTATTGACTGTGTCTAGGTCTAGTCCAGGCTTCATATATAGCAGGGCTGGAGATATGTGTACAGTCAAATTATCAATATTAATTACTTGTGTCATTAACCCCCATATTCCCCATCCAACAAGTGCACTAAGGGTAGTAAGTGCAGTATCCGCCATGTAGTAAGTGCAGTATCCACCATGTAGTAAGTGCAGTATCGCCAGTAGTAAGTGCGTATCCACCAGGTGGTAAGTAGGATCAAACCAGTAGTAGTGCAGTATCCGCCATGTAGTAAGTACAGTATCCGCCATGTAGTAAGTGCAGTATCCACCATGTGGTAACTAGAGTATCCACCACGTAGTAAGTGCAGTATCCGCCATGTAGTAAATGCAGTATCCGCCGTGTAGTAAGTGCAGTATCCACCAGACTATAGAAGTGATGAAACACAGAAGACTGCACAGCAGCAACAGCCTGTATAATAAATGTGTTGCTCAACTCAGCCGCAGGTGCTCTATAACCTGCTGCCTGCAGATAGGACACTATGTACAGCTCCTCCTGCTCTATAACCTGCTGCCTGCAGATAGCACACAATGTACAGCTCCTCCTGCTCTATAACATGATGTCCACAGATAAGATGCTGTATAATCTACTCAGCTCCTGCTTCTCTATAAAATGCTGCCTGCAGATTTACTTACCCAGTCCATTCGCGATCCAGCGGCGCGTTCTCCCTACTACAAGGACGGATACTAGTACTTACTACATGCGGATACTGCTCTACATGCGATACTGACTTACAATGGCGGATACTCTACTTACTACATGGCGAGCATTTGTAGACTCTGTAGGCATACTCATCTTGACACATGGCGGATACTGTACTTACGTCACATGGCGGATACGGTGTACTTACTAATCTACGATACGTTCTACTGCATCTCATTACACATGGGCGGATACTGCACTTACTACCCTTAGTGCACTTGTTGAGGTGGGAATATTGGGGTTTATGAACAAAGTATTAATAATTGATACTTTAATTTGGCTGTGCACATATCTCCAGCCCTGCTATAAATTGAAGCCTGGCTATGTCACCTAGGACACGTCATAGACTGGCTAGAAGACAACCCTCCGGGCAATCGGCTTCGATGATAAATGTAGATGATATTGCTTGTAATAACACGCTCTTCGTGTAATCCATAACAGCTGAAGAATTTTAGGAAGACTTCCAGATTAAGTTTTTTGTTATCTACAGAATCTCTGTTTTGAAGCTCATTCTTTCTGTAATTTTAAAGGGACATTTCAAAGAGAGAGACATCACTACAGCCCATAACATCGATGTTGTGGCTGATACTTGGTACTATTGCCCTCAGCTACCTGTTCCCCAATGAATTCCTACATGTTCACGCGAGGCACCTCTCCAATCCATAAAGTGAAGGGGTGCCCAGTGCTGGACCCCCATATTTTGAAGCCTTTAAAGGAATCCATCATGGAAAACCGAACGATCAGGACTGTGGTAATATATATTATAATTTGTTAATAATAATTTACATTTGTTATCCATAATTGTGTACTGGATTTGTTATCCATGGCCTCTTTCCTTCAAATCACATTCACTCTACATGAGCTCAAATTGGCTCAGGGGGGCTTTACCTAGCCCCCTTTGTTCTGCAGCTTCATCCGGCTTTTACACTGTCTCACAACGTATGCTCACTCTAGCACTGCCCCCTCCTGGTTTTCCTCCATGGAAAGGCTCCTGCACAGTGTAACAACCTTTTAAGCACAAACGAGGAGTGCCTGGAACACCCCCAAGAGCCTGGTCAGCATTAGTTAGCATATATGCCAAAAAAAAAAAAAAAGTTGGATTGTTAGAAGAAAGGAGGCTATGGAAACAAATATATAAGATGTACACCAAGTCCCGGTGCTGGTATCTATGAAGTAAGTGTCCCCCGCTTTTATAATGATGGATTTTTGATTGTCATTCACACACGTCAGCCATTTTTAGGTACAACCATGCTAGTAAAACGGGGTGGACCCATCCTTTTGTCCGTTCATACTGCCTCAAATTCTTCGTGGCATAGATTTCACAAGGTGCTGGAAGCTCCTCAGAGATTTTGGTTCCATATTGGACAATGATGGCTCCACAGTTGCCCCGATTTTGTCCGGCTGCACTCCATGATCCGTAAAGCTCCGTTATCCACCACATCCCAAGATGCTTCTAATGTGGATTGAGATCTGTGACTGTGGAGAGCCATTTAGGTGTCCCAGTGAGCCTCATTGTCATGTTCAAGAAACCAGTTCTGAGTGAATCCCAGCGTTGTATAGCATGGCGCATTATCTCTGCTGAACAGTAGCCATCAGATGTTACAAGGGTACATTGTGCTCATAACGGATGGACTGGGCAGGCAACAATACTCAGAATTAGGCTGTGGCGAGTTGCAAACGATGCTCAATTGGTACCAAGGGGCCCCAAGAGGACCAAAAAACTATTCCCCACAAACCATGACACACAACCACCAACCAGCCTGAGCCGCTGATACAAGGCAGATGATCACAATGCTTTTTCATGTATGGTGGACACCAATTCTGACCTAACCAAACATCTAATGTCGCAGAAATTCGATGAACTCACAGACCAGGCAAACGTTTTTTCCAATCTTCTCACTGTCAATTCGATTAGCTTGTTCAACATTGTAGCCATTCATGCCTGTCTCTTAGCATGAAGAGGCACCCGTGTGAGTTGCTGCTTATCCCACTCTCTCAAAGTGGCCTGCACTGTGATTCACCCCTCTAGACTCTTCAGTGGGACGCTACTGTGAGTTAGAGATCTCTCATACATTGTAACGGGATAGGCCAGATTTGAGTCGCGTGTGCCTTTTCATTCAGCAATCGATACCAGTCGCCATTCTCCTCTGACCTCCTGATCAGCAGCAACAAGGGCTTTCCCGCCCACCAGACCCGCTCACTTGGGTGTTTTGTCTCTTTTTGGAGCCATTCTCTGTAACCCCTAGAAGATTGTGTGTTGCCGTGAAAATCCCAGTAGATCAGCATTTCTTGAAATACTCAGACCAGCCCTTCTGGCCACAACAACCATAGCCACGTTCAAGGCCACAAACTCACTTTCTCTTCCTTCCCCATACTGATGCTAGTCTGAACTGCAGGGAGATTGTCTTGGACCCTATTCTACATGCCTATCATGGACTGAGTTTGGCCGCCAATGTGATTGGCTGATTGAAATTAAGTGTTTAACAGCAGTTGGACAGGTGTACCTAATAAAGTTCTCGCCTGTGAGTGTACATTTTCCTTTAATTTCGTTTATTCATCTCTACTTAATTCTTCCTGGGGTTTGTAATAACCCAACTTGAAGCCTAATAACACAACATATAAAACAGAATAAAAAAGTAATGGGTTAATATGATGGCACAATTTGTAATAACTGGGGAGAATGAAATCATGGATTTAAAAGTAAACCAAATAATGTAAAAACGCATCTATAAACATAAGAAATATTATATTATTTTGCAATAGTATAATACAAGAATGTATCATAAAGGTTATAAAACTGGACAAACAAAACAAATAGGATTATATAAAAGCAGCACACGTTGGGTCAGGGATGATCAGAGACCACACTACCCATGTTAGACCAATAATCCTTGCCTGGGAATGTCAGACTGGGTGATTTATATGGGGAGGGTATTGACTTCTCGTCTTTCCCGTTGTTGGCCAGTCTCAATACAATATAGAGGCGTAGATGGCGCTATAGAGAGAGAAACTATCAGGATCCATACACACAGCTGTCCCACTTGGGTAGCTGTAAACAGTATGGTTCTCCAGTGTTTATTACACGTTGATATTACCCTGGTGGTTCGCAGTGGTTATTCATTCTGCTGACCCAAGTACGTTATTTCATAGTTATATGGTCAATTTCCACCAAGGAAGGGAAGGGATTGGATGAGAAGGGATTTAAGGGGAACAATTCTATCATTATACATAGCCATCATATGTTATTTAGGTGTAAAAAAGACCCTTCTTGAAGCTCTGCCCTCGCTGTCCCTTGCTGTGAGCAGCGGCCTGATGCAGGCTTTCCAGACATTCACAGTTCTCATAGTAAAAAAGCACCTGTAGTTACTTATCCTAGAGGCCTATTGGTTACTTATGTGTATCCAGTATTATTTCTAATATAATCCCAACCCGGCCTTGCCCTCCTTTAATCCCAATTATGTATGTCATTTATTCCCTGGTGGTCTACGGGTTTTACGTTTGTTATCCAAATGTATGTATTAATCTATCCCTGACAGGATATGTAGTTTAATTTCCATAGTGCAGTGCTTAATAATTATCCTGATGTCTCTATAAAAAATTCTTTATCCAATATTACTATTATTATCCCTGGTTGTGCTTGTGCTCGTCACACAATGTCGGTACCTCATGCTGGGTTATCTTAGCTGTGGCTTATAGGGTCATAGGGTCTTGTGATAGGGTCAGGCCCAGTTCCTGAGTCCAGAACTCTGGAAGATGTTCGTATCCAGGATACTCTGTACTTGGTCCTCATTCATCTCTCTTCCATTACACCTCATGTGCTGCCCTGACCTCGCTTGTACTGACCCTAAGCTTCACACTGGAAACTTTTGACACGTCACCTCATAGAACATACCTACACCAGATCGAGAAGCTCAATACAAGCGGTCCTCCTCACTTAAGAACACCCCGACTTACAGAACGACCCTATATTACAGACAGACTCTCTGGCCCTCTGTGACCTGAGTAAGCTCTCTGGATGTTATTATGTCTCCAGATCTCAGCCAATGACAGCTGTACGAGGTGTATCTATTTTATAATTGAATGATTCCACACAAATGTCCTTTTTTGCCCCCAAGTGACAATTGGAGTTTTAACTTTTTTTTGTGTAATTGGACGCAAGATGTATCAATAAGCTTCCATTACTAGACACCCCACTTACAGGCTTGATTCATTGCGTCTGGGACTATAGTTAACATCCATAAGAGCTTCACCAGAGGTCACGGGGGCATGAAGGTGACCGTCTGTAACTAGGGGGCAGTGTGTCCTTAAGTAGGAGGACTCCGTCTGTTTTACTACATTTTTTGCTTTTCTCTTCTTCGTTTGTTTTGTTAACATGATCACACTTTGGAATTCAACATCTCAGCATCTGAGTTCCGCCGTCAGCCTCAGCGCGCCTGGTGCTGGGTGCCAAATTCGTGGTCTAGACTGTCAGATCATGATGGAAGCATGACATGCAATAGTTTGCTTCTTGTATTCATTTCCTCTCTAGGAGACGACAACCGTCTGGGGGAGCCCGAACGTGCCGGCTGTGTGGGTTTCTGCCATGTTAATTACAATACGTGCAGAAACTGCTGAGAGGTGAATAAATGATGGCCGGAGTGCCTGTTCCCTTTCCGCCACACTCCCGTTCATTTCGGGTGTTCATCTCAGTCGCCGCTTGTCCTTGCTCTACAAAAGACTTTGGGTTTGATTGTAGTCACGTAATTGCACAAACCATATAGACTAAGTAAACATGTCACCTCTGTCCCTACAGCATCTAGTGGTTTGACACCAGGTTCAAGCAGAAGCTTGAAGGTGATATGAACTATCGATGGACTTTATAGCTATATTGATACTTTACAGGGCAATTCCACATTATCAACTGACAGGTTGCTTATTTAAGGCTTTAATGGTTTGTTCTGGCCATAGGAAGCATTATTAAGGACCCCCCATAATTATCTCCCACAAGTCATCAACTGCCATGGGGTGTCCTCTCCACCTTAGCGCTGCAATCTGTTGCCACAGTTAACAGGGAACCTGTCAGCAAGGTGTGGACACTATCAGACACACAACAGTATTATGGCTTGTCCCATGGAGAGATTGTATCATACCTTTTCTTATGTGGTATTAAGCAGTCAGCAGGAGCTGTGATATTAATATTCGGGATTGTCGCCTTCTCCATGGGCAACCTGGTGCAGCACGTCTTCACACTGCTGTATCTCTGTTGACTCTCCCAGCCAGTGTTAAGTGGATTGTCCCATGATAGATGCTCTAATAAACTTGTTGTAATGCTGTATAGTAGCAGCAGAACTGTGAAATAATGGAATAACACTTTCCATTATTTAGCCTTTCTCTCATGTTGCACAATGGGGCTCATTTACTCAGGGTCATTCAGCAGCACTATTATCCGATGGGTTTTCCTCCGTCGTTTTCCGTTTTACGCAGAATTGCCCCAGGATTTTTTGCGCACAAGGAACGATTTGAATTTTCTCGCATCAACGCCGTTAAACCCAGGAAAGAATCGGGGAGATGGGCCGTCCGGACACCCGCAGGATTAGACAACGGCTCACGGATTTAACATTAGAATTGTACGCGGAAGTATGCGCACTTACAGCCCGGAGAAGAAGGTTGGAACTCCGGTGGGACCCTCAGGCCAGAGAGCGACGGATGCCGGACTCACTGGAAAAAGCACCGAGCTTCGTGAATCGACAACGCACCCAAAGGACGGGATCGTGACAACAGGACCCTGGTACAGATAAATCTGTCCCAATGGCCCCAATAGGCGTTGTCGACGGACCCCACCCCCGCCCCCCCTACCCAGGCGCCCCTTCTGTCGTGTGCAGCCGGCACACAATGCGCCAAATCCGGAATCGTGTGCTCCAAAATCATTTTTTTTGATGCTTCCCATGTTGCACAATGTGTGCTTTTTCTCACACTAAACCTGTGCTCTACGTTGCTCTATAACAGCAGTTTTTAGGCGATTGTCCCTAAAGAAAGGATGTAATCATACCTTTAAATAGCAATGTATGTGTATTTTGCCTGCAGATTCAGTATGAAATTATACTCATAATATATATACTTAAAATATGAAATCGATGATGTACTATTCCATTGCACTGGGGTGTGTCCTCACACGGCTGTCCCTGTGCTCTCTGCACCAGCTGTTAGGGATTGTCCCTGTTGAAATGTGTAATCAGAACCTTTGTGAATGCCTTTTGTGAAATTGGAGTACATTTCCATTTTTTGCTTTTTCATGTGGCACAAGGGGGCTCATTTTACTAAGGCCCGATTCGCTTTTTCCCGACGTGTTTACCGATTTCCATAATATTTCCGATTTGCGCCGATGTACCTGAATTGCCCCGGGATTTTTGGCGCACACTATCGCGATTGTTTGGCGCATCGCGCTGGCAATGCACGCGACGGAAATTGGTGGGGCCGTGGCTCCCCCGAAGTCGAAAACCGAAACGTATTCGGCAAAAACGACCCGCATTACATTAACCGAAAATGTGTCGCTTGGAACAAGCACTTACCTTCACCTAGGTCCAGCATCCGGTGGTATTCCGGCGCGTATAGATGCTTTTTCAGCGTCAGACGCCACACCGATGGTGGGCACAGGCGGAGAACTACCTCATAAATCCTCGTCCGTCGCTACCCGAATCCCTGTGCATCTGAAACGCGCCGTTGATCGCGAATGGGCCTGGTAAGTAAATCTGCGACCCAATGTGTGTTTCCTCACAACTGCTATGAGTGGCCCATTGTTATAAGTATGTCCCAAGAAGGATGTAATAATCTATACTTGACTGGATTAATGTTTTATTAGAAGACTGATTGCCTAGTACTACTCAACAGACTTTTATAAGTAGACTGTGAATTTGTTCAAACACAAAACCAAGCACCTGCTTTTTACTCAGAGCATGTGAGTGGAGCTCTGGAGCATATTTTTCAAAAATTCTTAATATGTCCCCAGTGCACCTGTAAAAGCTACAATCCTCCAAAATTCACAAATCCGTAATCACAATCCTGCCGTGCTACTAACAACATACACACACAATTATGATACACATCTCTCCAATGTGCGGACAATAACACAACACTGCGGCAAGTATGTAGGTCACCATTCTGATGGTTAGTGATATCTTCAATATTCAATGTGCCATTATACTGTACTAGAGCACTGCAATAAGGAGAAATTAATTTTAATGTGACAATTCTTGTGGGAGGAAAATATAAGATTGTGACAGCTTCTTACAAGAGAGAAAGACAACTTCTCACCTGAGTTTCACTGAATGCAAGGTCACAAAGAATCGCTATGATGTTTATGGTAACAGGATGATGACATTTATGACTGCAACTGAGATGGGGTGGGAACAAGTCTTACAAGTCACAAAACAGATTCCATTTTACAGACAATAAAAAATGTTTTTTTTACACATTGGCTGTCTAACATAACTGCACAAAAGCTCCCCTCCATGTAACATCATATGTACCAATAGAAACCTTCCGCCCAATTAACGAATAACTATATAATACTCCACTATGTACAAAATATCTCAAACGCCCCCTATGTAACCAAGAATATAACTGCTAGATAAATACTGCCACCTACATTTCAACAGAAATATAACACTATAAGACTGGCCCCTATGACAAGAATATAACTACTTACTATAATCCTGCCCTCAAAGACACGGATGAATATAAACACTATAATACTGCCCTTATGTATACAAGAATATAACTGCTTACATACTGGCCCCTGTACAAGCTAAATGTACGATAACGACCTATACCATAACTACTATAATAACTGTCCCCCTAATGTGCAAGAATATAACTCTATAATACTCCCCCCTATGTACAAGAATACTACAATCTACTATACTACTGCCCCCATGTACAAAAATATAACTACTTATTCAATACTTGCCCCCCTATGGCTACACGAATATAATTACTATACTAACTGTCCCTATGTACAAATCGACTTAAACGCTCACTAATGTAAAATAATATATCCTATAACTGCCATACTACTGCTCACCGATGTACAAGAAATAACACATAATACTAACTGGCCCCCCTATGTACACAGAATATACACTAAATACTACCGCCCTATGTACCAGAAAATAAACTTACTATAATACTATCCCCCTAGTACGAAGAAAATAAAACACCTTATAATAACTGCCCCCCTATGTACAGAATAATAAATACGACCCTTACAGAATAACTAAACTGCCCCGCTAGGCACCCCATGTACAAGAAATAACTACTATAATACTTCCCCCCTGTGTACAAGAATAACTCCTATAATACTTGCCTCCTAGCTGTGAGGACGTGTGTCAAGTGTGTGCTCGTGCCGAGACTTGAAATGTCTGGAGCTAGCCCGGGACGGTGCCCAACACCCTGGGTGGAGGAGATTCCCCGGCAAGGCCCAGGTTTTCAAGCCTAAACTGGGAACTAATACCAGAACATTCGCAAGGGATTTAAATCCCAAAGATTCGCAAATGTCTGCAGTCAAAATCATGGTGAAAAGTTGTTGTGGAACAAGAAACCAGCAAAAAGTATGAGTTAGTGAACATCTGATTTCTGATTAATAAAAACAATGTGGAAAGGACAAACAGAAAGAAAAGTCGATGAGTGTGCAGCAGCTCCACCAGGCCTCAGGTGGACCATTCCACCCTCCACCAACCGCCCCTGGCAGGCATAGGAGGACATACGCTGGAGAGCAGAAGACCATTCCAGGAACAAAAACCTCAGTCAGAGTGCTTGGTAGTTCCAATTCTGAGCGCAACCAGGTTGGGGAATGCTTAGGCTGTGACCAGAGCCGCACATGAGGAAGACCAAAAAGTGACTACGGTGAATCTGCAAGACATCACTGGGATCCAGTACCGCCACAGGTGATTGTTGAGGGCCCGTGCAGCAGCAATGACACCGCAAAACATCCAGGGATCACTACTCCTGCGTCGCGCCAAAAACGGCAGGTTCCAGTGCAAGGGAAAACGGTGGACATGCACCTAGAGGACAATCCAGTACAATACTGGCAGCAAAGCCCTGAGCAAGCCCCCCGCCATCAACTGCCAACCCACAGAGCCATCACCTGGAGCTCCAGACTGGCCGCATCAGAATACCAAGCACTGTGAGAAAATGGAGACACTGAAGAAACACAAACTGTAATATGCGAACCGATGACTAAGGCACATATAAGCTAAAGCACAGCAAACCCTGGAAGTCAGGCCCTGGCTAGATGGGAAGCTGGACTCACTGGCCAACACTCGCTGAGTTGCTGCAGGAGCTATGGAGCCACTATTGACCAAATGGGACCGGTGGGAGAGACCTGACAGCGAACCACAGAGGTTTGAGAAAGACAAGGTCCTCCATCCAGGGTCTGAGAGCCAGCAGCACAGGCAAGACCCATAACTGCACAAAACCTATGCACCTTGCCTTTCGCGAGGGTGAGTGTACTCAAGAGAGACAACAAGCAGCCAATTCTCTCCCAGCCCCGTCCAGTACAAAAGGCACTTACCAGTCCCCGCACCAGCAGTCCCCTGACGAGGTACTCAATCCCAGCTGCAAGTAAAACTAGATGACACAGGGAAGTGGCGGTGCAGGCTCACTCACAAGCCCCAGTGGCATGCGCACAGCAGGAGGACTCTGGAAATTAACACCTAAGGTAATTCTTCGTAGCCCCTAGGGGGTTTCCTACTCATGACTGTGTGTCAGAGTGTATTTTTTGTGAGCGGACATTTCGGGAACTGTACTAATGCAAGGTTTGTTAATGCTGATGATTTTGTTATTGCAGAAGGTTCATGTCTTGCTGAAGCTAGTCGTGTTATGCTGAAGGTTCTGTTGGGGGAGGTCATGTCCCAGCTTGTGAGATCATCCATGGAGCTATTCTATGGCGCTGGTGACACCAAGCAGAAGCCCTGGTGTTTGTTATGGAGGGTGCGTGGACAATCTAAAGCTGAGGAGTTCCCCCCTCTGTTACTACCAGCATAGCAAGAGACCCCATGGTGCAAGACTGATCATCAACCCCCAATTTTCCGGGCTTCAGCAAGCCCCCATAGTACTGTATGGTCCAGACCCACACAAATCCCACACATCAGGACAGGGGTCAGCATGTCATCAAGGTCATATGTGGTCGGGGTTCCCCATTCTGCTCCTCAAAAATAATAACCCAGCCTATGCTGGTCAGAACTACCTCAGAGGAGAGAACGTTGTCAGGTTTTAGACATAGGGGAGCATAAGAGGATCTGCCCCTGACAGTAGGCTGTGTCAGGGACATGTTGTGCATACGCCATGGGTTTCCAGCCAAGGCCGAGCCACACATGGCCGTAATAATCTCCTATAGACCAGGGTATGTATATCAGCATCAAGCTGAGTGTCTGAATCTGGACCAGGTTTCTGGGCTCAAACAACCCCACTAACAAGAGATACTGAGAGTGGTAACAAGTTGTAGTTATTCCCATCTTCACAAACATAGATACTGAATTGTCACCATCCTGTTCTGGAACGTAGTTGTCCAGTCTGTCCCCCCTCAGGACATCACAGTATCCGCCATGTAGTAAGTACAGTATCCGCCATGTAGTAAGTGCAGTATCCACCATGTGGTAAGTAGAGTATCCACCACGTAGTAAATGCAGTATCCGCCATGTAGTAAGTGCAGTATCCACCAGACTATAGAAGTGATGAAACACAGAAGACTGCACAGCAGCAACAGCCTGTATAATAAATGTGTTGCTCAACTCAGCCGCGGGTGCTCTATAACCTGCTGCCTGCAGATAGGACACTATGTACAGCTCCTCCTGCTCTATAACCTGCTGCCTGCAGATAGGACACTATGGGGCATATTTACTTACTTGGTCCATTCGCGATCCCTGCGCGTTCTGTGCGATGGATTCGGGTCCGGACGGGATTCACTAAGGCAGTTCCTCCGCCGTCCACCAGGTGGCGCTGCTGCGCTGAAGTTCCCCGGAGGCGCGCTGGAATGCTCTGAAATTCACCGGCCTATACTTGGTGAAGGTAAGTGCAATTTTCGCAACACATTTTATTTTTAAATGCGGCGGTTTATCCAAATCCGTCGGGTTTTCGTTCGGCCACGGCCCCCGATTTCTGTCGCGTGCATCCCAGCGCCGATGCGCCACAATCCGTTTGTGTGCGCCAAAATCCCGGGGCAATTCAGGGAAAATCGACGCAAATCGGAAATATTCGGGTAACACGTCGGGAAAACGCGAATCGGGCCCTTAGTAAATGACCCCCTATGTGCAGCTCCACCTGCTCTATAACATGCTGCTTGCAGATAGAATACTGTACAATCTGCTTAGCTCCTCCTGCTCTATAACACAATTTAGAGGGCAGCTGTCAGACTGAGTGCAGGATTTAACTTTCAAATTCTGTCGCATTCGATGCACTTACATGCACCAGGAAGAGGATGGTGAACTCCCTCAGATCTGAGCACGGATATCGGGTGCACGATCTTAGTGAATCCCGGCACAGGGCATTATACACGGACAATGCACTTTCTGTGAACTCTAGGGACAGGGTAAGTAAATGTGCCCCTATATATAATCTGCTCAGCTCCTCCTGCTATATAACAAGCTGCCTACATATAGGATACTTTGTACAATCTCTTCAACTCCTCCTGCTCTATAACATGCTGCCTGCAGATAGAACACTGAACAATCTACACAGATCCTCCTGCTCTATACCATGCTGACTGCAGATAGGACACTGTACAATCTGCTCAGCTCCTCCTGCTCTATAACATGCTGCCTGCAGATAGGACACAATCTGCTCAGCCCCTCCTGCTCTATAACATGCTGCCTACAGATAGGACACTCAGTACAATCTGCTCAGCTCCCCCTGCTCTAAAACATGCTGCCTGCAGATAGGACACTATCTACAATCTGCTCAGCTGTTCCTGCTCTATAACATGCTGCCTGCAGATAGGACACAATGTACAATCTGCTCAGCTCCTACTGCTCTATAACATGCTGCCTGCAGATAGGACACTATGTACAATCTGCTCAGATCATCCTGCTCTATAACATGCTACTGCCTAGTTACACTGAGTACAATTCTGCTCGAGCTCTGCCTGCTCTGTAAACAGCTGCCTGCAGATAGGACACTATGTACAATCTGCTCAGTCTCCTTCTCTATAAAGCAGCTGAAGTACGATAGGACTGAACTATGTACAATATGAAAAGCTCATCCCTGCTCGGATAACACTGCGACTGCATAGTACATAGAGTTACCATCTGCTCAGCTCCTCCTGCTCTATAACATGTGTCCTGCATATAGGACAAAATGTACAATCTGCTCAGCTCCTCCTGCTCTATAACATGCTACCTACAATGTGCTCAGCTTTGCATGACGTCAGCCTTGGCCTCGTACCCTTGGTATAGAGTTTATCAGAAATTAATGACGCGTCTCATGTAGAGATGGGAAGTTTCTTCTAACCTTGGTAGAGGTAAGTGGGTTTCTTTCATCTGTTAATAAGGTGATAATGTTTTATGTGATTTTACTCATTAAAATCTGCAGGGAAGACATGATTTTAGGTGGATAAATGCATTAGACCCATTAGACCTCCATTGTTTCCAATTAAAAGGAATTTAATGGGAGTTTATCAAAATCAGAAGTTTTAGAAGCATTTTGTTTAAATGGACATTGCCCAGCATCTGCAGTGCATCATTCAGCAGGTCACATGACCCATAGATACAGCACCAGCACCCAGCTTCATAGTGTACCTATATTGTATATAGTAGATCCCTGTATAATGGTGGCTTAGATACAGCAGCTCAGCTCTGTGTATGGTATGATACTTTGTATATGGGTGGCTTAGATACAGCAGCTCAGCTCTATGTATGGTAGATACCTGTATAATGGTGGCTTAGATACAGCAGCTCAGCTCTGTGTATGGTAGATACTTGTATAATGGTGGCTTAGATACAGCAGCTCAGCTCTATGTATAGTAGATACCTGTATAATGGTGGCTTAGATACAGCAGCTCAGCTCTTTGTATGGTAGATACCTGTATAATGGGGGCTTAGATGTTTAGATATAACTCTTTATATGGTAAGTATTTCTATAATGGCAGCTTAGATACAGCATTTCATCACCCTTTATAATAGGGATTACATACCAGCTGTACACAGTGAGAAGTGATACAGCTTCAGTGATATCTTTTTGCATAGTTGTGTAAGAAATTGAGTAAAAGTTCCTATTTTGCTCAACAGTCCCCATCAGATAGGTATTGGGAGAATAATGTACCCCCACAACTTCAGTTTTCTCCACAGCCTCCATGACTTGACTATATAGTGACCTACTGTTATTTTGGACATAAAAGAGGTTATTCTGACGAAGACAAGATTCTGAAATATACTGAAAGGATAACAAAATAACACATTTATTTAACTCTCTATTTCACCATTATTAGCAAAAATACAGCATTTTACAGACATAAGTCCAGCCTGTGTCTATCAGTCCTGCTGTGTATAATTTTGGTTGTCCTTGGATCCAACCATAAATCTTCTGACTGTGGTCGCATTCTTCTCATGAATAGCTTCTCATATCTGCATGCTGCAGTGCTCTCTGCCTCCTGCCCCTTCAACTCAGACACAGGCACTTCCTGCCTCCAATCAGCATGTGCAGAGACCTTCTCTACAAGCTACAGACTTATAAGGTCTTTATAGCAGAGCTGACTGTGTGTTTTATAGGTGAGTTAGCAGATTGTGTTTTATATCCATCTCAAGGATCTCAACATCTCTCACCTGTCTCATCTCTCTTTTTCTATGTGTCAGACATTAGTAGAATGTTCAGAAGCGAAATAAAAGTGTAGATAAACCCTGTATCCAAATTAATTAACTGGTAAATTATTTACGTTCTCAAAATTAAATATTTCTGCCTGAATATAAAGAACGTTTAAATTCAACTATTATTAGTTCTGTTTAAAGAAATTGTGTTCCTGCACAAATTTCAGCAACTCAAGTGTAAACATATTAAGTTGATTTTAAACGTTCTTTATATTCAGGCAGAAATAGATAAACCCTGTACCCTGATAATGTAAGCACATTGTCAGCTCACAGCATCTCATAGCACAGATGAATCATATAGTGGTTATAATTGTAAAGTTAAAAATGATTATTGTGTAAAAATCCTTAGATTAAAATTTGATCATTTTTTTTCATGGGAAAACCCCTTTAAAGGGTTAATAATTTCTTAATAGGAGACAAGGACGTGTATCATGAATTGCAGTGCAGAGAACAGATGGAAGGATTTGTGATACTTAGACTGCCAGACATGAAAGAAGATCACAATGTAAGAAATATTTGATCTATTATTCTTAGTAAGTGAAGCACAAGAATTAGTGTATGAAATGTATATTGTATTAATAGGTGTTTGTTTTGTTTAGTTAATAATGGAGTCTGAACCTCAGAATGGATTCTGCCTGCAGAGTTCTATGATTAAAGGCCAGCCTTACCTGGATCCCTGAACCTGAGCCTGCATCCTGTCTGATCCAGTACCTGAACTTCAGCTTAATCCGGATTCAAAGCTATACCTGAGCCAGGATCCTGCCTGATCCAGAACCCTTACCCTCAACTTGATCCAGCACTCCAAACTTGTACCTTAGTTTGTATCCTGCCCGATCATAAACCTTGAACGCCAGCCAAATCCAGATCCCCAAATCTGTACCTGACCTTGGGTCCTGCCTGATCCAGTATCTTCCACCCCAGCCTAATCCGGATCCCAGAACCTGTAACTGAACCCGGATTCTGCCCAATTCAGCACCTTCCATCCCAGCCTAATCTGGATCTATTACTGAACCTGGATTCTGTCTTATCCAGAACCTTGAACCTGAGCCTATGCTGGATCCCTGAACCTGTACCTGAGCCGGGATTCTGCCTGATCCAGAACTTTGAACCTCAACCTAATCCAGAACCCTGAACTTGTAACTGAGCCTGAATCCAGTTTGCACATTTATCTGGTTTTTTTTTCATTTTGCCTTTTGATCAGCACATACTTGGAGAAGGGATTATCGACCGGTAGTCCTTAACCACCAGGGTTTTGCGAGGCAATTTGGTAGGGCATTGGGTTTGTAGGGGAATTCGGTGCACCCCTTTCCCTCGAAAGAGATTTGTATATGGAAATGAGACACAGCCAAAACACCATCTAATACACATAATGCTACATGAATTAGTAAAGAAAACAATACACAACACATAATTCCATTACAGTGGAACCTCTGGATTACAAGTAACTTGGTCTACAAGTGTTTAGGAAGACAAGTTTGTATTTTACTTACTCTACCTCTTTCAGCCTTCATTTACCAGCAACCTCTCTTTAGTTCTCAATAAGCTTTTCATACGCCCTGGTCAACCCCCCTCCCCAAAGAGACATAGGGGGTCATTTACTAAGGGCCCGAATCGCGTTTTTTCATCAGGTTGCCCTAAAATTACCGATTTGCATCGAATTCCGCCGTTTTTTTGGCGCACGCAATCAGATTGTGTCGCATCGGCGTCGGCAGGCACGCAACGGAAATCGGGAGGCGTGACCGTCGGAATACACGACGGATTCAGAAAAACCGCCATATTTTAAAAATGACACGCACTTACCTGCACCCAGCATAGCTTGGTGAACTCCAGTGAACTCCGATGGACTTCAGCGCAGCAGCGACACCTGGTGGACATCGGGCGCACTGCCTTGGACCGGGTAAGTAAATCTGCCCCATAATGTAGGTCCCTCAATATGTATAGATTATAGTGTATGTGGTGCCATCTCTCCTAGTTAGTATGAATAATGCTTCCCCGAACTAACTGTTTTCCAGATTATAATATAATCTCTATCATGGGTTATTATTATAGTGCAGTAGAGAAATACAGCATCGGAACAAAGTTAGTGCATTAATACAGCACTAGAACAAAGATAATGCATAAATACAGCAACAGAAAAAGTTAGTGCATAAATACAGCACTAGAACAAAGTTAATGCATAAATACAGCACAGGAACAAAGTTAGTGCATAAAAACAGCACCATAACATAGTTAATGCATAAATACAGCACCAGAACAAAGTTAGTGCATAAATACAGCACGAGAAAAAAAAGTTAGTGGATAAATACAGCACAAGAACAAAGTTAGTGCATAAATACAGCACGAGAAATAAGTTAGTGGATAAATACAGCACGAGAAAAAAGTTAATGGATAAATTCAGCACTAGAACAAAGTTAATGCATAAATACAGCACAGGAACAAAGTTAGTACATAAAAACAGCACCATAACATAGTTAATGCATAAAAACAGCACCATAACATAGTTAATGCATAAATACAGCACCAGAACAAAGTTAATGCATAAATACAGCACCAGAACAAAGTTAGTGCATAAATACAGCACGAGAAAAAAGTTAGTGGATAAATACAGCACCAGAACAAAGTTAGTGCATAAATACAGAACCAGAACAAAGTTAGTACATAAATATAGCACCAGAACATAGTTAATGGATAAAAACAGCACCAGGACATAGTTAATGCATAAATACAGAATCAGAACCAAGTTAGTGCATAAATACAGCACCAGAAAAAAGTTAATGCATAAATACAGCACCAGGGCCAGGCTCCATACATATAGTAGCCCAAATGTTTTTCAGATATACAGTGCTGCCCCTGAACTATATCGTGTGTCTTATACTCCTGGTGCAGTATGATGATGTCCTCAGGCTGCTGGCTCACAGACAGGGCATTGTGCAGCATCTTACAGCAGGAGCAGTGCTCTCGGTATGAACAGCATCATAAATACGCAGATACTATTGATTCAGAATCTGGAGCAGGTGGAGGACGTGGACGCCCCTCACCTGCTTCAAATGGCCCATGCTTTTCTATTTATAGCTCGGTTTAGCCCTTCCAATTAATAAGATGTTACTGCTCTGTGGTGACAGGCGGTCTCCAAACTTGGAAGTGATTTTTAATCCTCTCCAGCGCTGTGGTAACATGTGTGGAGCGCAGCTCTGGGAGACATTATACTTCAGCCGTTATCTGTGCTAATGGATCCGCTCATTAAGTTGATGCATTTTCTGAGACTTGTATAGAGCTGATGTGTCGTCTCTGTGGATGGGGGGTGTTTATTTCCTGACACCCCTTCTCTCTCTTTTGGTTCACCCTCACTCATGTCACGTCAGTGTGTTTTGTGTTGGTGTTTGATCCTATGTAGGGATCATACTCACGCTATACCTAATGCAGATACTACAACTAATGGGATGTCAAGGTACAGGAAAACTTTTTATCATGAAAAATATCTGACTTAACACTAAAAACACCACAGTCCTGGCTTACACACACCACATTTATCACTTTTTTAAATTTGCCTAATTTGACAAGTGGGTGTGGTTTGTTGTGTGCCTCAATAAAAGGGGTGTGGGGTAGGATGCACAAATTGCTACAAAATTGCACAGAACAATTGCTACTATGTTCAGGCTTAGAGTAAGTTATCTAATAGGTATAGTGTCAGACGGGGCTATGTTGGGTCATGATTCTAAGAACCTACTCTTCACCTATGATGGACCCTGCTCCTCTGGATAGGCAGAATTGAGCCCCAAGCAAAGTTATATCTGCATATAAGCAGATGGGTAGCTCCACTGCTCCATACCTCTCTTTTGGGCCCCTTCAACCTTTGGGGCCCCAAGCAATAGTTTGGTTTGCTTTAGGGATAAATCCACCCCTGCCACTCCATGTATGATGTATCATCCATCAGCCATGTGGTGCCAGCCTTGTCTCCCTTAGGTGCAAGTTTTTGGGTTTGCCCCCATGCCTCAGGTCAATTCTAGTTGAATTGGGGGTGGCTTGATAGAGGAAGGGGTATTACACTATGTGGGGGTCACTTATGGGGGGGGGGGGGGGGGTTTGTGAAAGTGGGTTTGGCCAAAAAGCCTTGCTTTCTTTTTGGGGGCCCCCTATGTGTTTGGGGTCCCAGGAAAGGTCCTTTGATACTCTGGTGGGACAAGCCAGGTTGGGTATTGAGGGTATAAAACCAGAGCATTACAGTATTTGGGGGTCACTCGGAGAATAATTATACAATCATGTAGATCTGGCCATAGGGCGTGCTAGCTCTTTGGGGACCCCTTATGTGTTTGGGGCCCCAGGAAAGGTCCTTTGATACTCTGGTGGGACAAGCCAGGTTGGGTATTGAGGGTATAAAACCAGAGCATTACAATATTTGGGGGTCACTCGGAGGATAATTATACAATCATGTAGATCTGGCCATAGGGCGTGCTAGCTCTTCAGGAGCCCCTTATGTGTTTGGGAGCCCTGGAAAGGTCCTATGATATTCTGGCGGGACATATCGGTATAGATGTTAAAAAACCATGTACATCCGATTTATCACCCAGTATCAGCGCAGATCCAACTCAGCTATACAAAAAAGAAACAATGTTCTCCAGCACTTCCATGGAGATCATTGTTTCTTCTTTGTATCCATCACCGCTGCCGACCTGGGTCCCATTGCCTCCTCTCCGTGCACCCTTAATGGAGTTCTAGATCACATATGGATATGGTGACTATCATATATGATTCCAACTGATCTATGCAATGTGGAAATCATAGAGTTAAAGATTCCAAGCTTTCCGGAACACAAAGTGTGAACTCAGCCCAAAGCCTTCATTTGGCGCCTCCTGATATTTTAATTATTTGCTCTCATCGGAGCGCAGCTCTGAGGGAACAATGATTAGAATGAAGCCGAAAGATCCCTTAGGCTTCAAGGTTGTACTGGGCACCGCTCTCTATTCCGAATTTAAGTGGACGCTCCGCCCTTTGGAGTGACCCCTTTAAAGCGACTGTTAAAAATAGAATAAAACACAAAAGTGATGAGATTCAGGATTATACAATTTTTAACAAAGACGCGACTGTCAGAAGGCGACATGTGACTGATGGAGGGAGCGCGGCGCATTGATCAGGGATATTAGTGATGGGTAGAAGGGAGCGCCCTCTAGTGGCTGCTTATGTGAAGCTTTCATGTAGGGAGAGGTAATAGAGCAGTATGTGACTGGGAAAGTTTATTAGGGAGGACTATATGTTGCTGCCATGTTATGGGGACCTGGGTCATCTGCCCTGTAATCGGGGACTGGGTATAAAGTCCCCTTTTGTAGGGAACCATGTATAACCTGTACTGGTTATGGGGATCCTGTATAATGGGGGACCATGTGTCTCTGTTGTAACCTGTCCCTGTTATTGGTGATTCTGTATAAGGTGTCCATGGAAGGTTTATGGTGACCCATACATAGACCCTATGATTTGCAGCCCTGTGTAGCTGTATAGTGTTATGGGGGACCCTGTGTAACATGTTCTGTTATGGGGGACCCTGTGTAGTTTTTGGCTCTGTTAAGGGGGTTTTGTGTAACTTGTCCCTTTATCGTGAACTCTGCGTATCAGGCTCTGTTATGTGGGACACTGAGTAACCTCTCCTGTTGGGGGCAACTGCTTAACCATCCATATTATGGGGGGCTTTTTATGCCGTGTTATGGAGACACATTGTTACCCATTCAGGGGGGACCTATGTGGTTGTTACATGACTGTGTATCTGGCTCTAGTATGGGGGGCCCTATGTTATTACATGGATGGCTGTGTATCTGGCTCTATTATGGGGGGCCCCATGTAATGTTACATGGATGGCTGTGTATCTGGCTCTATTATGGGGGACCCTATGTTATAACATGGATGGCTGTGTATCTGGCTCTATTATGGGGGACCCATGGTGTAATAACAGGGATGGCTGTGTATCTGGCTTCTATTTGGTGGACCCTATGTTATTACCAATGGATGGCTGTGTTCCTGGGTCTGGCTCTTTATGGGGGACACTATGTTTTATTACAGGATGGCTGTGTATCTGGCTCTAGTATGGGGCCCTATGTTTATTACCTGGATGGTGTGTATCTGGCTCTAGTAATGGGGGCCCTATGTATTACATGGATGGCTGTGTATCTGGCTCTAGTTGGGGGTCCCTATGTTATTACATATGGATGGCTGTAGTATCTGGAGGCTCTATTATGGGGGAACGCTATTAGTATTTACAATGGATGGCTGTGTATCTGCTGCTATTTGGGGGGCCCTATGTGATGCTACATGGATGGCTGTGTATCTGGCTCTATAGTAGACCCTATGGTATTACTGGATGGCTGTGTATCTGGCTCTAATTTGGGGGACCCGTTAGTATTACCATGGCTGCTGGCTGGGACTGGCTCTATACATGGGGGGCCCTTGTTATTAACATGGATGCGTGTAATCTGGCCTATTTGGGGGACCCTATGTGATGTTACTGGATGGCTGTGTATCCTGGCTCGAGTATGGGGGGCTCTTGTTATTACATGGATGCTGTGTATCTGGCTCTATATGGGGGACCCTATGTTAGAATGTTACATGGATGGCTGTGTACTGGCTCTAGTAGGGGGCTCTATGTTATTACATGGATGGCTGTGTATCTGTGCCTTTCTTATGGGGGATCCCTATGTTGAGTTACATGGAGACTGTGTATCTGGGGGCTCTATTATTGGGGCCCCTAAGTTATTACTGGATGCTGTGTATCTGGGCTCTAGTATGGGGACCTAAGTTATACTGGATGGCTGTGTCATCTGGCTCGGTATGGGGGGCTCTATTTATTACATGGATGGCTGTGTTATCTGGCTCTAGTTGGGGGACCCTATGTGATGTTACATGGATGGCTGTGTATCTGGCGCTTTATGTGGACCCTACTATGGGTATTACATGGATGAAAAAACGGGGGGGAGGAGGAATGCGGGAAATGCTTGTTGTATCTGGCTCTATATTTGGGACCCTTATTTTATGTTACATGGATGGGCTGGGTATCTGGCTCTGTAGGGGGGCTCTATGGTTTATTACAAGGATGGCTGTGGTATCTTGGCTCTATTTATAGCGGTGGAACCTCTAATGTGATTTTACATGGATGGGGCGTTTATGGGACTGGCTCGTTATGTGGGGGCCCTATGTTATTAACCATGGATATTGGCGGTGTACTGCTCTATTTGGCCGCTAGTTATTACACGGGATGACTGTGTATCTGCGTAATGATTATGGGGGGAAGTCATGGGGTGTTTACATGGATACGTGTATCTGCTCTATATGTGGGAGGCCCTAGTGTTATAAACATGGATGACTTGTAATCTGGCTCTAGTTGGGGGACCCTAGTTTATACATGGATGACTGTGATCTGACTCATTTTTGGGGGGGGCTATGGTCCTTACGTGTTTTTAGCGCTATGATGGGGCACTACCTGTATACCTGAATGCTTTATATGTTTGCGATAAAAACAATTCAATTTTTTAATTGTGTGTCCCATTCGTACAGTCCTGATTGGTGCCGACCCCCGTGCCGCCTGCTTTTCCCAACATAACGTTTGCATAGGCCCCAAAAATGTGACCCCGTCCATGGTTCAGCTATGGCTGATAAAACACAATGGAATTAAAAATTTAGTGAAAAAAAAACAAAATATGAAAGGAGATTTATTAGTTCATTAGTTGGATGAGATGAAACTTTCTTCTTCTTTCCATAAGATTTCAGGGGCGGTACAATCCTGCCAGTACAGGGTTACCCTCCCCCCGCCCTCCCGGTGACGGTGCCTGTGAGTGTTGCGCCTCCGTGCTGCCTGCTCTTGCAGACGCTCCCCGGCAGTTGCACAGGCACAGGCAAGCACAGCAAAAAACTCCACTAAGTAGTGGGCAGAAATGCAGAGCTGAGTGGCAGCAGCAGCCAGCATGGCACACTCGACTTGGGGGAGGGTATAAATGAAGGGAGCCCCAGTTTGGCAGGACAGCAGGATGAGCCGATGAGTGTCACCTGGTCTGCCCCTGATGAGGGAAGGGTATCAGTGCGGTAAGTGGCCACGTGGGGGGAGGCTCTGCAGGAGGACTACAAGCTTCTATGGCGCAGGAGCCCTTGCCCGTGCAGAGGACCTCGACACATTGGGCAAACCCGATCCCATCATGCAAGGCTGCACTAGCCTTTTCCTATACAATTGATTATAGCGTCCCGGCAATGGGCTGCACTCACCCAGTGCCAAGCCTCTGGTTGTGGATTAAGCCCCTCACATGGGATCTGCTTCCCAAACCTTCTTTCTACTTTGTATTACCCTTGTTATACCGGCCACACAGGGCTCGCTAACTGTCCAATGGCAAGTATCCTATGTGGTTGTATTAACTTAACTCCTGATGTATGGGGGATACGCTTGTTATACGTGTATGAACCCTAACTAGTTCGGGGGGGTCACTAACTGTTCATATCTCCCTCCTTGACCACTAATGGTCCCGTACACATAGAAATTATGGCTGCCCTAACTTCAGTGTGTTGTATTTAACCCTCTAATCCCGAGCATGACTTTCCTTTTTGGCTTGTCATACATTATTTACGCTTTATCAATTCCTTCGTATCATCCTGGTTGTACTTGTTCATGGACTGCAAGTCATTGTACATAGCCCCTTGTAGGTTGGACATGGGTTGTGTATGCCTGGATTGTAGCCAGGCACTTTTATCTCTTTACCCTCCTCGTATTATTTTATATATAATTAACGCCCTTATTCCACACACATGTCCCGCACATGTGTATCTAATGTGCTGACGGGTAGTTCTATACACATAAATGTACTAATCGAGGCTCAAGTGCCTCTCCCTTTATTAACCCATTGATGCCGATAGCGTGAGTAGTGCATCTAAGGTTGCGTTCAGCATACATTAACACACGCAATGTATTACCCGACCATCGACATGAATCACGGGGGAGCCCCGTGTGGATTGTTTCTCGAAAAGGCAATGTGTGTAATCGTCTTCACAGCTGGGGCTTTCACCGTTCGTTGTGTTCGGTTTTTGACGTCATTCACAGAGGCTTCAGCCTGATCAACAGTTGAAGAGAAGGCTGGTTTCTTTTTAGCAAATGCAATGGGAACGCAATGTTTACTTACAACATGTTTATCAATTTTGAAGCAGTTGGCTGAAGTGTCAAAAAATCATCAAAAACGGCGACGCACGCATCTGTGAATGCGGCCTCAAGGCTCTTCCATAATTTGGGATTTAACGATTCTTGGTCTCATTCTCCCACTTTAAGTAACCCATTAATTCCACAGCACAACTGCTAGGTAAAGTTCGTCGTCTTTATATCTGTATGGAAGGGGGGGGGGGGTGCATTACATGGATGGCTGTGTATCTGGCTCTATTATGGGGGGCCCTATGTGATGCTACATGGATGGCTGTGTATCTGGCTCTATTATGGAGGACCCTATGGTATTACATGGATGGCTGTGTATCTGGCTCTATTATGGGGGACCCTGTAGTATTACATGGATGGCTGTGTATCTGGCTCTATTATGGGGGGCCCTATGTTATTACATGGATGGCTGTGTATCTGGCTCTATTATGGGGGACCCTATGTGATGTTACATGGATGGCTGTGTATCTGGCTCTAGTATGGGGGGCTCTATGTTATTACATGGATGGCTGTGTATCTGGCTCTATTATGGGGGACCCTATGTGATGTTACATGGATGACTGTGTATCTGGCTCTATTATGGGGGACCCTAAGTTATTACATGGATGGCTGTGTATCTGGCTCTAGTATGGGGGACCCTAAGTTATTACATGGATGGCTGTGTATCTGGCTCTAGTATGGGGGGCTCTATGTTATTACATGGATGGCTGTGTATCTGGCTCTAGTATGGGGGACCCTATGTGATGTTACATGGATGGCTGTGTATCTGGCTCTATTATGGGGGGCCCTATGTGGGGGGCCCTATGTTATTACAGGGAGGCTGTTTTTTCCGTGTGTAGTGTTGCTATCTTGGCCTTTACGTATGGGGGCGCCCCCACTTGTTTATTACATGGATGGCTTGGGTGTTTTTTGTATCTCGGCTCTATTCACGCGGGGGAAGGAGGGGGAACACCCTGGAGGAGGGAGGAAGGGGGGAGGAAACGGAGGAGGGAAAAAGGGGGGGAACCATATAGCTATTACATGGATGCCGAGGCGAACCTATAGTTTAATCGCGAGGCTGTTGTATCTGGCTCTATTATGGGGCGGCCCATATCCTATGTGATATGCTACCCATCGGCATGGATGGCTGTGTATCTGGCTTATATGGGGACCCTAGTTTGGATTACATGGATGGATGTTGTATCTGGCTTCTATTATGGGGGACCCTGTAGTTGTAGTTTGTTGTAGTTCCCTCCCGCCTGGTAGTTTTTTTTTTTTTTTTGTGTATTTACAGGGATGTCCCTTTTTTTCGCGACTGTGTATCTGGATCTTCATTTATGGGGCGCGGCATCCTTCCTCCATGTATTGGTACTTCCTATGGAGTGGCTGTGTATCTGGTCTAGTATGGGCTGGGACCCTCACCTGTGATGCTTACCCCTCTCATTGGATCGCTGTGTTCGTCATCCATGTGCCTGTCTAGATCATGGCCGTGGCTCGAGTCTAATTACATGGCATGGCCTTCGGTGTATCTGGACTCATATTATACTTGTATAATGGTGGCTTAGATACAGCAGCTCAGCTCTATGTATGGTATATACCTGTATAATGGTGGCTTAGATACAGCAGCTCAGCTCTTTGTATGGTAGATACTTGTATAATGGTGGCTTAGATACAGTAGCTCAGCTCTATGTATTGTAGATACCTGTATAATGGTGGCTTAGATACAGCAGCTCAGCTCTATGTATTGTAGATACCTGTATACTGGGGGCTTAGATGTTTAGATATAACTCTTTATATGGTAAGTATTTCTATAATGGCAGCTTAGATACAGCATTTCATCACCCTTTATAATAGGGATTACATACCAGCTGTACACAGTGAGAAGTGATACAGCTTCAGTGATATCTTTTTGCATAGTTGTGTAAGAAATTGAGTAAAAGTTCCTATTTTGCTCAACAGTCCCCATCAGATAGGTATTGGGAGAATAATGTACCCCCACAACTTCAGTTTTCTCCACAGCCTCCATGACTTGACTATATAGTGACCTACTGTTATTTTGGACATAAAAGAGGTTATTCTGACGAAGACAAGATTCTGAAATATACTGAAAGGATAACAAAATAACACATTTATTTAACTCTCTATTTCACCATTATTAGCAAAAATACAGCATTTTACAGACATAAGTCCAGCCTGTGTCTATCAGTCCTGCTGTGTATAATTTTGGTTGTCCTTGGATCCAACCATAAATCTTCTGACTGTGGTCGCATTCTTCTCATGAATAGCTTCTCATATCTGCATGCTGCAGTGCTCTCTGCCTCCTGCCCCTTCAACTCAGACACAGGCACTTCCTGCCTCCAATCAGCATGTGCAGAGACCTTCTCTACAAGCTACAGACTTATAAGGTCTTTATAGCAGAGCTGACTGTGTGTTTTATAGGTGAGTTAGCAGATTGTGTTTTATATCCATCTCAAGGATCTCAACATCTCTCACCTGTCTCATCTCTCTTTTTCTATGTGTCAGACATTAGTAGAATGTTCAGAAGCGAAATAAAAGTGTAGATAAACCCTGTATCCAAATTAATTAACTGGTAAATTATTTACGTTCTCAAAATTAAATATTTCTGCCTGAATATAAAGAACGTTTAAATTCAACTATTATTAGTTCTGTTTAAAGAAATTGTGTTCCTGCACAAATTTCAGCAACTCAAGTGTAAACATATTAAGTTGATTTTAAACGTTCTTTATATTCAGGCAGAAATAGATAAACCCTGTACCCTGATAATGTAAGCACATTGTCAGCTCACAGCATCTCATAGCACAGATGAATCATATAGTGGTTATAATTGTAAAGTTAAAAATGATTATTGTGTAAAAATCCTTAGATTAAAATTTGATCATTTTTTTTCATGGGAAAACCCCTTTAAAGGGTTAATAATTTCTTAATAGGAGACAAGGACGTGTATCATGAATTGCAGTGCAGAGAACAGATGGAAGGATTTGTGATACTTAGACTGCCAGACATGAAAGAAGATCACAATGTAAGAAATATTTGATCTATTATTCTTAGTAAGTGAAGCACAAGAATTAGTGTATGAAATGTATATTGTATTAATAGGTGTTTGTTTTGTTTAGTTAATAATGGAGTCTGAACCTCAGAATGGATTCTGCCTGCAGAGTTCTATGATTAAAGGCCAGCCTTACCTGGATCCCTGAACCTGAGCCTGCATCCTGTCTGATCCAGTACCTGAACTTCAGCTTAATCCGGATTCAAAGCTATACCTGAGCCAGGATCCTGCCTGATCCAGAACCCTTACCCTCAACTTGATCCAGCACTCCAAACTTGTACCTTAGTTTGTATCCTGCCCGATCATAAACCTTGAACGCCAGCCAAATCCAGATCCCCAAATCTGTACCTGACCTTGGGTCCTGCCTGATCCAGTATCTTCCACCCCAGCCTAATCCGGATCCCAGAACCTGTAACTGAACCCGGATTCTGCCCAATTCAGCACCTTCCATCCCAGCCTAATCTGGATCTATTACTGAACCTGGATTCTGTCTTATCCAGAACCTTGAACCTGAGCCTATGCTGGATCCCTGAACCTGTACCTGAGCCGGGATTCTGCCTGATCCAGAACTTTGAACCTCAACCTAATCCAGAACCCTGAACTTGTAACTGAGCCTGAATCCAGTTTGCACATTTATCTGGTTTTTTTTTCATTTTGCCTTTTGATCAGCACATACTTGGAGAAGGGATTATCGACCGGTAGTCCTTAACCACCAGGGTTTTGCGAGGCAATTTGGTAGGGCATTGGGTTTGTAGGGGAATTCGGTGCACCCCTTTCCCTCGAAAGAGATTTGTATATGGAAATGAGACACAGCCAAAACACCATCTAATACACATAATGCTACATGAATTAGTAAAGAAAACAATACACAACACATAATTCCATTACAGTGGAACCTCTGGATTACAAGTAACTTGGTCTACAAGTGTTTAGGAAGACAAGTTTGTATTTTACTTACTCTACCTCTTTCAGCCTTCATTTACCAGCAACCTCTCTTTAGTTCTCAATAAGCTTTTCATACGCCCTGGTCAACCCCCCTCCCCAAAGAGACATAGGGGGTCATTTACTAAGGGCCCGAATCGCGTTTTTTCATCAGGTTGCCCTAAAATTACCGATTTGCATCGAATTCCGCCGTTTTTTTGGCGCACGCAATCAGATTGTGTCGCATCGGCGTCGGCAGGCACGCAACGGAAATCGGGAGGCGTGACCGTCGGAATACACGACGGATTCAGAAAAACCGCCATATTTTAAAAATGACACGCACTTACCTGCACCCAGCATAGCTTGGTGAACTCCAGTGAACTCCGATGGACTTCAGCGCAGCAGCGACACCTGGTGGACATCGGGCGCACTGCCTTGGACCGGGTAAGTAAATCTGCCCCATAATGTAGGTCCCTCAATATGTATAGATTATAGTGTATGTGGTGCCATCTCTCCTAGTTAGTATGAATAATGCTTCCCCGAACTAACTGTTTTCCAGATTATAATATAATCTCTATCATGGGTTATTATTATAGTGCAGTAGAGAAATACAGCATCGGAACAAAGTTAGTGCATTAATACAGCACTAGAACAAAGATAATGCATAAATACAGCAACAGAAAAAGTTAGTGCATAAATACAGCACTAGAACAAAGTTAATGCATAAATACAGCACAGGAACAAAGTTAGTGCATAAAAACAGCACCATAACATAGTTAATGCATAAATACAGCACCAGAACAAAGTTAGTGCATAAATACAGCACGAGAAAAAAAAGTTAGTGGATAAATACAGCACAAGAACAAAGTTAGTGCATAAATACAGCACGAGAAATAAGTTAGTGGATAAATACAGCACGAGAAAAAAGTTAATGGATAAATTCAGCACTAGAACAAAGTTAATGCATAAATACAGCACAGGAACAAAGTTAGTACATAAAAACAGCACCATAACATAGTTAATGCATAAAAACAGCACCATAACATAGTTAATGCATAAATACAGCACCAGAACAAAGTTAATGCATAAATACAGCACCAGAACAAAGTTAGTGCATAAATACAGCACGAGAAAAAAGTTAGTGGATAAATACAGCACCAGAACAAAGTTAGTGCATAAATACAGAACCAGAACAAAGTTAGTACATAAATATAGCACCAGAACATAGTTAATGGATAAAAACAGCACCAGGACATAGTTAATGCATAAATACAGAATCAGAACCAAGTTAGTGCATAAATACAGCACCAGAAAAAAGTTAATGCATAAATACAGCACCAGGGCCAGGCTCCATACATATAGTAGCCCAAATGTTTTTCAGATATACAGTGCTGCCCCTGAACTATATCGTGTGTCTTATACTCCTGGTGCAGTATGATGATGTCCTCAGGCTGCTGGCTCACAGACAGGGCATTGTGCAGCATCTTACAGCAGGAGCAGTGCTCTCGGTATGAACAGCATCATAAATACGCAGATACTATTGATTCAGAATCTGGAGCAGGTGGAGGACGTGGACGCCCCTCACCTGCTTCAAATGGCCCATGCTTTTCTATTTATAGCTCGGTTTAGCCCTTCCAATTAATAAGATGTTACTGCTCTGTGGTGACAGGCGGTCTCCAAACTTGGAAGTGATTTTTAATCCTCTCCAGCGCTGTGGTAACATGTGTGGAGCGCAGCTCTGGGAGACATTATACTTCAGCCGTTATCTGTGCTAATGGATCCGCTCATTAAGTTGATGCATTTTCTGAGACTTGTATAGAGCTGATGTGTCGTCTCTGTGGATGGGGGGTGTTTATTCTCTGACACCCCTTCTCTCTCTTTTGGTTCACCCTCACTCATGTCACGTCAGTGTGTTTTGTGTTGGTTTTTGATCCTATGTAGGGATCATACTCACGCTATCCCTAATGCAGATACTACAACTAATGGGGTGACAAGGTACAGGAAAACTTTTTCTCATGTAAAATATCTGACTTAACACTAAAAACACCACAGTCCTGGCTTACACACACCACATTTATCACTTTTTTAAGTTTGCCTAATTTGACAAGTGGGTGTGGTTTGCTGTGTGGCTCAATAAAAGGGGCGTGGGGTAGGATGCACAAATTGCTACAAAATTGCACAGAACAATTGCTTACATGGATGGCTGTGTATCTGGCTCTATTATGGGGGGCCCTATGTGATGCTACATGGATGGCTGTGTATCTGGCTCTATTATGGAGGACCCTATGGTATTACATGGATGGCTGTGTATCTGGCTCTATTATGGGGGACCCTGTAGTATTACATGGATGGCTGTGTATCTGGCTCTATTATGGGGGGCCCTATGTTATTACATGGATGGCTGTGTATCTGGCTCTATTATGGGGGACCCTATGTGATGTTACATGGATGGCTGTGTATCTGGCTCTAGTATGGGGGGCTCTATGTTATTACATGGATGGCTGTGTATCTGGCTCTATTATGGGGGACCCTATGTGATGTTACATGGATGACTGTGTATCTGGCTCTATTATGGGGGACCCTAAGTTATTACATGGATGGCTGTGTATCTGGCTCTAGTATGGGGGACCCTAAGTTATTACATGGATGGCTGTGTATCTGGCTCTAGTATGGGGGGCTCTATGTTATTACATGGATGGCTGTGTATCTGGCTCTAGTATGGGGGACCCTATGTGATGTTACATGGATGGCTGTGTATCTGGCTCTATTATGGGGGGCCCTATGTCTAAGTTATTACTGGATGCTGTGTATCTGGGCTCTAGTATGGGGACCTAAGTTATACTGGATGGCTGTGTCATCTGGCTCGGTATGGGGGGCTCTATTTATTACATGGATGGCTGTGTTATCTGGCTCTAGTTGGGGGACCCTATGTGATGTTACATGGATGGCTGTGTATCTGGCGCTTTATGTGGACCCTACTATGGGTATTACATGGATGAAAAAACGGGGGGGAGGAGGAATGCGGGAAATGCTTGTTGTATCTGGCTCTATATTTGGGACCCTTATTTTATGTTACATGGATGGGCTGGGTATCTGGCTCTGTAGGGGGGCTCTATGGTTTATTACAAGGATGGCTGTGGTATCTTGGCTCTATTTATAGCGGTGGAACCTCTAATGTGATTTTACATGGATGGGGCGTTTATGGGACTGGCTCGTTATGTGGGGGCCCTATGTTATTAACCATGGATATTGGCGGTGTACTGCTCTATTTGGCCGCTAGTTATTACACGGGATGACTGTGTATCTGCGTAATGATTATGGGGGGAAGTCATGGGGTGTTTACATGGATACGTGTATCTGCTCTATATGTGGGAGGCCCTAGTGTTATAAACATGGATGACTTGTAATCTGGCTCTAGTTGGGGGACCCTAGTTTATACATGGATGACTGTGATCTGACTCATTTTTGGGGGGGGCTATGGTCCTTACGTGTTTTTAGCGCTATGATGGGGCACTACCTGTATACCTGAATGCTTTATATGTTTGCGATAAAAACAATTCAATTTTTTAATTGTGTGTCCCATTCGTACAGTCCTGATTGGTGCCGACCCCCGTGCCGCCTGCTTTTCCCAACATAACGTTTGCATAGGCCCCAAAAATGTGACCCCGTCCATGGTTCAGCTATGGCTGATAAAACACAATGGAATTAAAAATTTAGTGAAAAAAAAACAAAATATGAAAGGAGATTTATTAGTTCATTAGTTGGATGAGATGAAACTTTCTTCTTCTTTCCATAAGATTTCAGGGGCGGTACAATCCTGCCAGTACAGGGTTACCCTCCCCCCGCCCTCCCGGTGACGGTGCCTGTGAGTGTTGCGCCTCCGTGCTGCCTGCTCTTGCAGACGCTCCCCGGCAGTTGCACAGGCACAGGCAAGCACAGCAAAAAACTCCACTAAGTAGTGGGCAGAAATGCAGAGCTGAGTGGCAGCAGCAGCCAGCATGGCACACTCGACTTGGGGGAGGGTATAAATGAAGGGAGCCCCAGTTTGGCAGGACAGCAGGATGAGCCGATGAGTGTCACCTGGTCTGCCCCTGATGAGGGAAGGGTATCAGTGCGGTAAGTGGCCACGTGGGGGGAGGCTCTGCAGGAGGACTACAAGCTTCTATGGCGCAGGAGCCCTTGCCCGTGCAGAGGACCTCGACACATTGGGCAAACCCGATCCCATCATGCAAGGCTGCACTAGCCTTTTCCTATACAATTGATTATAGCGTCCCGGCAATGGGCTGCACTCACCCAGTGCCAAGCCTCTGGTTGTGGATTAAGCCCCTCACATGGGATCTGCTTCCCAAACCTTCTTTCTACTTTGTATTACCCTTGTTATACCGGCCACACAGGGCTCGCTAACTGTCCAATGGCAAGTATCCTATGTGGTTGTATTAACTTAACTCCTGATGTATGGGGGATACGCTTGTTATACGTGTATGAACCCTAACTAGTTCGGGGGGGTCACTAACTGTTCATATCTCCCTCCTTGACCACTAATGGTCCCGTACACATAGAAATTATGGCTGCCCTAACTTCAGTGTGTTGTATTTAACCCTCTAATCCCGAGCATGACTTTCCTTTTTGGCTTGTCATACATTATTTACGCTTTATCAATTCCTTCGTATCATCCTGGTTGTACTTGTTCATGGACTGCAAGTCATTGTACATAGCCCCTTGTAGGTTGGACATGGGTTGTGTATGCCTGGATTGTAGCCAGGCACTTTTATCTCTTTACCCTCCTCGTATTATTTTATATATAATTAACGCCCTTATTCCACACACATGTCCCGCACATGTGTATCTAATGTGCTGACGGGTAGTTCTATACACATAAATGTACTAATCGAGGCTCAAGTGCCTCTCCCTTTATTAACCCATTGATGCCGATAGCGTGAGTAGTGCATCTAAGGTTGCGTTCAGCATACATTAACACACGCAATGTATTACCCGACCATCGACATGAATCACGGGGGAGCCCCGTGTGGATTGTTTCTCGAAAAGGCAATGTGTGTAATCGTCTTCACAGCTGGGGCTTTCACCGTTCGTTGTGTTCGGTTTTTGACGTCATTCACAGAGGCTTCAGCCTGATCAACAGTTGAAGAGAAGGCTGGTTTCTTTTTAGCAAATGCAATGGGAACGCAATGTTTACTTACAACATGTTTATCAATTTTGAAGCAGTTGGCTGAAGTGTCAAAAAATCATCAAAAACGGCGACGCACGCATCTGTGAATGCGGCCTCAAGGCTCTTCCATAATTTGGGATTTAACGATTCTTGGTCTCATTCTCCCACTTTAAGTAACCCATTAATTCCACAGCACAACTGCTAGGTAAAGTTCGTCGTCTTTATATCTGTATGGAAGGGGGGGGGGGGTGCAATGGGGGACCCTATGTTATTACATGGATGGCTGTGTATCTGGCTCTATTATGGGGGACCCTATGTTATTACATGGATGGCTGTGTATCTGGCTCTATTATGGGGGCCCTATGTTATTACATGGATGGCTGTGTATCTGGCTCTATTGTGGGGGACCCTAAGTTATTACATGGATGACTGTGTATCTGGCTATATTATGGGGGAGTCTATGTGGTTATTACATGGATGACTGTGTATCTGGCTCTATTATGGGGGACCCTATGTTATAACATGGATGACTGTGTATCTGGCTCTGTAGGGGGGCTCTATGGTTTATTACAAGGATGGCTGTGGTATCTTGGCTCTATTTATAGCGGTGGAACCTCTAATGTGATTTTACATGGATGGGGCGTTTATGGGACTGGCTCGTTATGTGGGGGCCCTATGTTATATCATGATATTGGGCTGTGTACTCGCTCTATTGGGAACCGCAATATTATACAACGATGGATGACTGTGTAATCTGGTAATGATATGGGGGATCTATGGGTTTTTACATGGATGACTGTTTATCTGCTCTATATGGGGGCCCTATTTATATAACATTGATGACTTGTAATCTTCTGGCTCTAGTTGGGGGACCCTATTTCTAACATGGATGACTGTGTCTGCTCATTTTTGGGGGGGGGGCATGGTCTTAACTGTTTTTATGCAGCTATATGTATGGGGCACTACCTGTATAAACCTGAATGCTTTATTGTTTGCGATAAATACAATTCAATTTTTAATTGTGGTCACATCTCGTAACAGTCCTGATTGGTGCCCCCCCTCCCCTCTTCCCAACATAACTTTGCATAGGGACCCCAAAAATGTGAACCCCGTCCATGGTTGCAGCTATGGCTTGATAAAACACAATGGAATTAAAATTTAGTGAAAAAAAAAACAAAAAATGAAAGGAGATTTTATTAGTTCATTAGTTGATGAAGATGAAACTTTCTTCTTCTTTCCATAAGATTTCAGGGCGTTACATCCTGCCAGTACAGGGTTAACCTCCCCCGCCCCCCGGTGACGGTGCCTTGTTTGTGTTGCGCCTCCGTGCTGTGCCTGCTCTTTGCAACGCTCCCCGGTCAGTTGCACGGCACCGGCAAGCATCACAAAACTCCACTAGTGTAGGGCAAATGCAGAGCTGAGTGGCAGCAAGCCAGCATCACACTCGACTGGGGAGGTATAATGAAGGAGCCACCATTGTGCAGGACAGCACGGATGAGCCGATGGTGTCACCTGGATCTGCCCCTGATGAGGAGAAGGTATCAGTGCGGTAAGTGGCCACTGGAGGGAGCTCTGCAGGAGACTACAAGCTTCTCAGGCCAGAGCCCTTGCCCGTGCAAGGCCCTCGTACAACATTGGCAATACCCGATCACCATCAGCTAGCAAGGCTGCACTAGCCTTCCTATACAATGATATACGTCCCGGCACTGGCTGCACTCACCCAGATCAAGCCTCTGGAGCGTGGATTAACCCTCACATGGACCTGCTCCCAAACTTCTTTCTACTTTGTATTAACCCTTGTAGTACCGGCCACACAGGGCTCTGCTAACTGTCCAATGCAAGTATCCTATGTGTTGTATTACTAACTCCTGATGTATGGGTATTCTTGTTATACATGTATTAACCCTAACTAGTCGGGGGGGTCACTAACTGTTTCATATCTCCCTCCTTGACACTAATGCCCGTACACATAGAAATATTGGCTGGCCCTAAACTTCAGTGTGTTGTATTAACCCTCTAATCCCGACGCATGACTTTCCTTTTTGGCTTGTCATACATTATATTAACCCTTTCATCAATTACTTCTGTATCAATCCTGGTTGTACTTGTTCATCTGCAAGTGCATTGTACATAGCCCCTGTGTAGGGGACATGGGTTGTGTATGCACTGATTTACCAGCATTTTATATCTGTACACTCCTCGTATATATTTTATATATAATTAACCCCTTATTCCCACACACATGGCCTCACCATTTCTATTGCTGACTTTCTATACACTAAATTACTATCTCAATTGCCTATCCATTATATTAACCCATTGATGCCATACGTGAGTATCTCTAAGGTTGCGTTCACATACGGAAACGCAATGTTACCTCGACATGAGATCACGGGGGGAGCCCTTGGATTGTGTCTCAAAAGGCAATGTGTGAACTCTTCCACAGGGCGCGTTCACACGATGCGTTGTGTTGCGGTTTTTGACGCATTCAAAAGGCTTCAGCCTTGACAACAGTTGAAGAGAGGCTGGTTTCTTTTTAGCAAATGCAATGGAACGCAATGTTTACTTACAACATGTTATCAATTTTGAAGCAGTTGGTGAAGTGTCAAAAAACTCATCAAAAAACGCGACGCAACGCATCATGTGAATGCGCCCTCAAGCTCTTCCATAATTTGGATTTACCATTTCTAATGGTCTCTTCCTCCACTTTAAAGTAACCCATTAATTCCACACACAACTGTATGTAAAGTTCTCTCTTTATATACTGTATGGAAGGAGGGGGGGGGTCACAAACTTTTGTGACCACTCTTATACTGTGTTACCAATGCTTGTATATGCCACACTTCTTGCCTGCTTTCATGTATCATAATGGAAGCTTCATATACATTGCATTTAACCCATCACATCTCACTTGGCTCCATTGCACTTCAGTCTTCTGCACATCCACCCTGGCTCTTCCAGCTTCCTATACATTGTATTTAACCCCTTCTACAGCACATGGCCATAGATTGCACCCTGTACACTTATGCTCCTCTCATCCCCCTCCCACACATTACACATCCCCCCTGCCCAGCAGACAGGACCCATTGATCTTCCTGTGTTCATTGTTTGTAAATATCACTTGTAACTTTGTTTCCATTTGTTGCCATTCAAATTCAATCGCTTTTAAAGGATCTTTCATATGGACAGGACCACCCCAGGGCTTTGGAGGGGAGGAGGACCCTGACCCCTTACTCCAATATTTACTCTTGTTTCCAATTAACTCCAGGTCCTATAAATGATTAATTACAATACACAATCTCCACCAACTACAAGTAAAAAGGGAATCTGATCCTTGATTTCAGTGTAAATTTTCGACTAGAAGAACCAGCAACAGAATTTGGGGTCCTGTGGACGCTTCCTATAGACTAGCAGGTTAGAGGGTGATGCTGATTTTTGTTTGCTTTGGAGATGAGCGACACTTCTTAACCACTTAAAGGGATCCTCTAACATGGGAACCAAATCTGCTGAGTGTATTTTTATAATACCAAAATAATCAATTTAAGTTTGAAAAGTTCTATATGACCAAGTAACTTTGTTAAAATCTACCCATAAGGCCATAGGTGGGGATGGGGTTAGACTGCTATATTTGTGGTCTGATTATATTCTGTTGCCATCTTTGTGGTTTGGGTGGGGGGTCACTCCAAGGACACGTATATTTCTGTCTTTTGGGGTGTTTTTTGTTGGTAATTATGACTTGCAACATTGTTTCCTGTTTTTGGAATTTCTGGGATGATCAAAGATGTAACTGGGCCCCAAAGCTGACAATCATAGACCGCAGTTTGTATAAAGTGGGAGTTTTGCCTTATGACCCCGTTCTGGGAGTGTGTATAGGAAGAACCTTTGTGGTTACTTTTTTCATTTTTTTTTTTTTTTTTTTTTCTTCCCATTTCTTGAGTGGAGTTGAAATTGCCACGGCTGCAAGTAATATGATCAGTAGTTACTCTGAGAGCCCCCCTTCTTCCTCCTCCTCCTCTCTTGCTGCTGCCCGCTGGCTGCCCACAGCTGCCCAGCTAGTCTTTGATAAAACCCGCTCCAAAACTTTCCAGTAGAAAGTAGAATCTTGGAGATCTGGAAAAATTTTGGATGGGCTCAATGAAATGATGTGCTAATAACACCGATGTAGCAGTGCTGAAGCTGTTGTGAACAGCTGTATGGGCTCTGCTACATCTATATATGGTTTACTAGAAAGCATTGGTTATAGTTGCAATATTGAAAGGCACTTTTAATATTTGCACCCTGTTCTCAGGAGCTTACACTCTAAATATGTCTATACATTGTATGGCCGTATCATGAGTGGTTCCAGCTTGTAAGGAGCTGTCTTGGTGGTCCTGGGTGGGTTATTTTAGTAGATCGTAGCAAAATGGTGCACACAGCAATTTCAGGCCGCGTTCACACTTTGTTTTGCCTTTTTCGCAGAAAGAGACCAGTTTTTATAAATGCATTTTTATAATCCTTAAGGGTGATGGCACACATGGTGTTTTGAACTCGTTTTTGTCAAAAGCAGTGTGTCAAAAAACGCATGCGTCTTTGACCAGTTTAAATTAAGATAATTGGTCAAACCTGTCAAAAACGCATGCGTTTTTTTGACGGACTGCTTAAAAACGGGCCAAAAACTCGTTCAAAACCGCCACGTTTGCCATCACCCTTATTTGCACCTTTGAAAAAAGTTGAGACTTTGATCAAAAAGTTATGGAAACTGCTTTTTTACATGCTTAGGGGATGGTCACATGCTGCACTAGCGCTACATTTACAAGCGCTAGAACAATGGTGGCGTAACTCGAGTCAAATGCGTTTGCAGTGAAACGCATGCAATCGTAAACAATCACATGCGTTTCACTGGAAGCCCTAATGAGATTGGGCCAGGCACAGCCCAGTGCGCTTGGAAATGCAACGTGTGACTGCACCCTTACCATGTGTTTGGTTGGTTTGAATCCGTTTTTTTGCAATTCTGGAAGTGGTCACACGTACTACGGAAACGCATGCAATCGGGAACCAGAACCCGGTGACTTGCATTAAAACAATTCAAGACACTGGGTTCTGGCTACCGTATTGTATTTACATAGAAATGCAACCGCGATTGGGCCAAGGTCTGCCACCGTACTCAAGCTCTATGTTTGTAATCGCAGCGCTAGCGATCACAGCTGTTACACTTCCTGAAATGAAGAAAAACTGATTCAAACCAGTGAAGCGCATGGTAAACGTACAAAAACGCATGTGTTTTGCAATGCTTTAAATAATGCACTAAGAACGCACCGTGTGGATCCACCCTCAGAACGCAAGTGACTTTTCGCTGCTGAAGGTTTGTTGCAATTGTCTCCAGTCTAGATAATTCTGTGTGCAGGATAAAATCCAGCAGTGTAAATCTCTTTCCTATTTTAGAGTCCAGGCTTATGCCTGAGGCTGCGGTCACACGTACCGCTAGGCGTCCGTCATAACACGACGCTAGCGCACAGGGGGAGGTCCTCGGCCCGAACGCACATGTCGTTTTTACTAGGGATTGTTAAGCCGATCGCATGCGTTTCTCTGGAAACGCATGTGCGTTCGGGCCGAGGACCTCCCCCTGTGCACTAGCGTCGCGTTATGAGCGGACGCCTAGCGGTACGTGTGACCGCAGCCTCAAAGTTGATACACTGTACCAAAAACCCTCAGCAGCATGAGCAATGCAGCTGATTAGCTTTTGGGGGTTACAATTGCCGAAATGTTTACTCTTGTAGTTCTAAAAGAACTGAAACCACTGCGAAAATACATAGCAAAATCAAAAATTGCATGATCTAGTCCTGATCTTGGAGCTGTGGATTTGTTACAATGTGTCAGGGAAGTTCTTATATGTTGGCTTACCATGACTTCGGAGGTAAACCGCTGCTAAAATAGAACCTAGAATAGCACAGGTCTGGCTTGCAAAGGTTGAATATAATGGATACAATGTAGCAAAACCTCAGCTGTACTCACAGCTGAGTAAACACTAATGTTTCCATAACTTTCGTCCTCAATTAAGGCAGTTTCTTGATGATGAACCGTTAATTTCCCCCCCCCTTGCACAAGTCCCATGCACACAAAAATTGCTCCCCAAACGCTGGGGTTACTAGGCTTGTTCTCCGCAATATTCCCTTCGCTCCCAATCAGCTTGTGATCCCCGGCATAGTAGATCTAGGAATTACAATATTCCCTCAAAAAATTATTGCTTTTTCAATTGTGTTCCGGGACAGCAGTGACACACAACAGGGAGTTGGTGGGTGATTGGGACCCACAGATCTAGGTAAATACCTAAAAAATATAAACTTTTTTCTTCTGTTTATACATTGTTTTGCGGACTTGTTCTGTTTGTTAAAAACCCAGCTTTTACCAGACTGCTAATAAGAATGGGATCCTGATACAAAAGTGTTCCCCACCCTCCTGCTTTCCTTTGAGCACATTCTATTACACAGCATTTTTGCAAAACTATAGGCAAGATGTGCCTTCAGGAGTCTAGAAAAGCGGGTCGAATAACCAAGAAGACATGCTAAGATATTCCGTTACCAAGAGGGAGCCCTTCGGCTTTCAATAATGGAACAGTGCAATTCTTTTTGGAATAAATGGAATATAGATGCGACCGTAAAGCGCCGATCAGGGACTTTGATATCTAAAGTGAATTGTGGCGTTAGGCCTAGAGTTAACACTGGTTTTGAGACGCACGACTCCACTGAGGTTCAACCTGAGGTGGTTAATATATGCATCTTCAAGATGATGGAAAGACGCTGATTATTATTTCAAACTGTGGAGAACGGTAAACGTTTATTTGTAAATGCAAGATTAACAGCTCTGCAACGGTAAGAATGTGTCGACCAGCAAGCAGAGATATTGTTGTAATGGTATGAGTGATTATTCAAAAGTATATGGACAGCGAAATGCGGCAAAATAAGTTATGTGGAATGGATGACCCTTCAATAGAGTCCCTTTAAATGTGTTACCACTTGTATAAGTTGAAGATCCCTGGTGGTCCAATCATTGAGACCCTCAGGCGATTCGGAGAAAGGAATGAGGGCTCATTTCACTTCTGTAGGTGCCCTAAGGTTGATCACCTACATCTAACTATGATCTGGAAGGGCTGGTCCACAGGGGGGTTACCTGGTCTCCTCCATCGGGATGACACTCGTCCCCAATGAACTTGTAATAGGGCAGCGTAAGGATTCTTTCATGGGACAAGCCTCTCTTTAACCTCAATCTACCGTACAGGCGAAATTGTAGATTTGTAAGGGGTCCCAACCCCACTCTTATTTATCTCAGGGCTCCCAAAAATGACTGCCATAATGGCCACGTTGTATTTCCCATCACTCTGAGTGACAACAAGCCCCCACCCCCCCACGCTCACCCCCCCCAGGATCAAGTCAAAATGCATATGTTTCTGGTTGAGTATAACCCTTTAAGGCTGGTTTGTTTATTACCTTATCTACGGATTATGCTTATCTTAAACACAATCCCTCCACCCATTGACCTGTCCCCCTCCAGTGTAACATGGCCTTCAGCTGTAGAGTTTGAGACCGAATCCTAGTACAACTAACTTCCCGTCTCCATCTCCTTATCCACGCTCACTCTCGATCCCCCCCCCGCCCCCCACGGCGGGTGAGTAAATTCTCCATTTGTATTTTTCGGATGTGATTGACTGGTTGTATACACCGCAGGATCTGGGAGATATTGGATTGGATTGTCCTAGAGTCAACTTTGAATAATCACTGCTGACTTGAGTTTTGCCAAAACAATGTTAATGTCCTGAATCTGGATGTCTGCTCTTTGTTACTGGGTAAGGGGTGCATGTAGGGGTTTTTGGTCGTTGGACAGGATTAGGACGGAATGAGGACGAGTGTTGGAAAAGTTGTGCCAAATGTGGTTCAGTTTTGGTCTCAAATTCTTGGTATGACATCATGTATTGCTTAAGGGAGGTGAAACATAAACTATCATGGCTACAGCAACTTTAGCTTCTACACCGAAGAATTGCCCCCAAAATATCTCAGAATATCCCACCCACTTGTAGCGCATTTCATTGAATATGCCCAAGAAAAAATGTGGGTGGAGATACAGTTGTCTCTAAGGCCTGAGGTCACCACGTGGCATTTTTTGAACCCGGTTTTGGGCCTTTTTAAGCAGTTTGCTAACAAAGAAGCAATGTATGCTTTTTTTGAACCTCATCCGTTTTGCACCCGGGTTTAATTAAGATAATGGTAACATCCGTCAAACGCATGATTTTACAAAAACGCATGTGGGTTTTTTAAAAGCCTTGCTTAAAAACAGGCCAAAAACGTTTTCAAAAACAGAAAAGTGTGCGTTGCCCGAATTGTCGACACGCGAGCCTCAGGGCATCGGCGCCACACAGGGCAGACTATGTTGCGCTGCAAAACTGCAGACAAAGTCGAGGCGCCACCGTAAATTAAGGCGAAGATCCACTAAACCACCCGGAGGCTCGTTCCCGATCGCATGGATCGTTTCCATAGAAACGCCGATGCGATCGGGCGGCAGAGGGGCCAACCCGCCCCGGATAGTGCCTGGTGTGCGGACTTTGTTTGCGTTTGCGTAAGAGCAGACAAATGCTGCCCTGTGTGGCCGGATGCATGGCCTTCGGGTGAAGACCAACATAGGCGTTTGGGCCGTTTTTGGGACCGTTTTTACTAAGCCTGCGTTTTAAGATCGTAAAAAACGCATGACGTTTTTGTCCGGTTTTTCATTGCGCAAATTTTGGAAAACTGGGACCAAAAACGCATGCATTGCATTTTAAAAAAACACATTGCGTGTTTAAGAATAAACGGTCACCTATCGTTTTTTAACGCCATGCGTTTTTATAACAGATCTGACAAAACGCACTTAGTAATAGAATCCGGACTCGCCAAATAAAGCATACATTTGTGTCTTCAGCCTCAAGGATGGCCATAGTTCCAAGACAATAGGATCCGTTGACAGCCTCTGAAACCATGCAACTGTAATGGAGTTGCTCTCCAGCAGACGTGAGATGCTTGATGACTACATGCCTTGCAGGGATACTTAGACTTCTATGAGACATCGTGTGATCGCCTGACTGATGCATCAGAATTATTTTGTTGGCACATATGGGTCTAGGCTAATCCCAACACCAATGAATCTGCCAACTTAGGCCCCCAGATTTGGATCCTTCTGAATCGCACTCATTACACGCTGAATTAGAACCTCACTTTATTTCATGAACGCTTGCATAAACCTATAACATGTGACTTTCCAGCCATTTGTACTGCAATGTCCTGGTGCCACTGCAACAAACAGCGCACTGCTTTGCATTTTCCCATGAGGCAGTTGAAGAATGGCAAACGGGGGCTCGATTGGCCAAGCAAACAAGTCTAATTTCGGCCCTATTAGGCAAGTAAGAAAACCAACTCAATGAAATTATTGGCCCCGTAACAAAAAAGCACAGAAAGGACAACAGAACCATGTAAAGGGGTTGTTGCCCATCCTCTGCCACTATTTAAGAAAATGTAAGCTCTGCTTAGTTAATATGGGAAATCTGAGGCCTGCAAGTGCAGCTTTAAAAAAAATTATGGGAAACTGAAAGCTGCGATTGGCTGCAAGTACCGGATTGTCTTTACCACCCGTCAATTTCTATAATGCGATTTTTACGGTTAAATCATCGCAACATTGTGGCTGCTATTAGTCCAAGGGTAAAGGATAGTCGCAATCTTAGGAGGACCGTTAACAGGATGTGGGTTACTGGGCCCGTTAGAATTAACATATTGTTGGGGTTTATGCAAGACCCCCCCCCCCACTCCCAAATGAAAGGGATGAGAGTACAGAAGATCTTGGTGACCGTTATGTGATTTACAGACATATATCGGCCTTAGAGATTTTGCTCGCTGACATGTGGTCATGTGCGAGGAGCGCTGTCAGATAGCCAGGGGCAAGCTCGCTCAGTCATGAAGGGGTGCGATAATTCTCAAAATAGTCTGTCTAACACGGGGTTATAGAGCCTTAGGAGACGTCATTATTTTGGGTGGTGATGTCATGCAAGGTGATTAACGTGCCAGGAACAGGTTTGGGTTACGGCGAAATGAATAGATGGGAACCTGTTTGCCCTATTAACCTAATCTGACAACGTTTTCAGTCTGTAGACTGTACGTAGGGAAGCTGCTGTGCTCACTTTTAAAAGTATTCTCAAAAACCACACCCCTTGTGATAAAAATGGACTGTATTGACAAGTCCTCTTTAATGTGTTTTTTACAAGTGTGAGCACGTCTAGAGAGGGGTCTTGCCACATGTGGCATTTTAAGCAATCCAGTTAAAGACACATGCATTTTCTAAAAAAGCACGCAGTTATTTCTGTTGTCTCCAACTATGATAATTGGGAAAAACAGAAAACAAATGGAAAAAAAAACGGCTGCCGTTTTTTTACAGACTGCTGAAACCGGCCCCCCAAAAATCGGGTTTCAAATCGCCCAACATAAACATTTTGAAACCCGATTGTTAAGACCATAACACCGTTTAAAAATGCATGCGTTGTTTTAAAACTTACTTGCCGGTGTTCCGCATTTTTGGCCGGGTGCGGTTTTACAATTATTGTACTAGAGGTTAATTGGAAAAACATGGTTCAAAAGGCATGAGGCGTAAAAAGACGGGCATCCCCTCCTAACTAAAATGGTTTTTTCAAAACGCCAAGCGTGCCACCCCCATAATGAGGCATCGCTGATTTTCCCCTATGGCAATCAATCTCATGTAATGGCAATTCTTGTCACTTGGATCAGATGGAGCCTCATCCGTTTTGGGCAATGAACTCCCCCCTTATAATGCCGGAATACTGAGTAAAAAGAGGCATTTCACCCACTCCATAAACATAAGAGATGTTTGGCTCATCTATAGGTGTCACTCAAATAATCGGAAGCCATTTGGAATTTTCTCGTGTCTAGACGATTTGGCACCATGTCTCGAGCGGACGTTCCAATGTGGCTATATTAGCTCTTATGTCAGGTGGTTGGGGCCGACAATCTGACACCACCCCACCTGACGGTTAGATAAGATGCACGCTAAAACTAGTCCTATGCTTGGTGCCAAAATTGTTTTCTAAATCCATCTGATTGCTCGGAACAGCGGCTTCTGGCAGGTTTCGTGGAAAACAATTCAAACTGATGACCGGATCGACGTGCATTACGGTGATTCCTTTTAGTTTGCTTTCTAGCATTAAGTTCCAATTGTCAAAGAATTATTGGACTTTATACTTGATTTCGCCAACCTAGCTAATACTTACCAATTCGTTGGCAGTTGTCTTCCTGTTCTCTTTGTCCGCGTGACACTTCGATACTATATTACCTGGATATCGCTTAGGCGAAAGGGAATCGGTGACCACCCCAAGGATAATTCCCACTGAATCCTAAAATTCTAGCAACTTTGGATATAGCGAAGTTGGATTAGCGTTGCCATTGGTTTCCCAATGATCCCCTTCCCTCAACGTGTTCTCAGGACACTATGCACATTATATAACTCTGCGGTCCAAGATTGTAGACACTACGTGGTAAGCATGAAGTCGATAAGCTAGACATAGGGGGGGTCGTCGCGTGCTGGCAGGTCATGTTGAATATGTCCCATCATGACAATCCAGAGCGTCTCGAAGACAAAGGAGGGTAAAGGGGGACTGCTAAAGGAAGATGCTACTGGGCCAGAGTGGGACTGGACATACTAAGTAGCATCCTGCTGCTTTTTTTGGCACCTCCTTCAGCAGGTAAGGATGCCATGCTTTAGGCGGGTCGTCCTCAATTAAGGCAGTTTCTTGATGATGAACCGTTAATTTCCCCCTTGCACAAGTCTGCACACCCCCGTCCCTCTGTTTTCCAGGCTTGTTCTCCGCCTCATTCCCTTCTCCCACAGCTGTGATCCCCAGAGGATATTCCTAGAATTACAATATTCCCAAAAATTTGCTTTTCATCTGTTCTGGACAGCAGTGACCACAAAAAGGGAGTTGGTGGGGGATGGGACCACAGCTCCTAGTGTAGACATCACCATAAAATCCTGTTTAACATTGTTTGGGACTTGTTCTGTCTTGTAAAAACCCAGCTTTTCCAGACTGCTAAAAGAATGATCCTGGATACAAAAGATGTTACCCTCCTGCTTTCCTTTGTAGCACATTCTGATTACACAGCATTTTATGCAACCTACTCAAGCAGATCTGCCTTTCAGGAGTCTAGAAAAGCTGGGTCATAACCAAGAAGACCACTAAGAAAGTTACCAAAGGGGGGCCACTCATCTTTTCCTAATGGAAAAGGCAATTCTTTTTGAATATATGGAATATAATGCTCCAAAATTGGGTACATAAAGGTAGTGAACTTTGGGTTTTAGGGCACGTTCACACTAAAGATCACACGTTGCGCTTTGGTTGCGTTTTCATTGCGTTTAAAACGCATTACAACAGCTGAGATGAGGTTGATTTGCCTAATTACATGACTATTTACATTTGTTAATGCATTGTTAATGCATGCGTTAACATCACGTTTACAATGTTAACTGTAATGTAATTAGGCAAATCAACTCTCCTCAGCTGTTATAATGCATTTTAAAACGCAATGAAAACGCAACCAAAGCGCAACGTGTGAACGCGCCCTCAGACTCAAACTGAGGTAACATTGCATCTTCTAAAGATGATGGAAGAGCGATATTATTTCAACCTGTGAGAACAGTAGAACGTTTTGTAAATGCAGATTTAAGCTTCTGAAAGTTAAGAATGTTCTACAGCAAGCAGAGATCTTGTAAATGGTGATGATTTTATATTCAAAGTATATGGGAAAGAAATGTAGAGCTTGAGTTTTGATGGATGACTCCTTCAATAGAGCTTAAATGCATTACACTTGTATAAGTTGCAGATCCCTGGTGGTCCAATCATTGAGACCCTCAGAGATTCGGAGAATGGGGCTCATTTCACTTCTGTAGGTTTGCCATTAAGGTGATCGCCTACATCCCTATGAATGAAGGGCGGGTCACAGAGGTTACCGTGGTCTTCCTCCATCGGGATGACACTTGTCCCCCATGCAGGGAATAGGTCATAAGGATCTTTCATGGGACAACCCCTTTAACCTCAATCTACAGTACAGGGATTGTAGATTTGCAGTGGGTCCAAACCCCACTCTATTTATATGGGACTCTCAAAAATGATTGGCATACATTAGCCACCTTTTTCATGTGTCCCACCCACTATGTACCCCACTTCATTGAATATGCCCAAGAAAAACATGGAGATAAGTTTGTCTCTAAGGCTGAGGTCACACGTGGCGTTTTGAACCCGTTTTTGGGCCATTTTTAAGCAGTTTGTTAAAAAAATGCATGCTTTTTTTTTGAAAACTCATCCATTTTAATTAAGATAATTGGTAAATGTGGTTTTTTAAAGACTGCTTAAAAACAGGCCAAAAACGTTTTCAAAACGCCACGTGTGACCGCAGCCTAAGGATGGCATATTCCAAGATGGCCGCCTCTGCACCCAGCCAAACGTATGGAGTTGCTCTCCACAGAGTGAGATGCTGAGGCTACATGACTTTGCCCGATAAGACTTCTATTATACATCGGTGATCGCTGATGTAGAATTATTTTGTTGCATAATGGGAAATCCCAACCAAAATCGCCATAGGCCCCCAGATTTTGGATTCCTTCTGACTCCACTCATGTACACGCTGATTTTAGACCTCATTTATTTCAAATGAAAGCTTTCCATAAACCTATATCAGGTGATTTTTCCACCATTTTGGCCTGGATGCACAAACAACCAATCACAGCACTGCTTTCATTTTCCCAGAGCAGTTGAAAGGATGGCAACTGGGCTCTGATTGGTTGCCCAAGGCAACAAGTCTAATTTAGGCCCTATTTAGGGCAGATTAATGAAACCGACTCTGAACTTTATTGCCCATAGCAACAAAGCACAGGTTAAGGATAGCAGAACCATTTAAAGGGGTTGTTGCCTATCCTCTGCCCCCTTTAAGAAATGTAAGCTCTGCTTAGTTACTATGGGAAATCTGAGGCCTTGCACAGTGCAGCTTTAAAAAATTATGGAACTGAAAGCTGCGATTGGCTGCAATGTACACGGCTTGTACTTTACACCCGTCAATTTCTATAAATTCGATTTTTTACGGTTAATCATTCGCCACATTGTGGCTGCTCTTAGTCAAGGGTTAAAGGGATAGTCGCAATCTTAGGAGACCGTAACAGGATGTGGGTTACTGGTCTCCTAAAATTGCGACTATTGTTTGGGGTTTTATGCAAGACCCCCCTCCCAAATGATAAGGGATGAGATTACAGAATATCTTGTGACCGTTATGTGATTTACAGACACATATCGCCTCTAGATATTTCTTCGCTGAATGTGTGTCATGTGGAGGAGCGCTGTCATATGGCCAGGGGCAAGCTGTCAGTCATGAAGGGGTGTGATAATCCCAAAATAATATGTCAACACGGGTAGATGACGGCCATGGAGGACGTCATTATGTTGGGGGTGATGTCATGCAAGGGGTGTGGCCAGGAACAGGTTTGGCGCTTACAGGCGAAATGAATAGATTTGGGACCTGCTGTCCCTCTTAATAATCTGACAACGTTTTCAGTCTGTAGACTGTAACGTGTGGCAGTGCTGTGGCTCACTTTTAAAATATTTCTCACAAACCAACCCCTTGTGTAAAAATGGCTGTATTGACAGTCCCTTTAATGTGTTTTTTTACAATGTGAGCACGTCTGAGGGGGGTGCCACATGTGGCATTTTTAAGCAATCCATAAAACACATGCGTTTTCAAAAACGCATCAGTTTTTCTGTTTTTCTCCAACTATGATAATTGGGAAAAACAGACAAAAATGGAAAAAAAACTGCTGCGTTTTTTTTAACAGACTGCTGAAAACCGGCCCAAAAATCGGGTTCAAATCGCCACATAAACATTTTGAACCCGTTTTTAAGAAACCCTTTAAAAATGCATGCGTTTTTTTAAAACTTATCCGGTTTTTGGCCGTTTTCCAATTATTTTAAGGTAATTGGGAAAAACGGTCAAAAGGCATGCTTAAAAACGGCCTAAAATGGGTTCAAAACGCCACGCGTGCCACCACCCTAAGAGGCCTGATTTTCCCATATGGCATCAATCATCTCCCACAGCTGTGATCCCCAGAGGATATTCCTAGAATTACAATATTTCCCAAAAATTTGCTTTTCATCTGTTCTGGACAGCAGTGACCACAAAAAGGGAGTTGGTGGGGGATGGGACCACAGCTCCTAGTGTAGACATCACCATAAAATCCTGTTTAACATTGTTTGGGACTTGTTCTGTCTTGTAAAAACCCAGCTTTTCCAGACTGCTAAAAGAATGATCCTGGATACAAAAGATGTTACCCTCCTGCTTTCCTTTGTAGCACATTCTGATTACACAGCATTTTATGCAACCTACTCAGGCAGATGTGCCTTTCAGGAGTCTAGAAAAGCTGGGTCATAACCAAGAAGACCACTAAGAAAGTTACCAAAGGGGGGCCACTCATCTTTTCCTAATGGAAAAGGCAATTCTTTTTGAATATATGGAATATAATGCTCCAAAATTGGGTACATAAAGGTAGTGAACTTTGGGTTTTAGGGCACGTTCACACTAAAGATCACACGTTGCGCTTTGGTTGCGTTTTCATTGCGTTTAAAACGCATTACAACAGCTGAGATGAGGTTGATTTGCCTAATTACATGACTATTTACATTTGTTAATGCATTGTTAATGCATGCGTTAACATCACGTTTACAATGTTAACTGTAATGTAATTAGGCAAATCAACTCTCCTCAGCTGTTATAATGCATTTTAAAACGCAATGAAAACGCAACCAAAGCGCAACGTGTGAACGCGCCCTCAGACTCAAACTGAGGTAACATTGCATCTTCTAAAGATGATGGAAGAGCGATATTATTTCAACCTGTGAGAACAGTAGAACGTTTTGTAAATGCAGATTTAAGCTTCTGAAAGTTAAGAATGTTCTACAGCAAGCAGAGATCTTGTAAATGGTGATGATTTTATATTCAAAGTATATGGGAAAGAAATGTAGAGCTTGAGTTTTGATGGATGACTCCTTCAATAGAGCTTAAATGCATTACACTTGTATAAGTTGCAGATCCCTGGTGGTCCAATCATTGAGACCCTCAGAGATTCGGAGAATGGGGCTCATTTCACTTCTGTAGGTTTGCCATTAAGGTGATCGCCTACATCCCTATGAATGAAGGGCGGGTCACAGAGGTTACCGTGGTCTTCCTCCATCGGGATGACACTTGTCCCCCATGCAGGGAATAGGTCATAAGGATCTTTCATGGGACAACCCCTTTAACCTCAATCTACAGTACAGGGATTGTAGATTTGCAGTGGGTCCAAACCCCACTCTATTTATATGGGACTCTCAAAAATGATTGGCATACATTAGCCACCTTTTTCATGTGTCCCACCCACTATGTACCCCACTTCATTGAATATGCCCAAGAAAAACATGGAGATAAGTTTGTCTCTAAGGCTGAGGTCACACGTGGCGTTTTGAACCCGTTTTTGGGCCATTTTTAAGCAGTTTGTTAAAAAAATGCATGCTTTTTTTTTGAAAACTCATCCATTTTAATTAAGATAATTGGTAAATGTGGTTTTTTAAAGACTGCTTAAAAACAGGCCAAAAACGTTTTCAAAACGCCACGTGTGACCGCAGCCTAAGGATGGCATATTCCAAGATGGCCGCCTCTGCACCCAGCCAAACGTATGGAGTTGCTCTCCACAGAGTGAGATGCTGAGGCTACATGACTTTGCCCGATAAGACTTCTATTATACATCGGTGATCGCTGATGTAGAATTATTTTGTTGCATAATGGGAAATCCCAACCAAAATCGCCATAGGCCCCCAGATTTTGGATTCCTTCTGACTCCACTCATGTACACGCTGATTTTAGACCTCATTTATTTCAAATGAAAGCTTTCCATAAACCTATATCAGGTGATTTTTCCACCATTTTGGCCTGGATGCACAAACAACCAATCACAGCACTGCTTTCATTTTCCCAGAGCAGTTGAAAGGATGGCAACTGGGCTCTGATTGGTTGCCCAAGGCAACAAGTCTAATTTAGGCCCTATTTAGGGCAGATTAATGAAACCGACTCTGAACTTTATTGCCCATAGCAACAAAGCACAGGTTAAGGATAGCAGAACCATTTAAAGGGGTTGTTGCCTATCCTCTGCCCCCTTTAAGAAATGTAAGCTCTGCTTAGTTACTATGGGAAATCTGAGGCCTTGCACAGTGCAGCTTTAAAAAATTATGGAACTGAAAGCTGCGATTGGCTGCAATGTACACGGCTTGTACTTTACACCCGTCAATTTCTATAAATTCGATTTTTTACGGTTAATCATTCGCCACATTGTGGCTGCTCTTAGTCAAGGGTTAAAGGGATAGTCGCAATCTTAGGAGACCGTAACAGGATGTGGGTTACTGGTCTCCTAAAATTGCGACTATTGTTTGGGGTTTTATGCAAGACCCCCCTCCCAAATGATAAGGGATGAGATTACAGAATATCTTGTGACCGTTATGTGATTTACAGACATATATCGCCTCTAGATATTTCTTCGCTGAATGTGTGTCATGTGGAGGAGCGCTGTCATATAGCCAGGGGCAAGCTGTCAGTCATGAAGGGGTGCGATAATTCCAAAATAGTATGTCAACACGGGTAGAGCCATGGATGACGTCATTATGTTGGGGGTGATGTCATGCAAGGGGTGTGGCCAGGAACAGGTTTGGCGCTTACAGGCGAAATGAATAGATTTGGGACCTGCTGTCCCTCTTAATAATCTGACAACGTTTTCAGTCTGTAGACTGTAACGTGTGGCAGTGCTGTGGCTCACTTTTAAAATATTTCTCACAAACCAACCCCTTGTGTAAAAATGGCTGTATTGACAGTCCCTTTAATGTGTTTTTTTACAATGTGAGCACGTCTGAGGGGGGTGCCACATGTGGCATTTTTAAGCAATCCATAAAACACATGCGTTTTCAAAAACGCATCAGTTTTTCTGTTTTTCTCCAACTATGATAATTGGGAAAAACAGACAAAAATGGAAAAAAAACTGCTGCGTTTTTTTTAACAGACTGCTGAAAACCGGCCCAAAAATCGGGTTCAAATCGCCACATAAACATTTTGAACCCGTTTTTAAGAAACCCTTTAAAAATGCATGCGTTTTTTTAAAACTTATCCGGTTTTTGGCCGTTTTCCAATTATTTTAAGGTAATTGGGAAAAACGGTCAAAAGGCATGCTTAAAAACGGCCTAAAATGGGTTCAAAACGCCACGCGTGCCACCACCCTAAGAGGCCTGATTTTCCCATATGGCATCAATCATGTAATGGATGTCACTGGCTCGCTGGATCCTCTTCCGTTTTGGGATGACCCCCTTTTAAGTCAATACTGAGTAAGAGGCATTTCACCACCTCCATAACCTCCTAGCTTTTTGGCTCCTCTAATAGGTGTCACTCCACTAATTCCGATGCCATTGGAATTTTCTGTCTAGACGGCACCATTGCTGAGCGGCATCCAATGTGCTAATTAGGCTCTCTATTGTCAGGTGGGTGGGGCAGACAATCTGACACCACCCACCTGCCAGTAGCGATCCTAACTAGCCTATTGGGTGCCAAAATTTAAAATCCTTGATTGCTCAGGAACGGTGGGGTCTGGAGAAAAAATTCCAACTGTGCCGAAATCGGTAAGGTGATTCCTTTTAGTTCCGCCTTAGATTAGTGTCCATTGTCAAAAATTTTTTTGACTTTATTACTTGATTTCCCCACCTAGCTAATATTATCCATGGTTGGCAGTGTCTTCCTGTCTCTTTGTCCGGTGACCACTTCATATATTATACCCTTGGATATCCTTAGCGAAAGGGCTGGTGACCACAAAGGGATAATTTCCCAGAATCCTAAAATTCTAGAATTTTGATGCGAATTGGATTAGTTGCAATTGGTTTCCAATGCTCCCCTTCCCTCCACCGTACTCAGGACACTGCACATTATTATAACTCTGGGTCCACGTGTAGACACTACGTGGTAAGCTGCGTCTATCATAGACTGGGGGGGGGTCATGTTGAATCTTGTCCCATTCATACAATCCATGAGCGTCTCGCAGCTCCCAGTCTTGGCTCCCGGTGCTGCACGGAGAGTGTGGGCTGGAATACTAAGTGCCCCTGCTGTTTATGGCCCCTGTTCAGCATGTAAGATCCTGTTTTATGGTGGGTAACAACTTGTAAAAGTGTTTCCAGAGACTATAGAGCAGTCGTAGTGAATAGTCTCTGCTATTGTGGTCAATGGGAACATCCTTCAAGTGTAAAAGACCCTCTGGCGGGTGTTGTGTCTGCCCCTTTCACCAAAAATTTACTAGAGGTAGCATGGCTGTGTCACTATAAATTACTACACATAGCCAATGATTGATCCCAGTAATCCTCCTAAGTTCCTGGAATTGCTGAGTGACAACCCATATGGCGGCCATTGTAGTTTTCACATGGGTAGACAACATTTGTCACCAAAATACTGAAAAAAAGTTCACTAATTGAGCGTTTCAATTCTAATATCATAAATGGATTACTCCAAATTCTGTGCCCAGTTTAAAGGAATTATCTGGTTAAGTTTTGTCAAACTTTCCTTGGAGGACCCCAATTTTTAACAATCACTGTGTAATGCTTAACCTGCCCTGCGGAGGTGCTGCATGATAATAGAACACATTAGAGGTTCAATAGAAACTTTCTGCAAGACTCATTGGGATTAACCTGTTTTTGGAAAAACTATTCCCTACCCCACCCCAATCGTCCAAAATTTTTAACGGCAACAGGAGGGCATTAGCAATGATGTCATGTGTATTTGGGGTGTCAGTGATGCCGCTCAGGTAAGGTGACATGAGGAAGCACAGGATTGTCCTGGCGGGGGAGGTACATGTAAGTTCTGGCTATTTTTCCCATGTTGCATTGGCCTGCTTTTGCCTCAAGTTGTTGGGCATCCCTTTGTACTGAATCCCAACTTAAAATTCCATCCCCCATCCCCCAAGAGTCTTCAGCACAGAGCTTGTTTTTTTTTTTTCCCTTAAAAAAAAGTTTAGACCCTGCCCCCTCCCCCCCAACCCCCCTCTAAAACACTAATAATTTGGGGCCTCATTAGGACACCAAGTGTCACCAAGAAGCTTTGTATCCAAATTTCTTTCTGTAATTTTATTATTGGTTGATTTTTAAACTTCACATTTTGACATTTTCAGTTGGATCCCAATAGCTTTTTGAAAAAAAAAATTTTTTAATGAATTTTATTCATGACAAAAATGAAACAATTCAAAACTTTTTGGATGAAGCTGGTTAGGCAGTTTTATTAGCTTCTTTTTTTTTTTTTTTTTTTTTAAATACAACCCATAAATGAAACCTAAACTATTTTAATTTGTGATAATGCGTCCAAATTCTTAGATTTTTGGCCTTTCATTTTATGAATTCTGAAGCCTCATATTATATATATTTACATTCTATCCTCATTTATTTATTTTTTCGTTGTATTTTTTTAGCTGATGTAGTAAAACAACGAGTTTAAAAACATGTAACATTTTCTCCTCTATAGAGAAAAATCTTTCTATTTTCCTCTTGTTTTTGGCTTTGGGGTCCATTTGCCTGGAGATAAATGATGGGTGGATGGTGGAGACAGAGGAAGGAATCATTTGTATTCTGTGCAGGGTTAGAGAATTAGACTCTCCCCTCGTCACCCAGCACCCACCCCTCTCCCTCACACAGGGGGCTTTTGTTCCCTCCATACAGTGGATCTAAGTGACTCCTTCCACTTTCACAAGTTTGTGTCACTTTTGCCTTTTGTTCCTGGGCCATAAAACAACAGGGTCTTGTTATCTGCAGATTGGATTCTCCCTCCCCACATTACTGCATGAACTTTGCCCAGTGCGCAGCCAGGTCTCTGTGCACAGATGCAGCAGAGTTGAGTGTGTTTAAAAAAAAAAAAAAAAAAAAAAAACTTGCAACTTTTTGCACTTTTTTTTTTAATTGATGCGGACCAAGTCATTACACTACAAACTGGATTAATTTAGAGCTGGAAATGACTTTCACTTTCTGTCACCTAGAGAACAAGAAATGAGGAAGATTCTAATTGGAGCCATTTGTTAAAAAGTCCTCCACAGCCTTAAAGGGGATGTCTACATTGGACAGTCATTCTAATTTGAATGATCACCTAGCTGCAGATATCACTGGTGATCCGCTATAATCTATTTAGTAAGTTTTACACTTCCCTGCAGCGCCTCCGCAGGAGAAAAGACTCATTACATCATCCTTAATCAAATCACTAGACCTTCTGTGTAAGGTATAGACATGTTGGGTCCTCCAGAAGGGGAATCTACTCATTTTTTTTTTTTTTTAGATCCTCTCCACTTATAGAAAAGGGTCCTTAAATAGAGCAGCCCCCTTTAATAAAACCTTAATGTTGTATATGGGGTTTGTAAATTGGATGACCATGAGAATTAGAAATTTAGCTGATATGTGCCCTAGAATATCAATCTTATTGCCTAATGTCTATGGCAGCTTGGGCTCAATGATTGAGTTGCAATACCAGGTCCAACCTAAGCACAAGAGTGGCGCTATTCCTGTGGGAAAGAAAAGCCAGTAAATCTTTCTGATTTTTGAACCACATATTTGGATGTTAAAGGCTGGAAAGTTTCATCCAGCTTCTGTTCCGATGTGTAGATTTTCCGTATCCTGCTTTTGTAGTGATGGGAGTAAAATATCAGTGGATTTTGAGTCATTTTCCAGGTTTGTTATTAGGGGGTTTGTAGAGATTGTATGTGTCCCCCATCCCCTGCAGTAAGACATACTGTATGGCGCTCCGCACCTGCATGAGCCCTGGGGTGTCCAGCTGTACGGCTGCCCATGGCGTAGCTCAGATTCTCCACCTGCCTCCCAGGACAAGCGTGCGCGGCTTCTTTCCAGGAATAATTTACAGAATAATTTTTCTTAAAGGGATTTCATGAAAAGTTCTACAACTTTCTAATAGACTCTGTATCTCACTTGTATCTAATCCTGTCTGATACACAATGTAACAAACTCTCAGACAGGGCAAGGCACATGCAATAGTGATGGATGAGCCAGGGGCGTAACTACAGGGGTAGCAGCCGCTATGGGGCCCACAGTGTCAAGGGGCCCCGGTATCTGGAGTATTGGATGTGAATATGCAGTATGTGTGTATTTGTGATGTATATATGCTCTAAATGAGTATGCTGTATGTGTGTGTATATGTTGTATTTATGTATATTTGGTGTATATTCTGTATGTATATATTTTTTTTTTTAAGGGGTAAGTGGGGCCCCATTCCAAAGTTCGCTATGGGACCCCGACTCTCCTCATTATGCCACTGGGATGAGCTCAGTATTAAAGGGAACCTGTCATCAGGAGCCATTTCTCTGGCTTCCCCATACGGAATAGTGTACACATTGCCAAAGACGTTTTTTTTTATAGTAAAACTGGTGTTTTCCGAAAAAAAGATTAGTTAGAAAAAAGTTCTAAAAAATTCTTTGGCAATGTGTACACTATTCCCTATGGGGACCTGGGATGGGGGGGGTCAGAAAATGGGCTCCTGATGACAGGTTCCCTTTAACTAGATTGGCTACAATTGTAGCAAACCCTTAACAGTGAGAAGTAGACTTTGCTCCAGAGGGATGGTAGCCACCAGAACTCAGAAAGCAGCTTTGGATGTGATTGGAGAATGGAATCCGATGAAATTAACCCTTTGCATAGAATACAGTAAGCATTTAAAGGTGTTGGCCCAAAAAATGTAATGTTATTTCGGATCCCTAACCAGACAGGAGAGCGATGTGGTCTAGAGCATCTGCTGGGAGATGATCCCATTGTAACAAACTGCCAGCTGTGTAAAGTGTTAGGATTGTAATGGGTGTGAGCTTCTGAGTGTTGACACAGATGTGTTAGTTCATTGATTTTGTTGAACAAGGGATATAGAAGACCTTCTGTGCGTCAGTATTGGATGACCATGTATGGCCTATTTGATTGGCCAAAGTTAGCTGACACTAGTAGACCTAATGATCTGTAGGTCCTGTGTGCCTTCTCCTGTGCATCCTAGTGATCTGTAGGTCCTGTGTGCCCTCTCTGTGCATCCTAGTGATCTGTAGGTCCTGTGTGCGCCCTCTCTGTGCATCCTAGTGATCTGTAGGTCCTGTGTGCGCCCTCTCTGTGCATCCTAGTGATCTGTAGGTCCTGTGGCAAATGTGTGGCTTTTGCTTGTAGTTTTGGCACTCGGTCCCCAAAAGGTTCGCCATCACTGTCCTAGGACATCTGTGCATCCTAGTGATCTGTAGGTCCTGTGTGCCCTCTCTGTGCATCCTAGTGATCTGTAGGTCCAGTGTGCACCCTCTCTGTGCAGCCTAGTGATCTGTAGGTCCTGTGTGCACCCTCTGTGTATCCTAGTGATCTGTAGGTCCTGTGTGCACCCTCTGTGTATCCTAGTGATCTGTAGGTCCTGTGTGCGCCCTCTCTGTGCAGCCTAGTGATCTGTAGGTCCTGTGTGCACCCTCTGTGTATCCTAGTGATCTGTAGGTCGTGTACATGACTGTAGATGAGAGTTGGGTGACTATCCAGCGTTCCTATTCTCCAGATCCTACAGGCCCCCTGTCTTCTCGTGGTAACGTGTCGCTTCCCATTTACACTATTAGCAGGATTAGTGCAGGATTCAGCTGTTCGCACCTCCGGGGCTGCTGATTCCTCTTTAAAACAAGCACATTCGTAATTTACCAGCAATGAGAAAACAAGAGCATGTGGCGGCACTACTGCTGCGGGCAGCGTCCTCATTACCTGCATCTGTTCTCCCATAAGGCTTTGCTGTAGGGGCGCATTTGGACTTCGAAATAAGCTCCAGTTTTGTTTTGTTTTTTTTTTTATTTCCCTAAAACTGATAGTTCCTTATTATCTCATGTACATGAAGGACAAACGGCAGCTCCCAAAATTGATTTTGTATTCCACAATGGCACACTCTCCTCTGTACAGTGCCGAATGACATCATCAGATGGAACATGACATCATCAGTGTGTAATGGGTACAGTTATGGTATCTATATGCATAAACATAAAGCATTGTTAAGGATTGTGCTGCCATTAGTAACAGCTCTAGCCGGACTACTACAGCAGTCACTCAGAGCAGAGGGGAGGGGCGGCGGAACAGTTCATCACAAAGAGCAGAAAGCTCTTCTGGCTGAAAGACTTGCTCAGAACACTTGCAGAGCTGCAGATTTGGATTTTAAAAGTTTCGCAGTCCTGCTGCTACAAACAACATTCAAAAAAGTTTCATTACACATCTCTCCAAGGACAATACCTAATATTGACTGCAGGGAGCACAGAGCTCAGCAGTGTAGGTAAACTCCCCCAGTGTATGTGTGTGTGTATATATATATATCTATATCGCTGTTACTAACAACGTATACAATTATATGATTGCACATCTCACTAGGGACAATAGTTATCACTGGCTGCACAGAGCACAGCAGTGTGAGGACACGCCCCCAACCCCCCTGATAGCCACTTGTTGCTCTCAAAGCTTTAGGAAAGGGTGTAAATGGTGACAATAGGCTGATAACACATACTTTTTTTCACTTTCTGAGGATGTTGTGCTTTAAGAAGTCTCTCGCGGGTGATGAATTCCTATTTTTTTTTTTTTTTTTTTTCCCCTCGCAGCAGAAGTTTGGCTCGCAGGAAGAGACGAGAAATAGGTTTATTGATTTAGCGCGGTGCCATTTTATCAAACTTCCTCCTATGTGACAGGCCCCGTATATTCACTAACCACCGGGGACATAAAGAGAATATATTATAGAATGCGCAGATTTGTTACATTTTGGGGAGTGTTATTTTAATTAAAAAAAACATTTTTGGTCGAGGTGTTGCGTAATTTTGCATCGTACTGAAAACCCAATGATCTTCTCGTTAACGGAAGGAGTAAAAACTGCTTACTGTCTTCATATTGTATAAATCTACGGATCATTTTGATGAGAAATCCGGATAATTTATGGCTCTTTTGTGATATCGGAATTATGAATACAGCTCTGGAGGTGACTAGTTGTGAGTCAGCAAAATGTAACTTTAATTGGAAAACTTTTTGGACAATATCTTTAGAAGTTGAAACTTTCTTTTAATGTTTTTTTTTTTTTTTTTTTTTTTACGGTTTATGCAAATTAGCTTTTTGATGCATCAGGGGGCGGGGTTTATGTTTCGAAAGGTTAATCATTGTGTAAAGAGGTGGTGATCGGCAGCATAGCAATAAGAAAATTTGGGCACCAAGCAGGACACGCATCCATTTTGGGTGTGTGGGGGGTAGACCAAGCAGCTTCTGACTTCGGGATAGAATTTCGGTATAGATTTTAGTCTCCATAGCCCGGGGCCATCCTTCTAATCTCCCATGGCTTCTTTCCAGATGCCTCGTCTCTGTCCTGACATCATGTAACCTCTGCCGCTTTCACCTGTCGCTCCGGCACCTTTGTAGACATTCCTAGAATTCTTCTCCCTGGGGACAGCCCTGGTGTTAATCTTGCAGGATGTCTTATAAAGTAGAGGTGGAATCCTGCCTGGACCAGTTTCCACGTCAATTATCGCCTCCTTGGTCCTTATCTGGCCGTGCGTGATCCGCTTCTAGATCAGAACAGGTTTCCCCCGGTGCCAAATGAATGAAATTGTCGCGGCGTGACCTATAATTTCCGACAGTTCTTGTTAGTTTTCTTAATGTGGTACAATAGACTGTACATGGGGGGGGGGGGGGGGGGGGTGTAATGCTCTGCAGCTTTCTGCTCATATGAAGGACAGATGTGACTTTGCTTATAGGTAATGATCTAAGCCCACGAAAAACCAAACTTTGGAGACCTCATAGAACGTAACGCCAAAATACAAGACTCCTCCCTGCTGCATCTTGTTATATATTTTGTTTTTTTTTTTTTTAAATAATTTCACTTTTATTTAGTTGTCTAATATGTTGGGGCAGATCCATACCATAAGTTGCATCATCATGTCTCTATATGCCCCAGATCTCTGGCTCCCCACTTATCATTCTACATCCAATCATCTTTGATGCCCCAATTTTTCTGACCCCTCCCTTACCATTGTTCTCTGTCACCCCCTACTTATTTATCTGTGCCACTCCTCTTTCCATGAAAATAAGCAGCTTCTAGGAGCTCGGGGGTGGAGTTCCCAGTTTCAGTGTTAACCCCGCCCCTGCAGAGCTCTTGAAATCAATTTTGCAATTATGCTTGAAATCAGAAATGGGTTTATTAATGATGTGGTTTCTCGAAATATCCGAACAATATATTTGGCCATATTGATATAAAAAACTTTTTTTTTTTTTTGGGATCTACATCCATCTAATGTGTATAGGGCACTCCTGGAGGACCAGGGTTATAATCGGTGTAATTGTAATGGACGGTCCTGGTCGGAGATAAGAGGATATAATGGGGCAGGGGATTGGTTTATGTGCTCACAAATGTACAGGTCCACATATAGGGCCTGTTTTCGTAATAAGTAGAGTTTAGGAAATTTTCCAGGAATTGTATGGAATATAAAAGCCGCAGTGTCTGGACAGGTAATGGGCCCCGTCCCTTTGTGTTCCTCCGGTAATTGCTAAATCCTCACACTTATAGTGCAGGAGATGTCCCGAAAAGACGGGTAATGGGGGCACATGCTGGGCGCGAGCGCTGTGCCATAATAAAACATGGGCTCTTTCTAGGACAGAAAATTACAAAGAACTCCGAGCTACTCGTTCTTATAAAATCCTGCCAATTATAGTGGGTAAAAATGGTACTGCATGCTGTGCCCGCTCCATAATCGGACACTCAGGGACCGGTAATGATCAATGATGGGATTCTGTCCAAAAGCTTCTATTATAGAAAAGTCTATTACCTGTAATAGTGGGGACTAGAGCCAGAAGCATCTCAGGTGTATATACTGATACATGTACAGCTGGTATAACCTGGGGATCTCAGGTGTATATAGTGATATAACCTGGGGATCTCCTGTATATAATGATATATGTACAGCTGGTATAACCTGGGGATCTCCTGTATATAATGATATATGTACAGCCGGTATAACCTGGGGATCTCCTGTATATAATGATATATGTACAGCTGGTATAACCTGGGGATCTCCTGTATATAATGATATATGTACAGCCGGTATAACCTGGGGATCTCCTGTATATAATGATATATGTACAGCCGGTATAACCTGGGGATCTCCTGTATATAATGATATATGTACAGCTGGTATAACCTGGGGACTCCTGTATATACAGGCGGTCCCCTACTTAAGGACACCCGACTTACAGACGACTCATAGTTACAGACGGACCCCTCTGCCCACTGTGACCTCTGGTGAAGCTCTCTGGAGGCTTTACTATAGTCCCAGACTGCAATGTCCAGCTGTAAGGTGTCTGTAATGAAGCTTTATTGATAATCCTTGGTCCAATTACATAAAAAAAAATTTAACTCCAATTGTCACTTGGGCAAAAAAAAAAATTTGTCTGGAGCTACAATGATAAAATATACAATTCCGACTTACATACGATAGTATAAGAGTTACCCCTGGTGTCCCGGCTTTCTGCTGGTGGCTAGGCTGTGGTTAGGGATGTAAGTGTTCGCACTGTACCAAGCTTCCAATAAAACTGATGACCATAACCCTACTCTGGCGTCCCGCACCGCATAAACAAGTCACACCCGGCTCTCTGACCCTATAGATATAGCAGTACATAACCTGAGAGCTGTTTCACACTAGAAGGTAAGTCAGTGCCTACAATACTGATCTGACACAGGGAGAAGTAGGATCTTGTACCTCACAGGTGACTTGTCTTCTCCTTCACATCCAGAATTGTTGTAAAATCTGGTTGCAGAATTTTCTGGCAGATGACTTCAGCACTGGGAAGCAGATCCCCTCACTGCGTCCCTAAAAACACCACAGTTACTTACAGTATAATGTCACCTGGATAAAACTATGTCCCACACTGTACTTCTAAAGAATTTACATAAGAAACCCCTCTGTGCCCCCAGCATATCAAAAGTTACATTGTTACCCCCAAATGTATTACTGTACTACAGTCTGTGAATAAATACTGTACCATTAAAAAAGATGTGTGTAGTATATAGCCAGCTAGTCCCCAGCAGTATATAGCCTGGCAGGCTATATACTAAACATTTCTCTTCCCCCTTCCCCCCACATACACATTTCAAGAAATATGGAGGGAGAGGTTGATGTACTGGTTCTTCCTGGGTAATTGATGGAGAGCCTGTGGTGGTAACAGCCGTATCCAGGGATCAGATGGAGGCAACGTTGCACAAATCAATGCACGGTTCTTGATTGACGGGTAGCAGGCAACAGGCCTAAACTGTCTCACCGCATATTCAGATGCTGGTACTGGAGTGGTCGTGGAGAGGGTCCTCAGGAGTAAAGCACCAGCCTGGTAGTAGATGCAGGCTGGGAGAATTGAGATGCAGCTGTGGAAGCTGCAGCTCTGGATTAGAGTCTCCTGACTCAGTTCCTGGGATTGGTTTCTGTGACCGCAGTGAAGGTGTCCTGTACACTCTGACTCTGCAGACTGGACCATGTGCTCCCCCTGCACAGGGGGTTTATACTCCCCCTGGTCAGGTGGTAGCACCTCTCCAATCACACTCCAGTTTACAATGCAGGCAAATAATTGGATAACATCTTACACCCATTTAACGATTGCCTTTCCAGTCGGAGGCCACCGCTGCAAGGTTACCTAAGTTCTCCCAGCATTATCCTCTGGGTGAGTTGCGCAGGTTCACCAGATGGGTACTGACGGGTAGAGGGCCTTATTCGCAACTACCACTCTGCCCATATGTTGGCAGGAGTGTTGCAACTTCATCACTTGTCTGTATTTGTGTAGAATATCCTATATCATCTTTTAGATGCTTTTGAGGGTGAATGGAGAAATGTGGGTACATAAATAGACTGCTGGAGCTAATAGTAAGCTTCTATCTCGCCCATAGTGGTTTATTTACTTCAGTTTGCATCAGAAACTGAAACTTTTCTATAATACCCTGTATGACTCTGCTGATGCTTTAGATTGAGATCGGAGAAATGCAAGTATGTAGAGAGTCTACTGGAGCTAATAGTTTCTATCTCGCCCTCAGTGCTTTATTCACTGCAGTATACATCAGTACTTTTCTAGAATATCCCATATGACTCTGCTGATGCGTCTGAGTGATCAGAGACTCCTCCAATTTGTGTGCAGTGTATAGGAGACATCCTAAAAGCTGGGCTCCAGCCACCAGCTCTGTAACAACTTAGAGTGAGAGCCTGCAGAGGGGAAAACTGCTAAATAATGCACAGTACAAGTATATGTGTCCCCAGAACAGTCATGTACACACCATGGAATAGCAATTTATGCAAATTTTACCAAACAAATCCCTAGAATAATCCATCATAATACCGCAGAATCGTGTCCGTAATGACCATGTGGATATGTCTGATTACTATACAGTATATAGTGTGAGTACAGCCTTATGTTACATTGTAAGGTCTGTGCGGTGTTCACACGCGAAGAGGAAATTCAAGTTGTGGTTGGTATTAATAATGAACACAGTTACTTACATAAATAATGTTGCACTTGAAGGTGGGAAGGACTGGGCTTGGATTACATTGTGAGTATTCTTCATGGGATGTATATACCGCCAGATAGACGTACAGGAATACATTGACTCCCGACTTGATTCTGCTGTAAATATAAGTAGGCAGATGTATATTATCACTTGTTGGTATACGGTCCATGCATTAGGTGCTTCATTTGTTATCTGTTTGGCTTATGTGCTATAGTATAACATTATAGCGCTAGGTCTATAATCGCCAATGAGACTCAAAGTGGTTGTGCCACGCTCAGTCACTTCATCTTTAATGGGAATATTGGGGGTCATTTACTAGGGGCCCGGATCGCTATTTTTTGTCGGGTTTCCCGAAAATTACCGATTTGCGCCGCATTGCCCCGTGATTGTGGCGCATCGGCTCCGGCATGCATGTGACAGAAATCTGGGGGGTGGGTTGCGCATGGACTCCGGAAAACCCGATGGATTCCGAAAAAACGCTGAATTAAAAAAAAAAAAAAAAAAAAGTGTCACTTGACAAGCGCTTACCTGCACCCACGATAGGACGGTGAACTCCGACGGACTTAAGAGCAGCAGCGACACCTGGTGGACATTGGGCGCACTACCTTAGTGAATCGCCGGAAGAACCGAATCCTCCACGGGGAACACGCCGCTGGATCGCGAATGGACCGGGTAAGTAAATGTGCCCCATTCTCTACTACAGACTGGATATTGAAGAATTTGATATATCGTATGCACTATATGGCGGTATGTGGAATCCCTACAGCTCTATAATACAGAGGTAGTTGTGACCAATATGGTCTGAATGAACAATTAATTTATGGTTTATTTTAGGGAGTATATATTACTAACATAACGTCCAGAACCCTTCCATCAAAAACCAATTTTAGATCTCAAAACATATACAACCATATTGCGGTTGATAAAACGCTAGCGTTTACACCAAGAATTTTTGGAATTTCAATTACAGTGATGCCAAATGAAGGTAGATTTTAAAATTCTATTTTGATCTACATAAACCTTCTAGAAAATTTTATATTATATCCTTATTTTTTTTGCAGGGCTTTGTGTTGAGTTCACACATCTTAAACCTCAAACATATTGCGGTCGGTCAACACCGCGATCAAATAGAACTTCAGCCGATAACGTTATTTGTCCGTGAGAAAAACAAATTTGTCTTTGTTCCTTATCGTACAGCAGCTCTTTATCTACTACTCATGGGGGTTTCCTTCCAGATTTATCCAGAGTGCTGCTATAGAAAGCAATTACAGTTTGGCTCATGAAGTTTCCCTGGAATTTATTTGATGAAGATGATGGTTCTGATTGATGTCCTGTGCAGACAGGGTTACACCTTCTCCCTTTAATGTGGTCATTTCTCTCCATCCTGCAAACATTGTCATTGTTTAAGTCATGGCGCAAACTTACATCAAAGGGGCTCAGCTTACCCCTAATATGTGATCATTGTAATCCACAGCCACCTTTCATCTATATCTACTATTACTTTGTTATACTGACCTTTTTAATAGACAAAATAAACTACTATATATGTCCCTATGTACAAGAAATATAAAATACTATACTACGCCCCTCGTACAAGAATCTAACTACTATATACTGCCTCTATGTACAGAATATAATTACATTAATACTGCCCCTATGTACAAGAATAAACTACTATTAATTACTGTCCCTATGACAAGAATTAGAAAAGCTACATAATATGTCCCCTATGTAGCAGGAATTTCTATGACACTATATACGCCCCATGTACAAGACTAATACTCTATAATATGCTCCTTATGTACAAGAATATACTACTTAACTAATAATGACTGCCCCCCTATGTAAACAAAATCTAACTACTATAATCTGCCCCTATGCTACCAAATATACTACTCTCACGCTCCATACCCCCCTATGTACATAGGAATATACTACATATAATACTGGCCCTCCACCGATGTACAAGAATATACTACTATCACTAACTTGGCCCCCTATGGTCAAGGACTATCCTATAGAATTACTCTATAACTGCCCCCTACTGTCAAGAATATAACACTATAATATGCTCCCCTAGGTGTACAGGATATATCACTATAATACTGCCCCCTATGTACCAGGAAATAACTACTATAATAACTTCCCCCCTTGTACCATCATAATCCTACTATAACGCCCTACCCTCCGCCACCCCTAGTACAAGTATATTAACTAACTCTTAATCTCTGCCCTATGGTACAAAAGCTACTACTATAATACTGCCCCCCCTATGTAAATGAATCTAACCTACTATAATACGCCCCTATGTACAGAAGAAATTAACCTATATCATACTGCCCATATTGCCGCCATACAAGAATATAACTACTATAATACTCCCCCTATGTACAACGAAATTAACTACTATAATCCCTGCCCCATGTACAAGGACTATACATACTAATAATATGCCCCCCCTATGTACAAGAATTATAACTACTAGTGTATCTACTGGTCCTCACGTACTACTTATGTAACAAGAACTAACTACTATAATACGTGCACCTAGTACAGAATTTATAACTACTATGAATATGCTCCCTTGTAAAGTAACTAATGAAATGCCCTAACGGATTACTCTTATTACTGCCCCTATGTCAGCAGAATATTAACTACTAATAGTACTGCCCCTCCTTGTGGTACAAGAATATACACTAATCTAGTCAACTGCCCCCTATACAGAATATAACTACTATATACGCCCCCTCTTTACGAAGATAACTCTAATACTGGCCCCTATGTACAAAGATCTACTACTTAACTACGCCCCCTATGTACAGAAAACAACTACTATAATACGCCCCCTAATGTACAATGAATTAACTGATTAATACTGCGCCCCTAATGTACCAGGAATACCTACTTAATGCCATGCCCCCTATGTCACAAGACGGTAACTACTATAATACTTGCCTCCCTATGTACACAGATAAACTATATATACTGCACCTATGTACAGGGATATAACTATTAATAATGTCCCTAGGTGCACCGAATATAACTACTATTAATCTGCCCCTACGTGTGACAAGAATTCTAAACTAGAATCACTGCCCACTATACGTATCCAGGAAAAACTACGATAATACTGCCCCTATGTACGGATCTAACCAGCTGATAATACTGCCCCCTATGTACAAGAATCGATACTACATGAGTAATACTGCCCCATGTATAAAGATCTAATTACTAGAAATTACTGCCCCCCTATTGTACAGAAGATATACTACTATAATAGCCCTAATGGTAACAAGAATATAATACTATATACTGCCCCCTATGTGACAAGAATGATATAAACTAGTTTTAATACTGCTACTAGTATCAGGAAATATCAATACTATAATATCGCCTCCTACGTACACAGAACTATAACTCATACAAACTGCCCCTAATGAACAATGAATATATCTATAATAATACTGCCACCCCTGATGTGTACCGGTAATATACCCTAATATACATAATGCCCCTAGTCAAAGAAATAACTACTAATATACGCCCATTGTACAAGAAATAACTACTCTAATACTGCACCCTATGTACAGAATATATATATATAATACGCTTCTCCCAATGTCAAGAATATAACTATATAAATGCCCCCTACTGTACAAGATAGTACACTACTATAATATGCCCTTTGTAACAAGAATTAATACTAAGTAATATGCCCCCTATGTACAAGAATACTAAGACCTCCTAATTAGCTGCCCCCCTAGTGTACAAGAAATCAACTACTCATAATACTGCGCGCACCCCCTATCCTACAGAATGTAAGGAATAATATATACTTATAATTAACCCCTATGTACAAGAATATAACTACTATAATACTGCCCCCCTATGTACAGGAATATAAACTACTATAATACTGCCTCAATTAGTAAAGAATCAACATACTATAATACTTGCCCCCTATGTACAAGATCACTATATAATACGCCCCTATGTAAGGGATAAATATATAACTGCCCCTTATGTACAGGAATATAACTACTAATACTGCCCCTATGTACAGGAATATAACACTACTGTAATACTGCCCCTATGTACAGAATATAACTATATAATATGCCCCTGTGTACAAGAATATAAACTCCTATAAACTGCCCCCTATGTACAAGCAATCTAACGAACTTATAATACTGCCCCCAGTACAGGAATATAACTACTATAATACTGCCCCTATGTACAAGAATCTAACATATAATAATGCCCCCTATGTAGGAGAAACGAACTACTTAGACTGCCCCCTATGTACAAGGAATCTAACTACTATAATACCCCCCTTGCCTATGTCTAGGACCTAACTACATATCATGTACTGCCCGCTCTCATGACAGATTGCATAACTCATAATACAGCCTATGATACGGACTACCTATACGAAATACCATCCCCTGAAAAGACATATAAAACGCCACTACCCCCTATGTACAAGAATATAACTACTATAAAACTGCCCCCTATGTACAGATTACCTATAGACCCTGAAAAATAACTATATACTGCCCCCTATACAAGAATTTAACTACTACAATACAACCTAGTTTCCCTTTGCTTTATTTCCCAGCCTCTTACAGATTCCTCCTAAGAAGATGTCAGTTCTCATTATTACTGCTCTTAGTGGCGTTGTGCAGCGCCACCTGTTGCTGTCAAATGAATCTAAAGGAGTAGAAGGGTAGGACAGTAATCTTTTGTTGTGGTGGCGCTCGCAGCCAGAGTTTCTGATGCAGGAAACCTTGATAAAGATTCATTATGAATTGAAACGTCACGCTTATCATGTTTGGATGTACTTGTGAATAAACTTTCTGGGATACAACCCATGGCGCTGTGGCTTCCTCCTTGAAGATTGTCAAATAAATCTGAGACTTTTTTGTTTATCCACTAATAATAATGATAATCTTTATTTATATAGCGCCATCATATTCCATAGAGTTTTAAATGGGATATCTTGGTTCTTTACTTTTAATCCCTACAGTAGCCAAATCTGCAATATGAGGGAAAACCTTGAGTAATACCTCCCATTGCTGTCAGTGAATGAGAACCATCCAGTACATATCTAGTGGAGACATTTGTATCTAGTTTAGACAATGCTCTGGGGGTCAGCCTGATACATTGTAACAACCTGTGGATGTGTTAGTGAAGCTGCTGCTGATGTGTTTTGCTCACAGACTACTAGTGACTATTAACTGTGACCATCAGAGGTGGAAGAGACCCTAAGTGCAGGACCCCCACCCTCTCTATTACCCTGGCAGTGACACTGTATCATCTCCATAGATAAAAGTCTGCGCTTACAGTGGGATTGACATAATGGGACATGTCGGTTCCTATAGATAACAGGGTGCAGTAATTTTCCGCCCCGCTGGATAACTGATCCAGATTAAGCTGCAGACACAACATCTCCTGGTCGGTCCTATGGAAGGATCCTGCCCACACATCCTGTACCCGCTCAGGAAATGACACTACGAGGATTCATGGCACCAGAGAAGGACCGGAATATGGGCAGGAACAAAGCGGATAGTCGGGGGTTAAAAGCAGAAGGCTATCTGGGACGTATACATAAAAGTAACAGTGTCCTACCCACTTCTTATAATACTGCCATAGAGTACCCAAATAATACTGCATGTAGTGTAATAGTCTCATACATTTTTCATATAATACTGCCATAGAGTACCCAAATTGTCCCAATGTAACCGATCCATACATTTTCTATATAATACTGCCATAGAGTACCCAAAGAGTCCCAATATAACCGATCCATATATTTTATATATAATACCGCCATATAGTACCCAAATGGTCCCAATGTAACCAATCCATAAATTTTATATATAATACCGCCATAGAGTATCCAAATAGTCCCAATGTAACCGATCCATACATTTTCTATATAATACTGCCATATAGTACCCAAATAGTCCCAATGTAACCGATCCATACTTTTCTATATAATACTGCCAATATATTACCAAATAGTCCCATTTAACCGATCCATGCATTTTATATATACAGCTGCCATAAGAGTACCCAAATATTCCCAAGTACCACCATACATTTTCTATTAATACTGGCCATTTAAGTAACCCAATGGGCCCAATGTAACCGTATCCAACATTTTCTATATAATATCGCCATAATAGTCCCCAAATGGTCCCAATTGTAACCGATACATAATTTTCTTATAATCACTGCCATATAGTACCCAAATTTTTCCACTGAAACCCTCCATACATTTATATATAATCTGCCATGGAGTACCAAATAGTCCCAATGTAACCGATCCATACATTTCATATAATAACCATAACCGCGACATATAGTACCAAATAGTCCACAATGTAACCGATCCATTCATTTATATATAATAATAAACCGCCAATAGTGCCCAAATGTCCCCAATGTAACCTTCCATACATTTATATTAATACTGCCATAGAGTAACCCAAAATAGTCCCAATGTCCAAGTCCATACATTTTATATATATACCGCCATATAGTCCCAAATAGGTCCCAATGTCACCGATCCATACATTTCTATATAATAACTGGCATATATACCCACATAGTAGTCCCAATGTAACCGTCCATAACATTTCTATATAATACTGCCTATAGTACCCAAATAGTCCAATGTAACCGACCATATATTTTAATATAATAACCCCACCACCCCGCCATATAGGACCCCAATGGTTCCCAAGGTAACCAACCAATCCTCAATTTATATTAATACCGCCATAGAGTAATCCAAATAGTCCCAATGTAACCGATCCATACATTTTCTATATAAATACTGCCATAATAGTAACACCAATCAAGGTCCCAATGTAAAACCGATCCATACAATTTTCTATATAAGACTGCCATAGAGTACCCAAAATAGTCCAATTGTAACCGATCCATTCAGGTTATATATAAAGCCTGCCTAAGTACCCAAATAGTCCCAATGTACCGACCCATACATTTCCTATAAATACTGCCATGTAGACCCAATTTTCTCCAATGTAACGATCCATACATTTTTATATAATTACTGAATAACTGCCATAGAGTACCCAAATAGTTCCAATGAAACCCATCCATACAATTTAGTATATTAATACGGCCAATAGAGTATCCCAATAGTCCAATGTAACCGATCCATACATTTTCTATATAATACTTCCATATCGTACCCAAATGGTCCCATGGTAAACCGATCCATACTTTTCATATATACCCGCCATAATGACCCAATATTCCCCAATGTAACCGAGCCATTCATTTTAAATTAATAATACCCGCCATATAGTGCCCAAAAAACCCAAATAGTCCCAATGTACCGATCCATACATTTTGATATATAATACTTCCATAGAGTCCCAAATAGTCCCAATGTAAACGATCCCATACATTTTATATCTATACCAACCACCATACCACCGCCATATTAGTACCCAAAATAGTCCCAATGTAACCGATCCATACATTTTCTATATAATCCTCGGCCATATAGTACCCAAATAGTCCCAATGTAACCGATCCATACTTTTTTTTCTATAGAATACCGTAATACTGCCATATAGTACCCAAATAGTCCCCAATGGTAACCGATCCATATATTTTATATATAATCCCGCAATATAGTAACCCAATTTTCCCAGTAACCATCCATAAATGTTATATATAATACCTACCTACGCAACCGCCATAGAGTATCCAAATATTCCCAAGTTAACCGATCCATACTTTTCTATATAATACTGCCATATAGTACCCAATAGTTCCCAATGTAACTCATCCATACATTTTATAGACATACTGCATAGGTATCAAATAGTCCCAATGTAAACCGATCCATACATTTTAGATATAATACTGCCATAGAGTAATCCAAATAGTCCCATGTAACCGTCCATACATTTTCTATATAATACTGCCATTATAGTAATCCAAATTGTCCCAAGTAACCGATCCATTCATTTTTAATCTAAAAGAAGCTAAGAACCATAGATTCCCCCAAGGTCCCAATTAACCGATCCCCATACATTTTATATATAATACTGTCATAGAGTATCCAAATGTCCAATGTACCGATCCCATACATTTTCTATATAATCTGCCATGTAGTAACCAAATGGTCCCAAGTAACCGACCGCATACATTTTTATATATAATACCATAATACCCCGCCATATAGTACTCCCCCAAATGGGCCCAATGTACCCGATCCATACATTTTTCTAATAATACCGCCATATAGTACCCACAAATAGTCCCAATGTAACCGATCCATTCATTTTATATATATACCCCATAATAGTGCCCCAATGTTCCATGTAACCGATCCATACTTGTTATATATAATACCGCATAAGTACCCCAATAAGTCCCAATGTAACCGATCCATACATTTTATATCTAATCGCCATATAGTACCCAAAATATTCCCAATGTCAACCAGCCGATCCATACATTTGCTATAAATAATGCCATATAGTTTTACCCAATCGTCCCCAATGTAACCGATCCATACTTTTCATATAATACTCATCTAGTACCCATATAGTCCCCAATGTAACCGATTCCATACATTTTCTATATAATACCCCCATATAGTAACCCCAAAAAGTCCCCCATGTAACCGATCCAGTCATTTTATATATAAATACCGCCATATAGTGCCCAAATAGTCCAATGTAACCGATCCATACATTTTTATATAATACTGGCATAGAGTACCCAAATTAGTCCCAATTTAACCGATCCATCATTTTAATTATATATCCCGCCATATAGTACCCAAATAGTCCCAATGTAACCGATCCTAACATTTATATATCATAACCGCCATATAGTAAACCCAAATAAGTCCGCAATGTAACCGATCCATACATTTTATATATAATATACAACCGCCATATAGTACTCAAATGGTCGCCACTGTAACCAATCCAGACATTTTTTTCCTATAATACTGGCCATAGAGTACCCAATTCCCAATGTAACAATGTATACATTGATTCTAATAAACTGTAATACAAATACTGCCATGGGGTACCCAAATAATACTGAATGTAGTGTAATAGTCTCAAACATTCTACATATAAAGAAAGCCATATAGTCCCAATGTAACCAATTCACATGTTTTTCATAAAATACTGCCATATTGCCCCAAAGTCAGTCATATATTTTTTATATAATACTACCATAAGAGTACCCAAATAGTCCAAATGTAACCCATCCGCACATTTTCAATAAAATACTGTCATATAGTCCCAAAGTAAATTTTTAATAAGGGATACTCTATCACGAGTTACGTACCCAAATAAGACTAGCTGTAGTGTACGACGTAGTCCATACTTGTTTGTATGATGCCTTAAAGTCCTAAAGTCACTGATCCATGCGTTTTTCATAAAAATACTGCCACAGAGTACCTGTATCCCCAAAGTTAAATTTTTCATATAATACTGCCATAGTATGTAGATCACTCCTCACTCCTAGTGTTCCATATGAATGTTTGTAGTCTGTAATGTAATATTATATTTGTATATGTCCCCTATGATTTGTAAAGTGCTACGGAATATGATGGCGCTATATAAATAAAGATTATTGTTATTATTATTACATGCATCATATAATAGTACTTAGTATATAAGAGTAGCCAATTAATACCGCCACATAGTATCTAAGTAACAGTCTCAGACATTCTTGATAAATGTCATAGATATTCCAATAATTCTCCTGTAATCCCTAAGTAACAGTGTTTTAGGTTTTGTATAAAATACTGCCATTGAGTACCAAAATAATATTGCCATATAGCTCCAATGTCTACAATTTTCATACAATATTGACATGTAGTTCCAAATTAAGTGTCGCACATTCTTTACATAATACTGCCACATAGTCACTAAGTGTCATACATTCTATAATACTGCTCTTTAACATCTTAGCATCATACATTCTTCATATAACACTGCCATATAGTCCCTGTGTGTTACATACTATAAGGCTGCTGTATAACACTGTAGTGTCACCCATTTATGAGATAATACTGCCATATAGTCGCTGAGTGTCTTACATACTATAAGGCTGCTACATAACACTGTAGTGTCACCCATTTATAACGTAATACTGCCATATACACTCATCGGCCACTTTATTAGGTACAACTGTCCAACTGCTCGTTAACACTTAATTTCTAATCAGCCAATCACATGGCGGCAGTGCATTTTGGCATGTAAGACATGGTCAAGACAATCTCCTGCAGTTCAAACCGAGCATCAGTATGGGGAAGAAAGGTGATTTGAGGCCTTTGAACGTGGCATGGTTGTTGGTGCCAGAAGGGCTCGGTCCTGAGTATTCAGAAACTGCTGATCTACTGGGATTTTCAACAGCAACCATCTCTAGGTTTCAGAGAATGGTCCGAAAAAGAAAAAACATCCATGTGAGCGCATTCTGTGGCGGAAATGCCTTGTTTGTGCCAGAGGTCAGAGGAGAATCGGCAGACTGGTCGAGCTGATAGAAAGGCAACAGTGACTCAAATCGCCACCCGTACAACCAATGTAGGAAGAGCAATCTCTGAACACACAGTACGTCCAACTTTTAGAGCAGATGGGCTAACAAGCAGCAGAAACCACACCGGGTGCCACTCTTTCAGCACTAAACAGAAACTGAGGCTACATTTGCACATAGCTCATCGAAACTTGGACAGAAGAAATTGGAAAACGTTGCCTGGTCTGATATGTCTCGATTTCTTTCTGCTGCGACATTTCGAGGTAGTTTCCAGAATTTGGCGTCAACACAACATGAACATGGATCCATCCTGCCTTGTATCAGACGCTAAGGCTGGTGGTGGTGGTGTCATGGTGTCTTTTGGTGGGCCCTTGGTACAAACCCACACACGCGGCCAGGCTCTAACCTGCCCTTATGTATTTTGCTTGCCTTTCCATGCCTTTATGAGCACAATACCCTGTAACATCTGATGGCTACTTTCAGCAGGATAAATGCGCCCTGTCATAAAGCTGGAATCATCCTCAGACTGGTTTCTTGAACATGACAATGAGGTCAATGGACACAAATGGCCTCCACATCACCAGATCTCAATCCAATAGAGAGATCTTTGGGATGTGGTGGAACGGGAGATTCGCTCATCATGGATTGCAGGGGCCCACAAATCTGCGGCAACTGTGTTTATGCCATCATGTCATATGGATGGACCAAATCTCTGAGGAGTCCAGCACCTTGTTGTATCTATGCCACGAGAATTGGGGCGTTCTGAAGGCAAAGGGGGTCCAAAACCCGTTACTAGCATGGTGTACCTAATAAAGTGGCAGGTGAGTGTAGTCTGTTATATAAAAAAAAAGGCCACGGAGTAACTATAATATACAATATATAGTCCTTACATGTTGCTACAATATCCCTAATAATCAATATGAAGGCTATATATAGTATAGTATTATATTAATATCTAATAACTGACTTCGGTGAGGTCCATACGGTGCTCTATAAAGTATCCAAATAATACTGCCATATATGCTGCCTCATCATACATAGTAACCAGTGTAATTAGCCTCCATATAATAATTGCATACATATTATATAATAGTGCTATAGCATGACCAAGTAACAGCATTGGTGCGCGGCTCGACTCCTACCTACAAGGTTTCGGTATTTTTTTTGGTAGGGATGTGACTCAATCCAACTAAACTGCAGCAGTGTGATAGGAGGGGACTACCACCCACCACCGTCTTGTTTTTCAACCTTTTGTTCCTTTTCCGCGCGCTCTTCGCCTGTTTATGGAATATAGGCCCGTGCTAACACAACATTGACCTTTCTTTCCCTCATACTGTCCCCTACCACGGGGCACTACAAACAATACTCCAAAAATACCTCACTCATGCTACTACCTCCCTCCCCGAACGCTACACATCCCCACTCATCTGCCAAATCGTCAATCTTTCCCTCCCCTTCTCCCATGTTCTTCCCCCACCTCGGACCTGACCCGGGATTCCCCGCCCCAGGACTCCTCTGCCCCACTACCTACTGGCGCACGCCGTCATGGTATAACGCTCGTATACATCTCCTGTATTCTTACTGCGGTGTCATCTGCTACTGTAAGTTTTGGAATTCCTATTCACAATCAGTTGAAATTATCTCTGATGGTGCCAACCAACCTCCGCAGGTTGGTTGGGCTGTTCAAGGCGTGTCACCATAGAACAGGTGTGTTGTTGGGTAATAAGGGCACAAGTCGGGAGTGTCCAAGAAGGACATGGTTGGTGTGGTCAATGCCAGGGAGCAAGATCATGTGCTAATAAACGTAAAAATATGTGCCACAAATGAAAACTGGTCACAACCACCTCATAATACCACCGCCGGAGCGTCACTAATCCACCCGCTGTGGAGAACGCTCATAATACCAACCCCATCTGCTGGCAAAACGTCATAAGTACAACACTATCCCAGCTGCTGCGATGAACGTCATAAATACACACTTCCCGCATGCCCTAACAACCTCATTTCCGTAGAATCACCCCACACACCCCAGCTGCCGGAGAACCTCATAATACAACACCTCATCAGCTGCCTGGAGACCCTCACGTAATACACCACCTCCAGCTCCGGAGAACGTTAATACCAGTCACTTGAGACGTCATATACACCACTTCGAGAACGTCATACCCTCATCGTGCTGGCGACTAACACCCAGCTCCAGAACATCCAATACATACCTCATGGGAACTCATAACGACACCTCCTGCTCTTTATTGAACCATCCACACGCCCCCCTTCGCGTAATCTTTCACTTCCTCCCTCCTTCAGACTCTGCCTCGTAACCCGCTCTAGGACACCTCCTGCTGCGCATGAGATACACACTCACATACACACCTCAGTCTGCCGGAGACCTCATAATACACACCTCAGCTGCTGGAGAACCTCATAATACGCACACCTCAGCATGCTGGAGAAACTCATAATACACATCCCAAGCTGCTGGAGAAACCTCATAATACACACCTCAGAGTGACTGGAGAACCTCATTAAACACAACAACCACAGCCTGCTTGAAGAACCGTCATACTACAATCAATCCAGCTGCTGGAGAAACTTCAAGAACACACTCTCAGCTGCTGAAGAAACGTCACATCTCACCTTCAGCGCTGCTGAGGACCTCATACATAACACTACACTGGCGAGCCGTCAGTAACCATGCTGGAGAAACCCTCATAATTCAAACACTACCCTCCCCCCCTCCGCTGCCGGCAGCGCACACCAAAGAGCCCTCTATACCCCCCTCAGTGCTGGGAGCGTGAGGACACTACCCCCTCAAACACACAACTCCCCACACCCCCACCTCAGATGTGGAGAACGTCATAATACCAACCCTCAGTGCTCGGAGACCTCAGAATACACACCCAGTCTGCCGGAGAGAACTCTCACAATACACCACCTCAGCGCCGGAAGAACTAATAAACACACCCTCAGGAGACACCGCACGACAACCCTCCACACAACACCAACACCAATCTCCCACACTCAGCTGCAACACACACACAAGAAAGAACATCAACAATATGCACCTCAGAACCAGCTTGACGCGAACACTCAAATTTCACCCTCAGCTGCTAGAGAACTCATTAATACACACCTCAGCCCAAAAACCACAACACCCCCAAAACAAATCGCGAAACCACAACAAAACGAACCACACTGCAAAACACCTAATACACACCTAAGACTGCTGCGAGAAACCTAATAATACACGCGTCATCTGCTTGTGGGACACGAAAACCTCATAATACCAACCTCAAGCTTGCTGTCTCCAGAAAATCCACCCAAAGACACACCTCAGCTGCTGCGAAATCACAATATGAAACCTCCCGCTGCTGTAGAACTCCAGTCAAATACGCACCCAGCTGCTTTGAAGGAAGAGACCCAAAACGCAACAACAAAACCCAAAGGACCAACAAAAACAAAAAAAAAAAAAAAAAAACAAACAAAACCAACCAACAAAAAGACGGAGCGAACAGGAACACGCTAATACCACAAACTCTTACAACATCCGCTAGTCCAACAAACCCGCACCGGAGACCTTGATCAAACAACACAACCTCTCACCCCCCCTCAGCTGCCGGAGCCCGGCCCACCGTGACTACATACAAGTCCCCCCCCCCCCCCTCAGCCTGACCACGGAGGCACAACCGACAACATGGAACAAAAATAATAAACATAGACCCCCAAACAAGTTACGCACTAACACCAAACAACACCGGCAAAACCCAAAAAAGGGATCAAAGAACATAACACACGGAGAAAGAAACACTACAAAACACCACAATCAAGTACGACAACCCCCTACAGCTGAAACTGAGAAAACGCCAAAACAAAAAAAGAGAACATAGTTCATAATCCACACATCAGCTAGCTGAGAAAGAACCTCATAGATAGACAACCAACACCGCAGCTGTGGAGAAGATAAAACTCCATAACTACACAGCCTCCGAACATGCTGCCGACCACTCCAGATAAATCATAACTCCGCGCATAGCGAACAATCACAGACCCCAATACTAACACAATCCAGTAGAACAAAGCAATCGCATAAGACCCATCGCAGAAGAGCATCAACAACAATAATGTTACACACCCGTCCAACATGTGCAAGAAAGGAGAACAATCATATTACGCACACTCTCGCGCTGAGCTGAGAACGATCACTAATCCAGACACCACCGGCTCAGCTGCGTGCAACAAGAAAAACTAAATTAATAAAAACACATAACGTCAACACTAACTGTAGGCAGAAGGAGCTGAATGCCAAGCACAACACCGAACAAAGACAGATACACGCAAAGACAATATAACACCAATCCAGACTGACTGGCCAGAACAACACAATAGCCTCAGCTGTCTGGAGAACTGTCATAATACGCACCCCAGCTGCAGGAGGGAGAAAGAAAGTCATTAATACACACTTCAGCTGCTGCAGGACCTATAATACACACCTCAGCTGCCGGAGAAGAGACGAACCTCATAAGACACACCCTCAGCTGCCGGAGAACATCATAATAACCCACCTCAGCTGCGGAGAACCTCATAAGACACACCTCACTGCTGGGAGGAACTCATACTAACACATCAGACTGCTGGAACCCTATATACACACTCAGATGCGGAGAGAAAACTCAAATACACCGCATCAGCTGCTGCAGAAACCTCATTAAACATACCTCAGCTGCTGCAGAAATCACAATACACACTCAGCTGCTTGCAGAACATCAAATATGCACCCAGCTGCTGAGGAGAACATCATTATAATACGCACATCAGCTGCTGGAGAACGTCATTATAATAACCACTCAGCTTGCTGCAAGAACCTATAATACACACCCCAGCTGCTCGTGAGAACCTCATAATAATGTGTCATCTGCTGCTGGAGACCTCATAATACACACCTTCAGATGCTTGGAGAAACCTAATAAACACCCCAGCTGTGGAGGAGAAACATCATAATACACACCTCAGCTGCTGCAGCACCTCATAATGCACACGCAGCTGTGGAGAAACCTCCATAATACACGCGTCTCTGCTGCTGGAGAACCTCCATAATACACACCTCAGCTGCTGAGCAACATCAAGTACACACAGCTGCTGCTCCCTCAGTGTGGAAACCTTAATAATACAACCTACTCAACTTTGCTGAGCACGAACAATTACACACACACGATGCAGCAGAACCTCACCAAAAACTAACACCTCTCAGCTGCCGGAGAACCTCACCAATTACACACCATCAGCTGCTGCAGAACATCACAAACACCCCTCAGGCTTGCTGCAGACAGACATCACAATACAACATCAGATGCTGCAGAACATCAAATCACACCTCAGCTGCTGGAGACGTACACAATACACACCTCAGATGTCAGAGCATCACAAACGCCACCTCAGCTGCTGGAGAAACATCACAACAAGACCACCCAAGCTGCTGGGAGAGCATCACCAATCACACAGCTGCTGCTTGCGAACATCACAATACACACCTCAGCTGCTTCAAGAACATCACAATACACACCTCAACGGCTGGAGAAAACAGCACAATACACAAAGTGCTGAAGCAGAAATCACAATAAACCCCAGTGCTGAGAGACATCACAATACCACACCTCAGCTGCTGGAGACCCTCATAATACACAACTCAGCTGCTGGCGAAACCATAATACACAACTCAGCTCTGCGAGAGCAACTCCTACTACACACCTAAGCTGCTGGAGAACGTCATAATTATACACACCTCCAGCTGCTGGAGAACCTCAGAATACACACCCCAGCTGCTGCGAGAACACACAATACACACAGATGCTGATGCAGAACATCACAATACACACCTCAGCTGTGGAGAAATCACAATACAACCTCAGTGCGGAGAACCTCAAATACAAACAGAACTGTGGGAGAACGTCATATATACACACATCAGCTGCTGGAGAAACATTAATACAAACTCAGATGCGGAGGAACCCTCATAATACATACCTCAGCTGCTGCAGAACATCACGAATTACACACATCAGCTGCCGCACAGAACATCACAATAAGCACATCAGCGCGGGAGGAGAACAATCATAATACGCACCTCCTCAGCTGCTGGAGCGAACGTCATAATACACACCTCGCGCTTGAGAACCTCATGAAGAAACCCCCAGATGCGAGAGAACTCAT
>WNYA01000324.1:77327-89730 GCA_019512145.1 Engystomops pustulosus | reverse complement strand
CATCACAATACACACATCAGCTGCTGCAGAACATCACAATACACACCCCAGCTGCTGGAGAACATCACAATACACACCTCAGCTGCTGGAGAACATCACAATACACACAGCTTCTGCTGCAGAACATCACAATACACACCTCAGCTGCTGGAGAACATCACAATACACACCTCAGCTGCTGGAGAACATCACAATACACACCTCAGCTGCTGCAGAACATCATAATACAGAATGCCTGTAAGTTGGGTTTTCTTAAATAGGGGATCGCCTGTACTCAGCTGCTGCAGAACATCACAATATACACATCATCTGCAACAGATCATCATAAAATACACCTCAGCTGCTGCAGAACATCACAGTAAAAAAAAAGTTGTGTGTTCAAATATTAAGAACACTCATGGTGTGCACCACCTGAAATTACTAATATCACAAAAAAGGGAAGGGGGAAGATTTGGGACCAAAGAAAAGTTGTGAGTGTGATAAAATATAACCTTTATTACATCTTCTAAAATTGTGTTTTCACATTTTTTTGCCAGAATGAGCTATTGTGGCATAATTGATATTGCCACACTTATTATCATGGCCACCGTCGTTGTGTAATTACAACTTGGGATGAAGGTACAGGTAGGGGGTCCCCTTGTAATGTAATAATTATATCCCTCATCTATAATCCAACAGAGTCCCAGTATTGTGAGAGGACAGACTGTGAAGAACAAAACTGTAGACTCCAAAATTAGATTTATTACCCCTCTACACGACAAATGGGGGCGAAATGAATCGGATCATGAATCATCACTGGGGTATCCTTACATCGGACTTAGATTTGGCCCAAATATTGGATAACAGAGTGTCTTGTGGGTACAGGAAATTTCAGTAAGACAAAGAAAAATCGGCGTCACAGATACGGACTATGCACAGCATGTCAAGTTTTGATCAGAATGACAGCCTTTGAAGACAAAGACGGACTTAAATACGATATTAAAGAACATATCACCTGTTCTTCACCAGGAGTTATCTATGCCCTCCAATGTCCCTGCAATCTCACTTATGTTGGCAAAACTATCCGTGAAATAAGGTTTAGGATCAGAGAACATATTTACTCAATCAAAAATTATGATAAGATGCAGAGAGAGGCCAATAAAGCAAAACAAACCATTTCAGCCCACCCCATTGCAGAACATTTAAAAAAAAAAAAATTCCATAACTGCAACCTTAGAGGTCTCAAAGGCTGGGCTATCACCCAAATAACTTTGGGGATTAGAGGCGGGGATCTGAACACCCAGCTTCTCCAAATGGAGAAATCGGCTTTGGATGCTTTCTGTAAGTTGGAAATATGATCCGGACCTCCAATTATATACCCTATTTCCCCACTGACTGATAGATATGGTTTCCAGCATGGGGCAATATCATACCTGCTACTGCACCATATCCCTGCTCATCTATCCTTATAATAAATCTCAGACACAATGGGGGTCATTTACTAAGGGCCCAATTCGTGTTTTCCCAACGTGTTACCCGAATATTTCCGATTTGCGCCGATTTTCCTTGTATTGCCCCAGGTTTTTGGCGCACGCGATCGGATTTTGGCGCATCAGCGCCGGCATGCACACGCCGGAAATCGGGGGGGCGTGGCCGAACGAAAACCCAACGGATTCGGAAAAACCGCCGCATTTAAAAAACAAAAACTGTCGCGGAGCTTGCGCTTACCTTCACTAGGAATAGGCCGGTGAACTTGAGTGCGTTCCGATGCTCTTCAGCCGGAGGAACTACCTTAATGAATCTTGGCCGGACCCGAATCCACCGCAGAGAACGCGCCGCTGGATCGCGAACGGACCGGGTAAGTAAATCTGCCCCAGTGTATAAAGAAAATGAGACAATGAAGGACAACAAAAAACTGTGTAAAATAAACTGTGCAAAAGAAATAAAACTACAATGAAACTGTTAGGCCCCTTCCACACTTGCGTTGCAGATCACGTCAGAGTCTGATCAGGGAGCGATCAGGGTTTGGTCAGTGAAAAACGCACATTTTGCATCAGAGATCAGTCAGTTTTCAGTCAGAGTTTGTTCAGTGTCTCAGTTTTTCACGCGCGTTTTCAATGCAATGATAGACCCAGGACTGAGCTCTATCTTTTCTATGGCAATTGATGCGTGAAAAAAGCATGGCACTTGCGTTGCACTTGCATGTGTCTCAGAGTGCGATGCGTTTTTGATGCTTCTCCATAGACTTGTATGGTGCGTTTTTTCACGAGCGTGACTCGCAAAAGTAGAGCATGCTGAGAATTAAACGCGCGTTAAAAAAATTGCGCGTGTGTGCGTGAAAAATGCAAGTCTGAAAAGACCCATTGATTACAATAGGTCAGATTGCAATGCAAGTTCTGCGCGTCAAACCCACGCCCGGAAACGCGCTTGAAAAAAACGCAAGTGTGAAAGGGGCCTTATGCTTACATTTTGGAAAATATACTAAAATGGAAATAAAGAACTCAATAATATTTGTTGATCCACTTTTACTAAGAATAAGACTGGTACTTACATAGATCGGCAGGGCTGGATTAAGGATGGTGGGGGCCCCTGGGCGCAAACTGGTGGGGGCCCTTCCAACAATGTTTTTGGAAGTATATAGCCAGCCAGCCCCCTGGAGTATATAGCCTGTGAGTCCCTGTAGTATATAGCCTGCCAGCCCCCTGTAAAATACAGCCGCCAGCATCCTGTAGTATATAGCTTGCCCAGCCCCCTGTAGAGTATAAGAGTCTGATCAGGGAGCGATCAGGGTTTGGTCAGTGAAAAACGCACATTTTGCATCAGAGATCAGTCAGTTTTCAGTCACAGTTTGTTCAGTGTCTCAGTTTTTCACGCGCGTTTTCAATGCAATGATAGACCCAGGACTGAGCTCTATCTTTTCTATGGCAATTGATGCGTGAAAAACGCATGGCACTTGCATGTGTCTCAGAGTGCGATGCGTTTTTGATGCGTCTCCATAGACTTGTATGGTGCGTTTTTTCACGAGCGTGACTCGCAAAAGTAGAGCATGCTGAGATTTAAACGCGCGTTAAAAAAATTGCGCGTGTGTGCGTGAAAAATGCAAGTCTGAAAAGACCCATTAATTACCATGGGTCAGATTACAATGCAAGTTCTGCGCGTCAAAAGCACGCGCAGAAAAAACGTGCGTGAAAAAAACGCAAGTGTGAAAGGGGCCTTATGCTTACATTTTGGAAAATATACTAAAATGGAAATAAAGAACTCAATAATATTTGTTGATCCACTTTTACTAAGAATAAGACTGGTACTTACATAGATCGGCAGGGCTGGATTAAGGATGGTGGGGGCCCCTGGGCGCAAACTGGTGGGGGCCCTTCCAACAATGTTTTTGGAAGTATATAGCCAGCCAGCCCCCTGGAGTATATAGCCTGTGAGTCCCTGTAGTATATAGCCTGCCAGCCCCCTGTAAAATACAGCCGCCAGCCCCCTGTAGAGTATAGCTGCCAGCATCCTGTAGTATATAGCTTGCCCAGCCCCCTGTAGAGTATAGCTGCCAGCATCCTGTAGTATATAGCTTGCGTGTCCCTGTAGAATATAGCTGCAACCCCCCTGTAGAATGTAGCTAAAAGCCCCTGTAGTATATAACCTTTGTGTCCCTGTAGAATATAGCTGCCAGCCCCCTGTAGTATATAGCCTGCCTCTCCTTGTAGAATATAACTGCCACCCCCCTGTAGAATATAGTTAGCCAGCCCCCAGTAGTATACAGCCGCCAGACCCTTGGCGGCTGACTGTCGGAAACTGGTGGGGGCCCCTTTAAAAGTGAAAGTGGTGGGGGCCCTGGGGCTCGAGCCCCGGGAGCCCCTCCTTTAATCCGGCCCTGTAGATCGGCCACACCTTCTATTTGTGTGCCTTCTAATAAGATGGAAACTCATTGGGGCAGATTTACTTACCCGGTCCATTCGCGATCCAGCGGCGCGTTCTCTGCGGTGGATTCGGGTCCGGCCGGGATTCACTAAAGTAGTTCCTCCGACGTCCACCAGGTGGCGCTGCTGCGCTGAAGTTCCCCAAGGCCCGCCGGAATGCACCAAAGTTCACTGGCCTATTCCTAGTGAAGGTAAGCGCGAGTCCTGCAACATTTTTTTTTAAAAATGCGGCGGTTTTCCCGAATCCGTCAGGTTTTCGTTCGGCCACGGCCCCCGATTTCCGTTGCGTGCATGCCAGCGCCGATGCGCCACAATCCGATCGCGTGCGCCAAAGTCCCGGGGCAATGCAGGGAAAATTTGTGCAAATCGGAAACATTCGGGTAACACGTCGGGAAAAAGCGAATCGGGCCCTTAGTAAATGACCCCCATAATATTCCATCAGCAGCTTCACACAAGATGTTATTTAACATCAATATAACTATGTAACAATCGTGGCACTCAATTATAATTGATACATTCTCTACATTGTGCAGCATTGCACTGAATCCCCCAGTGCAGTTGCATTGGTGGACTAAGCTGTCTATCACAAATTAGCATATAAAAGGTGCCCGAACCTGGCCGCCCCACCCCCGCCCCTAGAAGAAGCCGGGGAGACCCGGCGAAACACGTGTCGGGACACTTCTCAATTATCTATAGCCACAACTAAGGGATAAATGTAACACTAGTGGGTCCTAGTAAAGCACTGAAAATAATACCATCCTCAAACAAAGCATGAATAATACAAAAGCAATAGGATGTATAGCAGAAACTTTATTCAAAATTCATATAAGAGTCATTAAAAAGAATTAAAAGGCACACTGGTGCACCATCCATAAAGCCCACAGCTACCAGAGATAAATATAGCTCGTCCAGGCATGAAAAGTAATTACGACTCGGGGAGGTAAACACGCTAATGTATAAGTATAATAAAGAAGAATACTAATAATGGGTATTGCATATATCACATAGTCTCACCTACATTACCTCAGGGGTAATTAACAAGTGGCACAAGGGCCACGCGGTTTTTCAGCATTTTAACATTTGTGAAAACTATATTCTATATAGACTCTTTATAGTGTCATATTGACCTGAGTGAAGTTGCCCCCACCCACCACCCACCCTGTTCAAATCAAACAAAATTGGTGTCAAATGTTTGTGCTACGTTTGTGCTGTTTTATGCAGCAAAAATTTTCGTTTGTGCCGCTATCGTTTTTAAGATATTAATGAAAGTTTCCAGAGGTCATCAGATGTCAACCAGCCCCCCCCACATTGCCCAAACCAAACAAAACTGGTGCTGAGCAATTCTGCTACGTTTGTGCTACTCAAATTTTAGTTTGTGCTGCTTTTGAATATATGAACAAAAAATTAAAGGTCAAAAGTTCAAGCAGCCCCCCCCCCCCATTAACCAAATCAAACAAAACTGGTGTCAAACGTTAGTGCTACATTTGTGCTGGTTTGTGCAGCAAAAATTTTCGTTTGTGTCGCTATCATTTTTAAGGTATGTTCAGGTGTTTACATAGGTTAAAGGTGTTTAGGTTGAACTGGTAAAATACAAACCTAGTGACACTTCCCTGGTTTGATCACCAGAGGGAGCAAGAAAACACATTGGGGGTCATTTACTAAGGGCCCGAATCGCACATTTTCGTCGGGTTACCCGAATCTTTCCGATTTGCGCCGATTTGGCCCGGGTTTTTGGCGCATGCGATTGGATCGTGGCGCATCGGCGCCGGCATGCGCGTGACGGAAATAAGGGGTGTGGCCGTCGGAAAACCCGACGGATTAAAAAAAAAAACTGTGTTTAAACCAAATAAATGTGTCGCTCGATACGCACTTACCTGCACCAGGAATAGGATCATGAACTTCAAGAACTCCGACGAACTTCAGTGCTGCAGCAACACCTGGTGGACGTCGGGCGCACTACCTTAGTGAATCCCGGCAGAACCCGAATCCTCCTCTGAGAACGCGCCGCTGGATCGCGACTGGACCGGGTAAGTAAATCTGCCCCATTGTACTTTGGAAGAAATGAACTCCGATGACTGTTTTATTTTTACTAATTGCTAGATGTGGGATCCATCTGTGACTGTTTGGCAGCTCCTATAGGGGATAGTGTGCATCACAAAAACATTTTTTCTTTAGGTTATTCTATTGGCTGGCAACCTAGAGCTTTCTAGAGGGAGAGTACACACATCATCCCCCACATCACCTGGCGGTAAGCAGGTTATTCTATTGGTTGGTGACTTTCTAGAGGGGAAGTCGAGTTTATAAAAAGGGGTTCTGCTCTGGTTCTGTGGTACATTGGTCGGGAATTCTATTAACAGATCTGAACAAGTACACAGCCACAGTTCCAGACTGTAGAATCTATGCAGTGTGGAAGAAGAGAGTCCCAGCCGGAGTATTAGAGGTATAGTCACCTGTGGAATCCATTGAGGCCAGAATCCTATCCAGACTGAAGCCAGCCTTACCTCATGCCTAGCCTGCCACCAGTCACCTATCCTGTTTTCTGCTGTTTGCAGAGATGGGTAAAATTGTGGGCACAGAGGATCTGAGTACCCAACACACGTTTCACTGAGGGGACTTGGCTTCTTCATGGGGTCTCAAGGTCTGCACATACGTGTCCCCATTCACATCTATAATAAGGTATAAAGCGTATGTAGCCCTATGTCACATCGCTGTGATTTAAAGGGCCATAAACCCATATTTTACAATTAAAACAGAAACCGTTCCTACGATTAATTTAATTAGATCAGAAATTTCCTCTTTATGAATCGCTCCCTACAAGGAGGAATCGGCAGCGGCCGGAGCTGAGGTACAATTGTGTCTCGTACCCATGATTCATCATCACCTTTCATCCCGACACTTTCATATGTTCCAATCATCATCCGCCAAAGAGCGAGATGGAAAATATCATCACAGGTTCCCGACCTTTACCTGACTCCGCTACAGGAAAGATGTTACATTGTGTCTGATAGACGCCTGCTGAGACATTGTGCTCCGTCTTCTCATACATCTCCTGTCCAGACACAAAGTTCTATAGATGTTCACATCAGACACGACCCCAAGCACTTCCCTGCATGTATCTCCTGTACAAGAGAGACGGAAATAACTGGCATGACGTGGGTATAAGACAATGCCAAAGAGACGCATCATAGTAGTTCTATTATTGTACATAGGGGGCAGTATTATAGTAGTTCTATTATTGTACATAGGGGGCAGTATTATAGTAGTTCTATAAATCCTTGTACATAGGGGGCAGTATTATGTAGTTATATCTTGTACAGGGGTCATAATTATGAGTATTTAATTCTTGTAACAATAGGGGGCATTATTAATAGTAGTTATATTCTTGACATAGGGGGCAGTATTATAGCGTTTTACATATTCTTTGTATCAGAGGGGGAATGGGTATATGTAATATATTTCCTGTAACATAGGGGCATTTTATAGATATTCTTAAGGATTATCGTAAATTCTTCTGTACATAGGGGGCAGTAATTATGAGTTTATTCTCTGATATAGGGGGCAGTATTAGCAGTTAATTCCTTTACATAGGGGGCATATTATAGTACGATTCTTTCTGTACATATGGGAATTATTAGGTATATATTTTCCTGTACATAGTGGGCAAGTCTTATAAGTATTTCAGTTACTGGGTCAGTTCTATTTTTTGTACATAGGGGCAGTCTTACTAGCTGTTTATTCTTGTACATAGGGGGCAGTATTTTTTTTATATAGTAGTTATATTCTGTGTCATAGGGGGCAGTATTATAGGAGTATATCTTGTACATAGGGGCAGTATCAGTATGATTATAGTTCTTGTACAGGGGGCAGTATATGTAGTTTCTATTCTTGTACATAGGGGGCAGGTATTATCGTAGTTCTCCTTAATTGGCACTTAAGCATAGGGATTGCAGTATATAGTAGTTGTCAGGGTAGTATTATAGTGTTTATGTTCTTGTACCAATGGGGCAGCATTAAATTAGTTCTATTCCTGTACAAGGGAGGCAGTATATATTTATTCTGTATAGCAGAATTTTAGTAGTTAGGCTGTCATGGGGGCAGTATTATAGAGTTATAATCCTGTGTTACCATAGTGGGCATATAGTAGTAGGTATATTCTTGTACATGGGGGCAGTAGTTATAGTAGTTATATTCTGGTACAGTAGGGGCATATTATAGTAGTTATATCTTGTACATAGGGGGCAGTATTATAGTAGTTATATTCTTGTACTATGAGGGCAGTCCATTATAGTATTATATTCTGTACATGGAGGCAGTATTAGAGTAGTTATATTCTTGTACATAGAGCAGTATTATTAGTAGTTATATCTTTGTACATAGGGGCAGTATTAAGTAGTTATATTCTGTTACAAGGAACAGTAATTAAGTAGTTAATTCATGTACATAGGGGGCAGTATTATAGTAGTTATATTCTTGCACATAGGTGCAGTATTATAGAACATTTTAGAGCACGCTTGGTACATTACTTAGTACTGTGAGTCATGTACTTGACATTTAGAATAACAAAATGTATTCATCAGGATATTTTTCATGACATTGCAGTGTATTTGATGGCTATTTCCTGTGGTTTGGTGACTGATACTGTTTGCTGTAGAATGTTGTGTTATGGGTTGTATCCTAGTCATCTCACACCACACCCTCCTACAAGGTTAATGCAAGGTCCTCCTGTATCTATGGTGACTGTAGGTTCATTCTTAAATATCTTATTATATGATGTTTTTTAGTTCCTAGGAATCGGGGGAAGTAGGGAGTGATGCTAAGATCTGCAAAAGATGACATCAAGCCCTTTGCTCCAATCTGTGTTATGGGAGGTGCATGAAAGACAGATCCAAAGCAAAATTTTTCAGCCAAAGTAAACCACAAAACTGGTGCAGTACCAAACATGACCTTTGAACACGAGTGGCGCTATTTAAAAGAAACATACAAACAGTACAATAGCGGATCTGTGCCCAATCTCATAACCTAATAAAAGAATCAAATTACCAAAAGATAAAAATATTTTTTTTCAAAAAAACGAAGAATCAACAATAAAAGCGGAAACAACTTTTTTGATCCAGTGACTGAGAATCAGGTGAGTCATGGACGGACGCTGTGAGACTTCACTTACTATGAGAAGGAACAGAGATGAATAAAGCCCAAAAAATCCCAAAACGTATATATATGATCAGAGTACAAAGCGTGAGTCACCCTGCGCTGGTGAGCCGCCCCTTTAAGGTGGACTAGAAAGGGGAAGGTTGGAAATAAATATCCGTAACTTCCTTTTTTTTCGCACTGAATAGAACAGCCGGACGCCCCGACAGCAAAGCCTTGTGGGAGAACAACATGTGCAGTTAATTAGGACAGAGCTAACAGCAGGCGGGTACCACATGCTCTTGTTTTATTAGGAGGCTCGTACTTGCCAGAATGTTGTCAGCAAACTGCTAGAACCAGCGCTATCTGGGGGCTCCCATCGGTCTGAGGAAGATTACGGGAAGAAAGATGCTTCATTACTAACATCAATGTTTGGAGGCAAGACACAGGGCTGGAAAGCCTTGTCAAATATATTTCCAGAGCAGTGTAGACTGTCAGCGGGTTCTGGACCAAACCAGTTTAACCCTAATGTAGGGAGCTGGACTTTGTTGCAGGGAGTTCACCAAATCTCTACCTCTTGAAGTGGTCCTGATGATGGTAATGGCTGACCAAAGGCTAATGTTATAGGGAGATCACCAGGTCACTACCTATAGAAGTGGTCCTAACGAAGGCAATGCCTGACCAAAAACTGAAGTTGCAGGGAGTTCACCAGGTCACTCCCTCTAGAAGTGGTCCTCATGAGGATATGGCCGACCAAAGGCTAACGTTGTAGGAAGATCACCAGGTCATTCCCTCTAGAAGAAGTCCTCATGAAGGTAATGCCTGACCAAAAGCTGAAGTTGCAGGGAGTTCACCAGGTCGCTACCTGTAGAAGTGGTCCTGATGAGAGTAATGGCCATCCAAAGGCTAATGTTGCAGGGAGATCAACCACACCAGGTCATTCCCTCTAGAAGTGGTCCTAACGAAGGTAATGCCTGACCAAAAGCTGAAGTTGCAGGGAGTTCAACAGGTCACTAACTGTAGACATGGTCCTGATGATGAAGGTAATGGCTGAGTAAGAACTGCGTTTGAGAGGGATCTCCATGTCATTATCTCTAGAAGTGGTCCTGATGATAGTAATGGCCATCCAATGGCTAATGTTGCAGGGAGATCACCAGGTCATTACCTCTAGAAGTGGTCCTAATGAAGGTAATGCCTGACCAAACATGCATGTTGCAGGGAGTTCAACCAGTCCACTACCGTAGGAAATGGTCCTGATGATGAAGGTAATGGCTGAGTAAGAACTGCGTTTGAGAGAGGTCACCATGTTATTATCTCTAGAAGTTGTCTCGATGTATATAATGGCCGACCAAAGACTCAATTTACTGGGAGGTCACCAGATCATTACCTCTAGATGTGGTCCTGACAAAGGTAATGGCAAACCAAAGACTCAGGTTACAGGGAGATCCCCCAAGACACTACCTCTAGGAATGGTCCATATGAAGGTAGCTGCTGATCAAAGGCCAAGTTTAAAGGGCATTGACCTCTAGTAACTGTCCCTATGAAGGTTACGGCCTACCAAAGGCTCAGGTTGAGAGGGGACCTTTAGAAGTGGACTAGGAGTGGGTTGAAGACAGGTCACCAGGTTACTACCTCTAGAATTAATTCTAAAGAAGGTAACAGCTGACCAAAGGTTTCAGGAAGATCACCAGGTAACTAGATCTAGAAGTGGTAGCAATGAATGTCTTGGCACTGGTGGGGCTGTCATAGGGTTTAGGAATGAAGAGAAGCCACCGGGGAAACAGTGGTCTGGAAAAAGATTAGTCAGGTATAAGCCAAGGTCAGGGCAAATGGAGTTCGTGCAAAGTCAGAAATCAGACTGTTTTTCAAGGGGAGCATCACAGTATAAAGGTCCATGATTAACACTTGAGAACAGCTGGTCAAGGATGATCAACAGTGGAGGAGTCAGGAAACCGGCAGGAGTCAGGTACATGGGAAACTGGCAGAAACCACTTGCGTGAAGTAGCACATAAAGTCCATTATTCCCAGGTATCTTCTCGCGGGAGAAGCTGCCCTACATCACAAAGCCGCTCTGGATCAACAAAGTCAGGGAGAGTCTTACAGGGATTGTCCGTGACACATAACGTATCAGCAGAAGAAGGACATTGTAGTGTACAAAAGTGTAATGTCCATCTCTGGAAATGCTCAAATACCAATTGGTGCAAGCAAGAAGGTTTTATTTTCTCATGTAGAGGAACCAGGCTGGTTACAATCTCTAGAAGAGGCCCACAGAAAAGAGTGTGTACGTTAATTCCCATTACTGTGTATTGTTTCAGCATGTAGATCCTAATCCACTCGGTAGCCTTCCGAACCCTCCCATATGTCATAATCGATTTGACCCAAAGCCATAATCACCTGAAGGCCACCCCAGGTGCCAATAGTTATGGAGCCTCAGTAAATAATAGTCCCATAGCCAAAAGTCACGTAGACCTCAGTAGCCAAAATCCATACCATACAGTATCCATTGTTCCCATGAACCACACTAGCATAGCAAATGTCCCCAGCATCCATCTACATCCCATATCCATATAGAGAGACACAAGTAGCCAAAAGTCTGATGCCCCAAGCATGTGCCCCCTACCGCAATTCAAGACAACCTCAGTAATCCAATAGTCACAACTTGCCCCAGTAAGCCATTAGATGTCCAAGACCGCATATAGTCCCCCTACATATAAAGAGAACCATTAGCCAAATATCATTATGCCCCAAGTGTAAGTCATCCCAGCTCACCCATATCAGCCAATGTCAGCAATTACTTACCCCAGTACCCATTATTAGCAGTCACCCATTACCATAGCACAGAGAGCCACATCATACCACAATTGATGCAACGTGCAATAGGCATCTACCAGTCACCAATAGCCCAACTACGTGCCATTCCACGCCGACCAGTAATGCCACAGTTACATAAGTTTGTCCCCAGCACCAATAGGCAATGCAGCACGCCCCCCACCTCCATAGCCATAATAAGGAGACAACCAGTAGCCATGTGGCCAAAAGCGATCAAAAGGCATGTACCACCCCCAGTAGCCCAATAGTCACAGAACCTCAGGGCCAATAGTCACATTGCTCTAGTAGCCATATCAATAAGCGCCAATTATCCAAACCATGTATCCCTCCCAGCCCATTAGGCATGGCAGCCCCAATTAGCTCAATAATAAAAGCGATATTCAGTACCAAAAGTTCATAATGCCCCAGTATAATAGCATGTAGCCCCCAGAGCCATAGTTCACGTAAGCACCCTCGTAGGCAATATCTGAGATGGATAAGAAATTAATTCGTAGTTTAGTATCACAACAATGCTTAAAAATGTGAGATCCAAGGATAATATAAAGATA
>WNYA01000324.1:32626-67601 GCA_019512145.1 Engystomops pustulosus | reverse complement strand
CGGAAGGGAGGGAGCAGTGGGGTACGCCTCCTCTCATTGCCTCTCCCGTTTTTTCCCTCCTCACTGCCCACGCTGATCCCAGTGGTACATGGCGGCCACAGACGAGGGGGAGACACAACCCCAGGGCCAGAGACATCTAATAGCTCTACATTCATCCAGACAGAGACTGGTTACAAGTCATCACAGTCACACTGACAAATCACCTTACACTACACTGAGCATCACCAGGGGATGATGTAATAAGATATGATCCATGGACATAATGATTATAGTAGATAGTATGTGAAAGTGTGCTCTTATGGGCAGGGCCTGTCTCCTGTAGAGTGTAAGCTCTTATGCAGGGTCCTCTCTCCCGTAAGTCACCTCTTATTGGTCAGGGTCCCTCTCCTGTAGAGTGTAGCTGTATCTCTATGTAACGGATCCTCTCTCCTGTAAGTGGTAAGCTCTTATGGTCAGGGTCCTCTCTCCTGTAGAGTTGTAACTCTTATGGGCAGGGCCTCTCTCTTATGAGCTCGTCTGGCGGTCCTCCTCTCTATAGCATGTAACTCTTATGAGTGGTGTCCCTTCCTGTAGAGTGTAACTCTTATGGGCAGGGTCCTCTCTCCTATAAGCATGTAACTTCTTATGGGCAGGACCTCTCTCCTGTAGAGTGTAAGCTCTTATGGGCAGGGTCCTCTCTCCTGTAGAGTGTAAGCTCTTATGGGGCAGGGTCCTCTCTCCTGTAGAGTGTAAGCTCTTATGTGTGCAGTGTCCTCTCTCCTGTAGAGTGTAAGCTCTTTGGGCAGTGTCCTCTCTCTGTAGAGTGAAGCTCTTATGGGCAGGTCTTCTCTCCTGTAGAGTGTAAGCTCTTATGGACAGGGTCCCCTCTCCTGTAGAGTTTAAGCTCTTATGGCGGGTCCTCTCTCCTTGTGGCGTGTAAGCTCTTATGGGCAGGGTCCTCTCTCCTGTAGAGTGTAAGCTCTTATGGGCAGTGTCCTCTCTCCGTGTAGTGTAGCTCTTTGGGCAGTGTCCGTCTCCTGTAGAGTGTAAGCTCTTATGGGCAGGGTCCTCTCTGCTGTAGATGTAACTCTTAGGACAGGTACTCTCTCCTGTAGAGTTAAGCTCTTATGGTCAGGTCCTCTCTCCTGTAGAGTGTAAGCTCTTATGGGCAGGGTCCTCTCTCCTGTGGCGGTAAGCTCTTATGGGCAGGGTCCCTCTCCTGTAGAGTGTAAGCTCTTATGGGCAGGGTCTTCTCTCCTGTAGAATGTAAGCTCTTATGAACAGGGTCCCCTCTCCCGTAGAGTGTAAGCTCTTATGGGCAGGGTCCTCTCTCCTGTAGAGTGTAAGCTCTTATGGTCAGGGTCTTCTCTCCTGTAGAGTGTAAGCTCTTATGGACAGGGTCCCCTCTCCTGTAGAGTGTAAGCTCTTATGGGCAGGGTCCTCTCTCCTGTGGCGTGTAAGCTCTTATGGGCAGGGCCCTCTCTCCTGTAGAGTGTAAGCTCTTATGGGCAGGGCCCTATCTCCTGTTGAGTGTAAGCTCTTATGGGCAGGGTCCTCTCTCCTGTAGAGTGTAAGCTTTTATGGGCAGGATCCTCTGTCCTGTAGAGTGTAGCTCTTATAGCAGGGTCCTCTCTCCTCGTAGTGGTAAGCTCTTATGAGCAGGTCCTCTCTCCTGTACAGTGTAAGCTCTTATTGCAAGGCTCTCTCTCCTGTGAGGTGTAAGCTCTTTATGGGAGGGTCCTCTCTCCTGCCAGAGTGTAAGCTCTTATGTGGCAGGGTCCTCTCTCCTGTAGAGTGTAGCTCTTATGTGCAGGGTTCTCTCTCCTGTAAGTGAAGCTCTTATGGGCAGGGTCCTGCTCTCCGTAGAGTGTAAGCTCTTATGGACGGTCCCTCTCCTGTAGAGTGTAAGCTCTTATGGGCAGGTCCTCTCTCCTGTGTCGTGTAAGCTCTTATGGCAGGGTCCTCTCTCCTGTAGAGTGTAAGCTCTATGGGCAGTGTCCTGTCTCCTGTAGAGTGGTAAGCTCTTATGGGCAGGGTCCTCTCTCTGCTGTAGAGTGTAGCTCTTATGACAGGGTACTCTCTCCTTAGAGTGTAAGCTCTATGGCAGGGTCCTCTCTCCTGTAGAGTGTGAGCTCTTATGTGCAGGAACCTCTCTCCGTAGAGTGTAAGTCTTATCGGCAGGGTCCCTCTCCTGTAGAGTGTACGTTCTTATGGGCAGGGTCCTCTCTCCTGTGGCGGTTAAGCTCTTATGGGCGGGTCCTCTCTCCGTAGAGTGCAAGCTCTTATGGTCAGGGTCCTCTCTCCTGTAGAGTGTAAGCTCTTATGGGCAGGGTCCCTCTCTCCTGAGTGTAAGCTCTTATGTACAGATTCCTCTCTCCTCTGTAGAGTGTAAGCTCTTATGGTCAGGGTCCTCTCTCCTGTAGAGGTGTAAGCCTTATGGGCAGGGTCCTCTCTCCTGTAGAGTGTAGCTCTTATGGGCAGGGTCCCTCTCCTATAGCAGTAAGCTCTTATGTGCAGGGTCCTCTCTCCTGTAGAGTGTAAGCTCTTATGGGCAGGGTCTTCTCTCCTGTAGAGTGTAAGCTTATACGGTCCCTCTCCTGTAGAGTGTAAGCTCTTATGGGCAGGGTCCTCTCTCCTGTGGCGTGTAAGCTCTTATGGGCAGGGTCCTCTCTCCTGTAGAGTGTAAGCTCTTATGGGCAGTGTCCTCTCTCCTGTAGAGTGTAAGCTCTTATGGGCAGTGTCCTGTCTCCTGTAGAGTGTAGCTCTTATGGGCAGGTCCTCTCTGCTGTAAGTGTAAGCTCTTCTGGACAGGGTACTCTCTCCTGTAGAGTGTAATCTCTTATGGTCAGGGTCTCTCTCCTGTAGAGTTAAGCTCTATGGCAGGTCCTCTCTCCTGTGGCGTGTAGCCTTATGGGCAGGGTCCTCTCTCCTGTAGAGTGTAAGCTCTTATGGGCAGGGTCTTCTCTCCTGTAGAATGTAAGCTCTTATGGGCAGGGTCCTCTCTCCTGTAGAGTGTAAGCTCTTATGGGCAGGGTCTTCTCTTCCTGTAGAGTGAAGCTCTTATGGGCAGGGTCCTCTCTCCTGTAGAGTGTAAGCTCTTAGGCAGGTCTTCTCTCCTGTAGAGTGTAAGCTCTTATGGACAGGGTCCCCTTCTGTAGAGTGTAGCTCTTATGGGCAGGGTCCTCTCTCCTGTAGAGTGTAAGCTCTTATGGGCAGGGTCTTCTCCTCCTGTAGAGTGTACCTTATGACAGGGTCCCTCTCCTGTAAGTGTAAGCTCTTATGGGAGGGTCCTCTCTCCTGTGCGTGTAAGCTCTTATGGGCGGCCCTCTCTCCTGTAAGTGTAAGCTCTATTGGGCAGGGCCTATCTCCTGTTGAGTGTAAGCTCTTATGGGGCGGTCCTCTGTCCTGTAGAGTGTAAGCTCTTACGGGCAGGGTCCTCTCTCCTGTAGAGTGTAAGCTCTTATGAGCAGGGTCCTCTCTCCTGTACAGTGTAAGCTCTTATGTGCAAGGCTCTCTCTCCTGTAGAGTGTAAGCTCTTATGGGGAGGGTCCTCTCTCCTGCAGAGTGTAAGCTCTTATGTGCAGGGTCCTCTCTCCTGTAGAGTGTCAACCTCTTATGTCAGGGTTTCTCATCTCTCCTGCAGAGTAAGCTCTTATTGGGCAGGGTCCTCTCTCCTGTAAGTGTAAGCTCTTATGGGCAGGGTCTTCTCTCCTGTAGAGTGTAACTCTTATGACAGGTCCCCTCCTCCTGTAGAGTTTAAGCCTTATGGGCAGGTCCTCTCTCCTGTGGCGTGTAGCTTTATGGGCAGGTTCTGCTCTCTCGTAAGTGTAAGCTCTTATGGGCAGTGTCCGTCTCGTAGAGTGTAAGCTCTTATGGCAGGGTCCTCTCTGCTGTAGAGTGGTTAGCTCTTATGGACAGGGTACTCTCTCTCCTGTAGAGTGTAAGCTCTTATGGGCAGGGTCCTCTCTCCTGTAGAGTGTGAGCTCTTATGTGCAGGAACCTCTCTCCTGTAGAGTGTAAGCTCTTATCGGCAGGGTCCCCTCTCCTGTAGAGTGTAAGCTCTTATGGGCAGGTCTTCTCTCCTGTAGAGTTGTAAGCTCTTATTGTCAGGGTCCTCTCTCCTGTGAGTGTATTTCTTATGGGCAGGGTCCTCTCTCTCTCCTGTGGCCGTGTAAGCTCTTTGGGCAGGGTCCTCTCTCCTGTAGAGTGTAAGCTTATGGCCAGGGTCCTCTCTCCTGTAAAGTGTAAGCTCTTATGGGCAGGGTCCTCTCTCCTGTAGAGTGTAAGCTCTTAGGGCAGGGTCCTCTCTCCTGTAGGTGTAAGCTTTATGGCAGTGTCCTCTCTCCTGTAGAGTGTAAGCTCTAATGGGGAGTGTCCTGTCTCCTGTAGAGTGTAAGCTCTTATGGGCAGGGTCCTCTCTCCTGTAGTGTACTCTGGCAGGGTTCTCGTCCTGTAGAGTAAGCTCTTATGGGAAGGGTCCTCTCTCCTGTAGAGTGTGAGCTCTTATGTGCAGAACCTCTCTCCTGTAGAGTGTAAGCTCTTATCGGCAGGGTCCTCTCTCCTGTAGAGTGTAAGTCGCTTATGGCAGGGTCCTCTCTCCTGTGTGTGTAAGCTCTTATGGGCAGGTCCTCTCTCCTGTAGGTGTAGCTCTTTATGGGCAGTGTCCTCTCTCCTGTAGAGTGTAAGCTCTTATGGACAGGGTACTCTCTCCTGTAGAGTGTAAGCTCTATGGGCAGGGTACTCTCTCCTGTAGAGTGTAAGCTCTTTGAACAGGGTACTCTCCTGTAGAGTGTAAGCTCTTATGGGCAGGACTTCTCTCCTGTAAGTGTAGCTCTTATGGTCAGGCTCCTCTCTTCTGTAGAGTGTAAGCTCTTATGGGCAGGGTCCTCTCTCCTGTAGAGTGTAAGCTCTTTTATACAAGATCCTCTCTTCTGTAGAGTGTAAGCTCTTATGTACAGGATCCTCTCTCCTGTAAAGTGTAAGCTCTTATGTGCAGGGACCTCTCTCCTGTAGAGTGTAAGCTCTTATGGGCGGGTTTTCTCTTATTATAGATTGTCAGTTCTTCTGGGTACTGTCCTCTCTGTGAAACATGATCTTGGATCGTGCTCTTCTCCATGACTTTCATCATCCAGATTCCCTAGGAGCATTCATGCTTTGAAAAGATCAAAGAAGTCATCCCCGGCAGAGGAGAGGGTATGGGTGGATGGAGGGTCACATAACATGATTTCCCTGGAGTTCCTCCTCCTCTCACATTCTCCTCGCCCTTCAATAACATTGTCTATACATTAGGAGACGCCTATAATCCCTCATCCCAAGCCACGCGATTCATCCCAAGTATTCTTTGTTCTTGGTGACTGTGGACAATGGAAAACTTCTCCCATAATTCCGGGACATAATTCCGGGGTGTCTCTTTAGAGCTCAGATGATGATGTTGCTGGACCATGTTGCCATCAGCTGCTAATCTGCCCTGCAGCGCCCTCTACAGGTGATGTGTAGTAATACATCCAAATGTTAGCAACTTTCTGCTCAGGTTTATAGAAGCCAGAGATTCCCCTCTACAGGTCCATGAGGCCTAATAGGCAGGTTTATTTATGATACTGTATGGTAACATTACATATATTACATTATGGTGGCATTATTTATACTTTTGTGTGAGCATTTATGGCTACTGTGGCAGCACTGAACTATACTTTGATATAAGTTATGTGCTCAGTGTGGCAGCATTATTTATATCACTACACAGGGGTTATAAATGTGTACAGCATGACAGATTACTAATGCACTATATGGCGATGTTATTGACTGTATGGTGATATGAGTTATGTGTACAGTATGGCAGCATTATTTATCTCACTGTATGGTGATATTAGTCATGTGTTCGGCATGGCAGCATTATACATCTTACTGTATGGCAATGTATGACATGTACACATTGTATATGTTACTGTATGGTGATATTAGTTATGTGTACACTATGGCAGCATTATTTTCTCACTGTATGGCGATATTAGTCATGTGTACCACATTGCAGTATTATATATTTTACTGTATGATGATATTAGTTATGTGTACAGTATGACAGCACTATTTATCTCACTGTTAGGTGATATTGTTTATGTCTTCGGCATGGAAGCCTTAAATATGTTACTGTATGGCCATATTAGACATGTGCACCGCATGGCAGCATTGTATATGTTACTGTATGGCGATATGAGTTATGTGTACACTATGGCAGCATTATTTTCTCACTTTATGGCGATATTAGACATGTGTACCATATGGCAGTATTATATATGTCACTGTATGATGATATTAGTTTTGTGTACAGTATGGCAGCATTATTTATCTCACTGTATGGCGATATTAGTCATGTGTATCACATTGCAGTATTATATATTTTACTGTATGATGATATTAGTTATGTGTACAGTATGACAGCATTATTTATCTCACTGTGATATTGTTCATGTCTTCGGCATGGAAGCCTTATATATGTTACTGTATGGCCATATTAGACATGTGAACCGCATGGCAGCATTGTATATGTTACTGTATGGGGATATGAGTTATGTGTAGAGTATGGCAGTATTATTTATCTCACTGTATGGCGATATTAGTTATGTGTTTAGCATGGCAGCATTATACATCTTACTGTATGGCAATAATAGACATGTGTACCACATTGAAGTATTATATATGTTACTGTATGATGATATTAGTTATGTGTTCAGTATGGCAACATTATTTAGCCCGCTGTATGGTGATATTAGTTATGTAACAGTATAGAAGTGTTTTTTAATCTCACTGTATGGCGATATTACTCATGTGCACTCCATGGCAGCCTATTTAGCTTGCTGTATGGTGATATTAGTTATGTTACAGTATGGCAGCATTATTTATCTCATTAGATGGCAATATTGATCATATACACTGCTAGACGGATTTATATATGTCACTGTATGGTGATATGATTTATGTGTACAGTATGGCAGTATTATTTATCTCACTGTATGATGATATTATTCATGTGTTCAGCATGGAACCATTATTAATCTAACTGTATAGCAATATTAGTCAAGCGTACAGCATGGCAGCATTATATATGTTACTGTATGGTGATATTAGTTAAGTGTACATTGTAGCAGCATTATTTATCTCACTGTGTGGTGATATTAGTTATGTTATTCTTTGCTCACATTAATTCTATGTATAGTGCTACAGCATGACATATGTTACTGTAGGTGATGTATGTGTACAGTATTGCAGTATTATATATGTTACTTTATGGTGATATTAGATATTTGTGCAATATGGGATTAGTGTTATGGCCATAATTTTGTGTGTATTGTGGCAGCTGGTGTTACTGTGTGCTGACATACATATATGTACGGTATGGCGGAATTATTTATGCTGTTTTGCAGTGCCATTCGTTATCTGTACAGAATGCAGGATTATTTTGCACCTACATTGATTGTGTCTACAAGGTGGCAGCGGTATTACTGCTATGGTGTGGAGGAATTAGTTGTGTGTACAGTATGGCGGTATTATTTATGTTCCTTTGTGATTAAATCATGTATATGTAGAGTATAACAGCATCATTTATATACATTATGACATGCACATTTTTCAGCTATTGCTTGGTGACATTAGTACGGTATGTTGGTACGGTTGTTGATTCGTATATATTTGCTCCTGCATCCTTTTTACAGGCATAAAAATTACAATTTGCAGTAACACATCCTCTAAAGTAGACGGGGGATGTAATAGCGCAATAATATACACTCAATGGGGATAGATGATGAATAACGGGGGTGCGGGGAGTTGTGCTCCGCAGGGAGCGGTACTCATGACACTTGTTTTTGCTGAATGTGACGATGATTGAGTCCCATTCACATGCACTCACAGAAAATCTTACCGCCATCTCCTGCTGCACAGGGATTCTAGGGCTCTTGATTGATAGAAGTGGCGGTGACTTTTAATAAGATCCATTTTGCATGTTAAGCGAGTTAATTACACACAAAGAAAACATCACGGGCCGCCATGTACCGTGGAGTAACAAGCGGATAATCACCCGGGGCCCGGAACTTATCCTAATTGGAGAGCAGTCATTTATTTCAGTAAAAAATGTTCCTCATTAAGTGCCGGCTCTGGAGCTGACAATCCTCCTCTAAGCTCCTAGGCCTGGGAGAATTTCTGTACTGATACATTGGGGGTCATTTACTTAGGGCCCAATTCGCGGTTTCCCGATGTGTTACCCGAATATTTCCGATTTGCGCCGATTTTCCCTGAATTGGCGCCGGCATGAACGCAACGTAAATCGGGGGGCGTGACCGAACGATAACCCAATGGATTCGGAGAAACCGAAGCATTTTTTTTAAAAAAAGTGTCGCGGAACATGCACTTACCTTCACCCAGGATGGCTCGGTGAACTCCAGTGCGTTCCGATGCTCTTCAGCGCAGCAGCGACACCTGGTGGACGGCGGAGGAACTGCCTTAGTGAATCGCCAGAAGACCCGAATCCACCACAGAGAACGCGCCGCTGGATCGCGAATGGACCGGGTAAGTAAATCTGCCCCATTGTGGATGGTTCTACAGAAACCCAATGGAACATAAATAACCAAGGTCTGGGGCCCAGTGAAAGTCTAAGGTCATAAAGCAACCAATATCTTATCATAGTGTAACATAAATAATGCTGCCATACTGTACATGTTACTAATGTCACCATACTACATAAATAATACTGCCATATAGTAGACATAACTTATGTTACAATATTGTAACCTAAATAATTCTGCCACACTGTACAGATATCTAATGTCACTAAGGGCTCATTCACACGCCCGTATGTGGGGATGTACACTCACCGGCCACTTTATTAGGTACACCTGTCCAACTGCTCGTTAACACTTAATTTCTAATCAGCCAATCACATGGCGGCAACTCAGTGCATTTAGGCATGTAGACATGGTCAAGACAATCTCCTGCAGTTCTCCCGAGCATCAGTATGGGGAAGAAAGGTGATTTGTGGCCTTTGAACGTGGCATGGTTGTTGGTGCCAGAAGGGCTGGTCTGAGTATTTCAGAAACTGCTGATCTACTGGGATTTTCATGCACAACCATCTCTAGGGTTTACAGAGAATGGTCCGAAAAAGAAAAAACATCCAGTGAGCGGCAGTTCTGTGGGCGGAAATGCCTTGTTGATGCCAGAGGTCAGAGGAGAATGGGCAGACTGGTTCGAGCTGATAGAAAGGCAACAGTGACTCAAATCGCCACCCGTTACAACCAAGGTAGGCAGAAGAGCATCTCTGAACGCACAGTACGTCGAACTTTGAGGCAGATGGGCTACAGCAGCAGAAGACCACACCGGGTGCCACTCCTTTCAGCTAAGAACAGGAAACTGAGGCTACAATTTGCACAAGCTCATCGAAATTGGACAGTAGAAGATTGGAAAAACGTTGCCTGGTCTGATGAGTCTCGATTTCTGCTGCGACATTCGGATGGTAGGGTCAGAATTTGGCGTCAACAACATGAAAGCATGGATCCATCCTGCCTTGTATCAACGGTTCAGGCTGGTGGTGGTGGTGTCATGGTGTGGGGAATATTTTCTTGGCACTCTTTGGGCCCCTTGGTACAACGCCACAGCCTACCTGAGTATTGTTGCTGACCATGTCCATCCCTTTATGAGCACAATGTACCCTGTAACATCTGATGGCTACTTTCAGCAGGATAATGCGCCATGTCATAAAGCTGGAATCATCTCAGACTGGTTTCTTGAACATGACAATGAGGTCACTGGACACAAATGGCCTCCACAGTCACCAGATCTCAATCCAATAGAGCATCTTTGGGATGTGGTGGAACGGGAGATTCGCATCATGGATGTGCAGCCGACAAATCTGCGGCAACTGTGTGATGCCATCATGTCAATATGGACCAAAATCTCTGAGGAGCTTCCAGCACCTTGTTGTATCTATGCCACGAAGAATTGAGGCAGTTCTGAAGGCAAAAGGGGATCCAACCCGTTACTAGCATGGTGTACCTAATAAAGTGGCCGGTGAGTGTAGTCTGTTATATAAAAAAAAAGGCCACGGAGTAACTATAATATACGATAATATAGTCCTTACATGTTGCTACAATATCCCTAATAATCAATATGAAGGCTATAATATAGTATAGTATTATATGTAATATATAATACTGCGGTGAGGTCCATACCGGTGCCTATAAAGTATCCAAATAATACTGCCATATAGTGCTGCCTCATCATACATAGTAACCAGTGTAATTAGCCTCCATATAATAATTGCATACATTAATTATATAATAGTGCTATAGCATGACCAAGTAACAGCATTGGTGCGCGGCTCAAATAACTACAGTATTGCGGTATTATTTTTGTAGGGATGTGACTCAATATAACTGCAGCAGGTGATAGGAGGGGACTACACCTCTTGTTGTTCAATTATTTCCTTTGCCGCGCTGCCTGATTATGATATGAGGACGTGTCTATCACATAATGACTTCTCCTCATACTGTCCCTACACACGGCACTAAAACATACTCCAAAAATACTCATCTATCTCCCCGAAAAGAAGAAATGTCAAGATTTTATCTACATTTCATCTGACACCTAATGACCCTCATGGTATACGCTGTATACATCTCCTGTATCTTACTGCCGGTGTCAGTCTGCACTGTAGTTCTGGAATTCTATTCAGCAATCAGTTGGAATTATTCTCTGATGGTGCCAACCAACCTCCGACAGGTCCCCCATAACAGTGTGTTGTGGGTAATAAGGGCACAGTCGGGGAGTGTCCAGGAAGGACATGGTTGGTGTGGTCAATGCCAAGGGAAGTCATAAGATCATTGTGCTAATAAAACGTAAAAATATGTGCCACAAATGAAAACTGTCACAAAACCTCATAATACGCACCTCAGCTGCTGGAGAACGTCATAATACACACCCCAGCTGCTGGAGAACGTCATAATACACACCCCAGCTGCTGGAGAACGTCATAATACACACCCCAGCTGCTGGAGAACGTCATAATACACACCCCAGCTGCTGGAGAACGTCATGATACACACCTCAGCTGCTGGAGAACGTCATAATACACACTTCAGCTGCTGCAGGACCTCATAATACACACCTCAGCTGCCGGAGAACCTCATAATACACACCTCAGCTGCCGGAGAACCTCATAATACACACCTCAGCTGCTGGAGACCCTCACAATACACACCACAGCTGCTGCATAACATCACAATACACACCCCAGCTGCTGGAGAACCTCACAATACACACCTCAGCTGCTGGAGAACCTCATAATACACACCTCAGCTGCTGGAGAACCTCATAATACACACCTCAGCTGCTGGAGAACCTCATAATACACACCTCAGCTGCTGGAGAACCGCATAATACACACCTCAGATGCTGGAGAACCTCATAATACACACCTCAGCTGCTGGAGAACCTCATAATACACACCTCAGCTGCTGCAGAACATCACAATACACACCTCAGCTGCTGCAGAACATCACAATATGCACCTCAGCTGCTGGAGAACATCATAATACGCACCTCAGCTGCTGGAGAACCTCATAATACACACCTCAGCTGCTGCAGAACCTCATAATACACACCTCAGCTGCTGGAGAACCTCATAGTACACACCTCAGCTGCTGGAGACCCTCATAATACACACCTCAGCTGCTGCAGAACCTCACAATACACACCTCAGCTTCTGCAGAACATCACAATACACCCCTCAGCTGCTGCAGAACATCACAATACACACATCTGCTGCTGCAGAACATCACAACACACACCTCAGCTGCTGGAGAACGTCACAATACACACCCCAGCTGCTTCAGAACATCACAATACGCACCTCAGCTGCTGGAGAACAATACTGATACACATGGCTGACACTATATACCTCCCCTATATACTGATGCACATGGCTGACACTATATACCTCCCCTATATACTGATACACGTGGCTGACACTATATACCTCCCCTATATACTGATACACATGGCTGACACTATACACCTCCCCTATATACTGATACACATGGCTGACACTATATACCACCCCTATATACTGATACACATGGCTGACACTATATACCGCCCCTATATACTGATACACATGGCTGACACTATATACCCCCTATATACTGATACACATGGCTGACACTATACACCTCCCCTATATACTGATACACATGGCTGATATTATTTACCGCCCCTATATATTGATACACATGGCTGACAGTGTTCTCACACTGCTGTGCACTTAGTTCTCTGAAATGAGCGGCCTTCGCTTGGAGTGACCGCTCTAGTACTCATTGTGTAGCCTGCTACAGCTTTTACTCAGAGCAGAGGGTAAGGGCTGGGAAACGGTTCAATGCACTGAACTGTGCACAGCAGTGTGAGGGCGCATAATGCTCAGGGACATTACCTAGCACTGGCTGCAGAGAGCACAGAGCACAGCAGTGTGAGCACACACTTCCAGCACTACAATCCTGTAATGTAAATCCATTTTTCACAGTCCTGCTGCTACTAACACCATATACAGAGGTCTGATTACACATCTCTCCAGGGACAAAACATAACACTGGCTAAACGGTCCCACCTGCTGACGGGTTCCACTTTGCTGCAGCATTTCTCACTCCACATAGCTGAAATACTTCCCCCTGCTCTTATCACCTCCTATCTGATGACTCCATGGTGGAGGCTGCGGCCTTGTGCTCCCTACATTCCCCGCTCTGCCAGAGAGGCTAAACTTTCAGTTACTAAATTACTTAAAGGGCAGATCCATTCCATAATTAGAATGGCCAAGTATTTACACGTACTATCATGGGTTGTCGCTGTGCAGATTTAAGGTCAGGAGTGTGATGTTGGGTGGTGGTAGTAGTAGTGATGGGTGGTGGTAGTAGTTTAATACGTGATTGTAAGTGGTGTAGGAGGTGACCCCCCACATCCCAGCAGCAATGTAAACATGCAGATATCCGCCATTTTATCTCATGATCACTGTCCTTATCTTCTTCGGTCTCATCTTTCGCTGTAACTTACTTATTCACTTGTCACGCTCAACCTTTTGTTTTGGATCCCGGCCTTTATGTACTTGCAAGACCGCGGTCTCACACCTACACTACAGCGTGTCCATGGGCACCTGCCACTGCATCAGGAGGCCCCTATACGATACCTGTAATACTGCAGACAGACTCACTTTCTGATGCTGGTGCAGTCACTGTGTATACATGACATACTTATCCTGTAACTGATCTTGAGTTAATTCCTGCGCAGATATATCCAGAGTCTGCACTCACTATTCTGCTGCTGGTGCAGTCACTGTGGTACATACATGACATTACTTATCCTGTACTGATCTGAGTACTCCTGTATTATACTCCCGAGCTGCACTCACTATTCTGCTGCTGGTGCAGTCACTGTGTACATACATGACATTACTTATCCTGTACTGATCCTGAGATAACACTGTATTATAACTCCAGAGCTGCACTCACTATTCTGTCTGCAGGTGCAGTCACTTGTACATACATGACATTACTTACCTGTATGATCCTGAGTTACTCCTGTATTATACCCCCAGAGCTGCACTAACTTTTGCTGCTGTGTGCAGTCCACTGTGTACATACATACATTACTTTCCTGTACTGATCCTGAGTTACATCCTGTATTATACCCCAGAGCTGCACTCACTATCTGCTGATGGTTGCAGTCCGTGTACATACATGAATTACTTATCCTGTACTGATCCTGAGTTACATCCTGTATTTACTCCAGAGCTGCACTCAACTATTCTGCTGCTGGTGCAGTCACTGTGTACTACATGACATACTTATCTGTACTGATCCTGAGTTACATCCTGATTATTATCCAGAGCTGCACTCACTCTTCTGCTGTGGTTGAGTCACTGTGTACATACATGACAATTACAATCCTGTACTGATCCTGAGTTACATCCTGTACTAACTCAGAGCTGCACTCACTATCTGTGCTGGTGCAGTCACTGTGTACATACATGACATACTTATCCTTACTAATCCTGAGTTACATCCTGTATTATACACAAGCTGACTCACTATTCTGCTGCTGGTGCAGTCACTGTGTACATACATGACATTACTTATCCGTGTACGATCCTGAGTTACACCTGTATTATACTGAGAGATGCACCACTATCTTGCTGCTGGTGCAGTCACTGTGTACATGACAGTACATTACTTATCCTGTATGATCTGAGTTACTCCTTGTACTATACTCCAGAGCTGCACTCACCTATCTGCTGCTGGTGCAGTCAGTGTACATACATGACATACTTATCTGTACTGATCCTGAGTTACATCTGTATTATACTCCCAGCGCACACATTTGCTGCGGTGCAGTCATGTTATACATGACATTACTTATCCTGTACTGATCCGAGTACATCTCCGTATTATACCCCAGAGCTGCACTCACTATTCTGTGCCTGGTGCAGTCACTGTGTACATACATGACATTACTTATCCTGTACTGATCTGAGTTACATCCTGTATTATACCCCAGAGCTACACTCACTATTCTGCTGCTGGTGCAGTCACTGTGTACATACATGACATTACTTATCCTGCTGTTATACTCCGGAGCTGCACTCTGTACACTCTGTATATTAGGAGCCTGTCAGTATGGTGTGGTATAGAAGTTATACAGGGTAGACCTGCGGCTCAGTATCTATATGGAATGTGTACAGTAATGTAGCAGAACTGGTCGTGTCGCGCAGTAGGTTATTCACATTTGAGGAGCATTATCTGGGCCCTTACTGCTGCCTGACACTTGAGCTGTGACTCCTCTTATATATCTGACCCAAATGTGCCCTCTAGGGCCCTAGGTAAGACAGAGGTGAGCACTTATCTCTTCCTTACAGCAGAACCTTCCTGGGACTCTGCAAAGACGTAGAACTTAACTGCAGTAGCACTACTTGGCCACTACACTCTGCGTGGAGCTGTTTGTCTTTCACATTGGTGACATCACATTGGTACAATACATCCACTCTGACTTACTTCATGTATAAACCGGATACAATTGTAACACAGAGCAAAGTGGGGAAGCTCCTGCTGCAGCCAGTTGTCTTACAACCAGGGTCGGGATAGTGAGGAGGACGTGGAAGATCTCGTGTACCTAGTCCTGCTATAGTTTATAAGGAGCGTTCAGAGTGGTCTTCATAGAGGGTGGTCTAACCTACATACAATTGTAACACAAAGCAGAAGGTGGAGGCTCCTGCTGCAGCCAGTTGTCTTACAGCCAGACACAGAATGGTGATGAGGAGGACATGGCAGATCTCAGGTACCTAGACCTTGTATGTTTATCGGCAGCATTCACAATGGATTTCATTGCAGATTGTCTAAATTGGATATAATTTTACCACAAGGAAAAATAAGGAAGCTCCTGCTGCAGCCAGTTGTCTTACAGCGCCACACAGGATGGCGAGTACATGGCAGATGTACTTTACCTGGTATAGGCAGTCCCCGGGTTACATAGGTTCCGAGTAGATAGGGTCCATAGGTTTGTTCTTAGTCGAAACTGTATATTTTATAATTGTAGATCCAGACAAATCTTTTTTTTTTTTTTTTTTTTTTGCCTCCGTGACAATTGGAGTGTTAGATTTTTTGCTGTTATGGGACCCAGGACTATCAATAAAGCTTCATTACAGACACCTTACAGCTGATCATTGCAGAGACCTTCACCAGAGCTCACAGGGGGCAGAGGGGTCCGTCTTTAACTAGGGGTCGTCTGTAAGTTGGGTGTCCTTAAGTAGGGGACTGCCTGTACGAGGACACTGGATTTCATACAACATTGTCTGAACTGGATATCATTGTACCTTGGGTCAGTGGCAGAGGTTGGTCCATCTGCAGCCAGTTGTCTTACAGCCAGATACAGGATTTTACCACAAGGAAGAATTGGGAAGCTCCTGCTGCAGCCAGTTGTCTTACAGCTCCACACGGGATGGCGAGTACATGGCAGATGTACTTTACCTGGTACATGAGACTGGATTTCAAACAAATCTCTGAAGTGGATATCATTGCACCTTGGGTCAGTGGCAGAGGTTGGTCCATCTGCGGCCAGTTGTCTTGCAGTTAGATACAGGGCGGTGAGGTGAAGGAGGAGCACATGGCAGATCTCTAGCCATGGTGAGTTGATAGGAAGCATTCAGATTGGATTTCATTGCGGATTGTATAATTGGATACAATTGTAACACAAGGAATAATGAGGAGGCTCCTGCTGCAGCCAGTTGTCTTACAGCTACACACAGCGAGTACATGGCAGATGTACTTAAACATATACTGTAAGTACTAGGTAAAGTACATCTGCCATGTACTCACCATCCTGCGTGTAGCTGTAAGACAACTGGCTGCAGCAGGAGCCTCTCCATTCTTCCTTGTGCTACAATTGTTTCCAATTTATACAATCCACCATGAAATCCAGTCTCACTTAAACATATACTGTAAGTACTGGGTAAAGCGAGACTGGATTTCTTCTGAACTGGATATATTTCTAACTTGGGACAGCGATGGAGGTGGGTCCTGCAGCAGCCAGTTGTCTTACATCAGGATACAGGGTGGTGAGGACATGGCAGAAGTCCTGAATGTAGTCCTTGTTTATATGGAGCATTTAGACTGGATTTGTCTAAATATGATACAATTTTACCATAAGGTACAATGGGGAGGCTCCTGCTGCAGCCAGTAGTTTTACAGCCACCCACAGGATGGGGAGCAGGCGGAGGACATTGCAGATCTATTTAGTCCTAGTAAGTTTTTAGAGGAACATTCAGACTGGGTTTCCTAGAGCACTGTCTAAACTGGCTGTAAGTAAGCTGGGGCAGTGGTGGGGATGGGTCCTGCTGCAGCCAGTTGTCTTATAGAGAGACACAGGACAGCATAGAGGACATCGCTGATCGCCGAGAATACACAGAACGATGTAGGATTTCTATCTGTGAGTAAATTTATATTCAAACCTCAAAATACAAGGTTTCCATTCACTGATGGCAAGCAGGGGTCCTTGAACAAGATGTAGGATTTGAAGACAATTCTTAGAAGAACATTTGGTAATAGCCGCGCCCCCGTAGCTGCTGCTGGTTGTTTTCTTTCGTTTCTCGTCGCTCACGTTTCTGATCCCGCAGTCTGCCCCATTGTCCTGCGCTGTTTATTAGGATCCCTGCCAAATTCTGGAAGTTTTTTTCTTCTTGTTCTTGAATAGAGGAGCTGATGTTTCCCACACTACATGATGTGTAGTCAGCGACTGTGACTAATGGTCATCTGTTCTCCCTGACCTACAGTATGTAGTGTACACAGGCAGGAGAAGATGCTAATAGTGAGTGCAGCTCTCAACCTCAGCGGATGAAAGCCATGAGGCTGAATCTGCTGGGGAGGGAACTAGCAGAGGCAGAGGAATGGAGGGGCCAGGGAAGAAAGACAGGAAAAAGACGCCTGCCCAGCTAAGGCGTCTAGAGAAGCGTCAACAGGAGAGAGAGCGGGGGGAGTCTCAGGCCGCTGGGACAACCTCTGGCGCTATCCTGGAGACCACACCTGTCGCTAAGGCCCCAGGGGATGATGTGCTGGATGAGGAGGTCAGGAGGATCGAGAGAGAGGAAGGTGCCACGGATAGGGGAGGTTCCAGAGACAAGCTGACTTATGATAGCGTCGCTCTTAATAGCATAGCTAGTGAGGCTCGCCTGGTGGATGTCCACATCCGGCACACCCCAGGCCACGCGGGGTTCACCTATTATAGGGGTAGCTGCAGGTCTAGAATAGACAGGTTTTATTTAAAGGAGGAAGCCATTTCTTCAGCAGTGTCCGTTGTTGAGGTGGAGTTCTCCGACCACTGTTTAATTTTGTTTTCTCTGAATGTTACAGAGGCCCCCCGGATGGGAAGAGGCTATTGGAAGCTCAATTCGTCTCTCCTGGAGGAAGCGGAGATCAGACAATCCTTTGAGGACTTTCTTCAGAGCCAGGTACCTTTGCTGGGCCTTTGTAGCTGCTGAAGAGGTGTCAGTACGATAGACACGCATCTTTGGTTTTTGAGGGGAATTACGGGAAATAATGCTTGCCTGACCCTTACAAAAACTGCAAGATGTCAGTGAGTGGTAAAGTTGTCACATGACTGGTTGACAATACGGGATCCCTGAAAAGGTCCAGATCAGGGATTCTGGAGGTCGTCAGATCCTTCTACTCGCACCTCTTGGGCAGGAAGGATCTAGATCGGGATGTGATGTCGCTTTCCTGGCTGAAACTGTCCCTGAGCCAGGAGTAGACCCCTCACTTGATGTTTTGACAGGGATGATCAGGGAAGAGGAAGTCAACCTGGCAATTGAAGGGCTCACCCTCACCAAATCGCCTCTCCTCTAGGTGTAGAGGATGTCCCCTGTCTATGGTGATGATACAACCTCCTCTCCTCTAGTTGTAGACATTGCCCCCTGTCTATGGTGATGGTAGAACCTCCTCTCCTCTAGGTGTAGAGGATACCCCCTGTCTATGGTGATGGTAGAACCTCCTCTCCTCTAGGTGTAGAGGATGGCCCCTGTCTATGGTGATGGTAGAACCTCTTCTCCTCTAGGTGTAGGGGATACCCCCTGTCTATGGTGATGGTAGAACCTCCTCTCCTCTAGGTGTAGAGGATGCCCCCTGTCCATGGTGATGGTGGAACCTCCTCTCCTCTAGGTGTAGAGGATGCCCCCTGTTTATGGAGACGGTAGAACCTCCTCTCCTCTAGGTGTAGAGAATGCCCCCTGTCTATGCGCACACCGCATGGGCATCTTCCGGCTTACGCTACCCCGGTTCTGAAGGTGATTCGCCGGTGGGGTCTGGGATGTGGGAGATCAGGACCATGTCGAGGAAAGTCCTTGACAAGAGGGTTCTGTTGACCCATTTCCAGAAGCCTCTGGCCCTCAGGGATTGCCCAAGTCGGGATTTTGGGGTGGGCAGGGGCGCACCTGCCATCTCGCCTCAGGCGGCGCGCCTCCTGCTCAACAAGGGGGCGGCACCGTGCTCCGCACGCCGGACGGGACCGCGTTGCAGCCCATCCGTCTGGCACCTTTCTCCCCGATGCTGCTGGCACCTTGCGCCCGCTGCCCGCCGCCGCCTTGTGCCCACCCCCTCCGGCGATGATGTTCCGCAGTGTATATAGTATATACAGGGGGTGCAGTGTATATAGTATATACAGGGGGTGCAGTGTATATGGTATATAGGAGGGGGTTCTCCTTTAGTGTCCCTTAGTCTGTCATCTCCTCTCCTGGTGTTGGGCTGAAGCTGCACAGTAGATTTTTGTTTTGTATCTGAGCATGTAGTGATGTTGGGCTTGCAGGCGCCGAACCTGGGCTTTATGTGGTTTGTATTGATGTTGTTCAGATTTTATTTGTATTCTGTTTTCTTTATGTTATGCTGTATATATTGTATATAGTGGGGTTTGGGATTAGTGTTAGGTTGGGAGGGGGGTGATAGTGGTGGACTTATGAACTGACCTTGGACACTGGTCTGGACTACTTAACGCAAACTTTGGACGTTAGACCAGTGTCTGGGGGGAAGGGGAGGGTGCGGGCGAGGGATTTAGTTTAGTGTACTGTTATGTGTATTATGTGTTTGTTATTATATATTAAAAAAAAAAAAATGGGTGTGGGGTGGTTTGTTATTAGAGGCTGTGGGGTGGGTTTATGTTTTTTGGTTTGGTTTAGGTTGTGATAATCGGTTGGGTGGGGGTTGTGGTATTTGGTGTTTATTCATTTTGGTGTATTGTAAGTTATTGTTTTTGCTAGGTGTGAATGTGGCTGGACCAGCAGGTAAGTTACTGTATATATTTTGTATATATTATGTTTGGTTTGTGTTATGTTTACTTTTATATAAAATAAAAGATCTACAGGATGTAGCTGGGGCTCCGTGCTGTCCATGTGATGTATAAGGCATTGTCCTCTCTCTTCTCTCTGTTTCCTTCTTGTGATGGACTTTGCAGTAATTTCTGTAAATTGTAGATAGAAGAGGTTCGGGATCTTCATAGGGATCGGCAGAAGTCTCTCTCCATCCCTGGTGCGATGCCGGGGACAGAATCACTTAAGTGCAGAACATTGAGGGTTTAACAAGGTCGCGGTGATTTCAGAGAGAACAGGGCGACATTAGCGGGAGGAGACGTAAGAGGAGCCGCACGGAGATAAGGAGCAGCAGATCTCCGTGTCCTGACAGATGCTGCGGGGAAAACAAGGATCATATTCATCACAACTCAACCTGGAGCCGGAGTGTAGGGCGCAAAAGACGAGAGAACGCCCTATACAGGGCGGAGAGATGGACAGATCGGGGGCCAGAGGCCACGACTGGTCATGTGACCCTATATCAGGCTATATCTATAGAAATCAAGCAAGTAACACAAATATCTATACAATACATATATAATACTACATATAGGGGGTCATTTACTTATCCATTCCTGTTGCAATCCAGCGGCGCGTTCTCCGACGAGGATTCGGGTCTTCTGGCGGTTCACGAAGGTCGTGGGCCCGATCTCCGCCGGAGTTCACCATCCTATTCCTGGTGCATGTAAGTGTGTTAAGCGACACTTTTTTTTTAAAAATAGCGCGATTTTTCCAAATGTGTCTGGTTTTCCCATGGCCACGGCCCCCAATTTCCGTTGCATGCAAGCCGGCGCCGATGGGACACAATTCGATAGTATGCGACAAAAACCCGGGGCAATTCGGCGCAAAACAGTAAACTATGGAAAACCCGACGGAAAAACGTGATTATGTGCCCCATAATATCCAGAAATATCACCCAACAACATCCCCTACAATACACAGCAATATAAAGCGACATGTATATAAAAGCCCACGCAAAAAACTGATATTTGCAGATGGTTGGAAACTTTATCTACATGACGCGTTCCCATAGGTTGGACTTTGCTCCTCATGGGGTCCTGTCATCAATCAGTTTAAATCAATCGCATTATAAATTGACCCCCCAAAGAATACAACTCAGAGGGACAAAACCTATGCAAAATCTTTGGGAAAGACTTGCTGACAAGTTGCGACATGTTATGGTAAAGTCATCCTGGCTGGTGAGTTATTTCCGGTGAGTCTGACCTCTGCACCAGTAGATATCTGTAGAAGAAGTCCAATTATGGAAATACATTGTAGTAGATGTTACAGACGAACGGGAGGGGTTTTTAGATCCCTCAAGATACGAGGAGATCAAATGTAAGGAGAAAAATTCCTGCATCCTCCATATAACCTATAATCTTCCCATCATCCACCACCACCACGACGGGGCTGTCTACTAGAATCACTCACAGATGTGATGGACTGTGCCAGGTCCAAGTCATAAATCCCCTGGCCGAGTCTTCAGAGGAGTCTTGCGAGGAGCGGAGATGATTTATGAGGTTGAAGATCTTCATATTCTCATTATAATCCTCGTAAAAACACATTTCTATGATTTGTGGGCCCAAATATTTCACCTTTCCTGAGCAGTCAATGGAGAGTGTGCCATGAGACCCAGCAGAGATGGGGCTCTCGTTGGCAAGAACCTCGGATACTATCTACAGAGGCCTGATGGAGGTCTGATAGAAGAACTCAGGGACGTCTACAGAAGATGCTAAGATTATACCGTATGTGCAAAATGGAGCATCCATGGCTATAAGACTCCACACGCCTACATGGTGGCCTACATGGTGGCCTTAATTGGAGAACTCTTACTTCCCGACCCTAGTCACAAGCCTCTCAGCCAAACCAGTTCCCTACGCTGTACTGAGGAGACCCAATGAGGTCAAAACATCATACAGCGCTATCTACGGTTCCTTCTGGAATAGATCTACTGGTTTGGTCTCAATCCTGCAGCATGTCATAAGGCTTCTTGTAGGTCATGCTTGATGTCAAGGGACCTGCCTTACAAGGAGCTAAAAGAGTTGTGGCTTTCCTTATCCCATCCTGCATACTTTCCCAAAATGCCACCTAAACCTGAATGACCCCAGAAGGGTCTACGATCGTAGTCTCTCTGATATTGATGAGCTATCGGTAGGAGTAGTCATCAATATATTTGTTCTGGAGATAAATATTTCAAGGAATTTTCCATAACAGAGCACTGAAGGTTGATTCTTACATGATTGTTAGGTGGACAACCCCAACCAGTGTCTCTGGAGGACAAGGACAATACCACCATGTCGGCACAGTGAAGAATGACTGAGGTTACACCCAACGTATTGTGCCGAAGTTATCAAATCTATAGACACACATCCACATCGGGGGTGGAACTTGTAGGGGTTGCGGAGGGAGCCGTGCATTCAGGCCCAGCAGACTTAGCGGCCCATAATGCATTGTGTGACCATGTAATAGACCATAGAGTTGTGGTGCATCGGTAGGAGTGTCAGGTGTCACCACCAGGGGCGTAATGGGCCCCCAGGTGAAGGATTGGGAGATCAATTGTATGGTGCGTCTTTAAGACTGTATGAATTTAATGTGAGGGAACTATATTTAAATAAATAAGGGGGCACTGTGAATATTAAAGGGAACCCGTCACAAATACAGGTAGTGACAGGTTCCCATAGAGCTCTAGTAACTTTCTGACACTTTTCTTTTAGATAAAAATGATTCCCATACATTCAACTTTATAGATTTACCTGGTATCTAACCATGGCAACAGCGAGTCGAGGTGGGCGTGGCCTCCTCAGGCTGAGTCCTGCAGCTCCTCCCCATCCTATCTCTGTATGCTGCTGTATTGTCATGTGACCAGGGTGACATCTATGCAGGTCCTATAGCTTTTGTAGCATTAGAAACTGTACACTAAGCATATATCACATGAAATCACAGCAGCCTGAATGGAGAGGAGCAGAAGTCCATGTAGGCTGCTGTGATTGTTTTATGTGGTCAGATATGTACATGGGGTGTAGTTTGCTAATATTAAGTAGCTTAAGGACCTTTGATAATGTCAACCTGGTCACATGACATTAGGTCACGCCCCCTTGACTCGCTCCATAGATGCATCGATACCAGGCAAGATTATAACTCTGATTTAATGGGGATCTGAGGGAAACTACTTTTAGCTACAAGCAGGGTGTCAGATAGTTACTAGGGCTCTGTACGAACCTGCCACTACCTGTATTTGTGAAATACGTAGTGACAGGTTCCCTTTAAGTTTATTCAAGGGGAACTATATAATAATTTTTTAATCTATTTACTATCATATTTTAAGGGGTCACATTATACAATATTGGTATATGTGGGGGACACAGCATGGTGAGGTGTGAGGAGCATGTATTATTTAGGAGCATAGTGTGTACATAATTGTTGTCCAGAGGAAATTATACTGTAAGTAAATGTGGTATTTTCAGGGGTGCAGTGTGGAGATTTGCTGTATGGAACTGAAGACATCTGGGCCATAAAATCTCAGGAGCTAAATCACAGATACAAGAAGTTATTCTTCTCTAATGGAGGAATATGATTCTACACCTGTCCACTAGACAAAGACCGGAGCGGGCCAGGCTGGCACAGAGAGGGAAGGCAGAAGTTGTGACTGGTAAAAACAGTAAGTGATTTCTGTGTCTGTCTGATGGGGACCCATGGTGTGAAGTAATTGTATTTTCTGTCTACGTATTTATGTGCAGTATTTTCACTGCTAGTTTATATTATTTATATGTGCAGTATACTCGTTGCTGGTATATACTATTTATGTGTGCAGTATATTCATTTCATGTGTGTGGAATAATCATTTCTGTTATGATGAAATTATTTTACATATAAATGGTTTGTATAATGGTATTTGTAGCAAATATGTGTTGTATATGTTTATAAGTATGTGTAGTGGATGTATGATGCGTGCATATTTTTGTGTACAGTATATATGGTATATGTGTGTTCTCAAGTATAACTTGTGGGATGGGGCCGGCAGTGAGGGGTTAGGCGTATGGGGTCTGACTCAAAGTTTGCACCGGAGCACATTGGAGACACCACTGGTCAGAACCCCAATATGTTTGAATACTAATAACTTATCCTGAGAATAGAGGAGTAGGATAATGGAGCTTGGAAACCTACTTTAACAAACTCCTCTGTTGCCAATGTTGAAAAAACACTGATATGTTGTAAATACTGTATATATTGTATATAGTGTATATAGTGGGGTTTGGGATCTAGTGTTAGGTTAAGAGGGGGGTGATGGTGGTGGGACTTCTGAACTGACCTTGGACACTGGTCTGGACTACTTAACGCAAACTTTGGACGTTAGACCAGTGTCTGGGGGGAAGGGGAGGGTGCGGGCGAGGGATCTAGTTTAGTGTAGTGTTATGTGTATTATGTATTCGGTGTTTGTTATTATATATTTATAAAAAAAAAAAAAAAAATGGGTGTGGGTAATGTCATGTATGTACACAGTGACTGCACCAGCAGCAGAATAGTGAGTGCAGCTCTGGGGTATTATACAGGATGTAACTCAGGATCAGTACAGGATAAGTAATGTCATGTATGTACGCAGTGACTGCACCAGCAGCAGAATAGTGAGTGCAGCTCTGGGGTATTATACAGGATGTAACTCAGGATCAGTACAGGATAAGTAATGTCATGTATGTACACAGTGACTGCACCAGCAGGAGAATAGTGAGTGCAGCTCTCCTCACCTTGTAGTCCAGGCTTTCGGAGCAGTTGAACACTACACACTGTTTTCCTAATGCCTGTAGGAATAATATATAACATATCAGTACATAATATAATGACTGGTTATGACACGCCCAGATACATGAAGGTGATGAGGTGTCAGGGAAGTTCTGGTTCTGGTAGGACGGGGCAGCACCATGTATATTACCCCTCCCTTCATCTCCCTGTATAATCTGGATGATTACTTTGGCCAGATCCTTGACGGTTTCGGTTTTCCCGGTTCCGGCGGGTCCAGCCGGGGATCCTCCTAGATGTAGATCCAGAGCGCCGGTCAGCGTCAGCCAGCAGCGGTCAGTCAGGGGGGTGATGACCAGACGAGAGGAGCAGCCCAGATACTCATAGCCGTACATAAAGGAGGCTCCCGCCTGCACCACGTAGCAGGAGTTATTCTGGGGGTTCCATTCATATCGGAGCTGCCTGCAACACACAGCGGAGGGACTGGGATCAACCGCAACGGCACCGACAGTGCGACCTGTCTCTCCATGTACATTATGTGGGTAAAGGTAGTGCTACAGTACTACCCTCCTGCTCCAGCTGTAAAAATTGTAGGTAGAGACAGTACTACCTCCTTGTCTCTTCCTGTAAAGTATGTAGGTACAGATAGTACTACCTCCTTTTCTCTTCCTGTAAATGCTATAGGTACAGATAGTACTACCTCCTTTTCTCTTCCTGTAAATGATATAGGAACAGACAGTACTACCTCCTTGTCTCTTCCTGTAAAGTATGTAGGTAAAGATAGTACTACCTCCTTTTCTCTTCCTGTAAATGATATAGGAACAGACAGTACTACCTCCTTGTCTCTTCCTGTAAAGTATGTAGGTAAATATAGTACTACCTCCTTGTCTCTTCCTGTAAAGTATGTAGGTAAAGATAGTACTACCTCCTTTTCTCTTCCTGTAAATGATATAGGCACTGATAGTACTACCTCTTTATCTCTTCCTGTAAATGATATAGGGACAGATAGCACTACCTCCTTGTCTCTTCCTGTAAATGATATAGGCACTGATAGTACTACCTCCTTGTCTCTTCCTGTAAATGATATAGACACTGATATTACTACCTCCTTCTCTCTTCCTGTAAATGATATAGGTACAGATAGTACTACCTTCTTGTCTCTTCCTGTAAATGATATAGGTACAGACCGTACTACATCCTTGTCTCTTCCTGTAAATGATATAGGGACAGATAGCACTACCTCCTTGTCTCTCTTCCTGTAAATGATATAGATACAGACAGTACTACCTCCTTGTTTCTTCCTGTAAATTATATAGGTACAGACAGTACTACCTCCTTGTCTCTTCCTGTAAATGATATAGGCACTGATAGTACTACCTCCTTCTCTCTTCCTGTAAATGATATAGGTACAGACCGTACTACATCCTTGTCTCTTCCTGTAAATGATATAGGGACAGATAGCACTACCTACTTGTCTCTTCCTGTAAATGATATAGGCACAGATAGTACTACCTCCTTGTCTCTCTTCCTGTAAATGATATAGATACAGACAGTACTACCTCCTCCTCTCTTCCTGTAAATGATATAGGTACAGATAGTACTACCTCCTTGTCTCTTCCTGTAAATGATATAGGGACAGATAGCACTACCTCCTTATCTCTTCATGTAAATGATATAGGTACAGATAGCACTACCTCCTTGTCTCTTCCTGTAAATGATATAGGCACTGATAGTACTACCTCCTTCTCTCTTCCTGTAAATGATATAGGTACAGATAGTACTACCTCCTTGTCTCTTCCTGTAAATGATATAGGGACAGACAGTACTACCTCCTCATCTCTTCCTGTAAATGATATAGGTACACACAGTACTACCTCCTTGTTTCTTCCTGTAAATGATATAGGCACTGATAATACTACCTCCTTGTCTTTTTCTTTTAGCAAATTATGGGTGCACTTTCATGAAAGGGTTGATGTAGGGTGACCTTTAAAACCCCAATCTGTTACTGGAACACGTGGAGGTGAGACCTACCTTGTCCATTCAAAGTCTTCAGTGGTAAACACCTTGTTCCTCAGTAATTGGGTCAGGACATCTCTGCAGTGCACATAGAGGATGAGCAGAGCCTCCAGCGTCCTCTTCTGGTGGAGGAGGGAGACCTCTACTGTCAGCTCCGCCAGCTCCCCCAGACGTCTCTCCAGGATGGACAGGACATTTCTCAGCTCCTTCTCTGGATCGTCACTGGAGAAACCTTTGATACAATCCTTACTGAACATGATCTGACTCTGAAACCAAGACAGAAAACTTCTGGAAGGTGGAAAATATCTTTTGTATATAGAATCTAATATAAGAAACAGATACGTGCCCCGGGGGCGGTCATTTACCCTAGAGTGCTCTGGGGGCGGTCATTTACCCTAGAGTGCTCTGGGGGCGGTCATTGTGCAGCTCTGGGGTATAATACAGGATGTAACTCAGGATCAGTACAGGATAAGTAATGTCATGTATGTACACAGTAACTCCACCAGCAGCAGAATAGTGAGTGCAGCTCTGGAGTATAATACAGGATGTAACTCAGGATCAGTACAGGATAAGTAATGTCATGTATGTACACAGTGACTGCACCAGCAGGAGAATAGTGAGTGCAGCTCTGGGGTATAATACAGGATGTAACTCACCTAGCCACCCAGTCATTGGTATTAATATGTCACAGACAAGCACCCAGCTTTCCCAGAGTGATGAAAGGCATATCTACCAGGGTATGGGAGCGGGAGACACTGGGGGAGAAGCTGGAATGACTCCATATTGGCAGTCACTCAGCTTTTCCAGAAAGCCCAGGTACCTGAAATGAAAGCACTCAATGCTGGATTTTTTTTTTTACTGCAATACGAAACGCTGTTTAATATTGTCTGATGCCGCCTCCTGGAGAATAAATTGTCAACAGTCACTGTGGCTATGGCTTTTGTCAATGAAGTTTATTTAGAGGGCCCCTTTAAGAGCCGGCCTATCTTATCATTGTCTTAAATGTAGTAAACTGGTGCACCAGCTGCTCAACGTAACAGAAAGCGCTGCCACTAGGAGGAGCAGTCTGGACATAGAGCGGAAAAGACACAGAGCTCCCCCTAGTGGTGGCTGCAAGCAACAGAATTATTAATGAGGTTCGGTGCTGGATTTGTCACCTCCCCTTTAAATCACCCAAAAGACAATCATTGGAACATAATTTATTCTTACATCTTCATTAACCCTCTCAGTGCCATCCCAGGACACATAATGTCCATAGCGGCACCAGAGGCACAAGTCCATACAGCAAAGGCCGACAACACAAACGCTTCACTTCTGCTTCTCCTGTTCCCACTGTGCAGGAGTCAGAGTCTTCTGTTCAAAGGCATGAATAATCTTCAGCTCTTCTGCCAAGCAACTGTTCACAAGCCTGTAGGGAGCATCAGAGAGTCACACACTGAGGAGAACATGTTACAGAGGCTGATGGAAGAATAGTGAGTGCAGCTCTGGGGTATAATACAGGATGTAACTCAGGATCAGTACAGGATAAGTAATGTCATGTATGTACACTGTGACTGCACCAGCAGCAGGATAGGAGTAGTAGTACTGTGCTGTGTCCACATATACAGGATTGAAGAATTAGTCCTGTATATTGCCCATACATACAGTATATATGGAGTAGGATAGGAGTAGTAGTAGTGTCCTGTGTGCATACTGTATATACATGATTGGAGTATATACACTTTTCTCAGGGTGCAGAGTTGGGGGGCTGTGGTTGTGTAGGGCCCGGTGCGGCCTGTGTGGTCTCAGGTGTAGGGGGTCAGTGATGCGCGGTAATGGCTGCCACGTGCTCGCAGTGTAGATGTGGGGGCGCTCATGTGTGTAATGGCCCCTCGTGGCTCCCACCGAGGCCTCGCTGCCCCTGGAAGTCCTCTGGACGCTTCTCCATCAGTTCTGCAACTTTGAACAGAATTGTCATCGTCACTTTAGATTCCCCGACCTCTCACAGCTGAAGGTTTGTTACAGTTGTATCCACTATAGATTCCCGGCAATTCTGTTCTCTGCTTCCTGTCCGGTCTGTATCTTCTATAGAGAATGAAGCTGCAGTGTAAAGCACGGAGCTGTGGATATCGGAGTATAGGGTTAATATTCCTGTCCCCAGGACGCATCATTCCCGTGCGTCGCTCCGTTCCGTCCTTGCGTTGCGCTCCTTTTACGTTTGTTAATTATCACAACCTTCAGGATGGAATAATCTGTAATGACTGTAGTAGAAGCTGCTGAATGTAGGGATTTGTAGATCCCGCTGACCTCCGCTTATTCTGCTGCTTTATGGGATATTGGATTCTGCGCCATAACCCCATGTGCTGGCGTTTAACTCCATGTGAACCAGCGCTAAGTACAGGCTGATAAACCACTGCAATACTGACCCGTGTGAAGTCCAGCAATGGAAACCCAGACCTTTATATTATCAGTAATTAAGTGTTGGGTCAGTTTTGCAGCAGACTGTAAAGGGAGAGAGGTCTTTCTGTAACGGTATGTCATGCTGACATCTAGTGGCCGACACCTAAACTGCATGGTTTGACCTTGCAGACAGCAACCACTGTTAGATATTGTCCTTGGAGCGATGTGTAATCAGACCTTTGTGTATGTTGTTAGTATCACCGGCTGTGAAGTGTGGATTTTATATTCCAGGATTGGGTTGTATCCCACACTGCTGTGGCCTGTGTTCTCTGCTTGTATGTTAGGTAATTGTCCCTGGAGAGATGTGTAATCAGACCTTTGTGTATGTTGTTAGTAGCAGCAGGACTGTGAAGTGTGGATTTATATTCCAGGATTGGGTGGTGTGATCCTCACACTGCTGTGCTCTGTGTTCTCTGCTTGCTAGTGTTAGGTATTGTCCCTAGAGTGATGTATAATCAGACCTTTTGTTTTGTGTTAGTTGAAGCAGGACTGTGAAATAAGGATTTATATTCCAAGATTGGGTGGTGTGTCCTCACACTGCTCTGTTCTCTTCTGCTAGTGTTGGGTAATGTCCCTGGACTGATGTGTAATTAAACTTTTGTGTATGTTTTTAGTAGCAGCAGGACTGTGAAATAAGGATTTATATTCCAGGATTGGGGGTGTGTCTGTGCAGACCGTGTTATGTATTGTCCCTGGAGAGATGTGTAACCAGACCTTTGTGTATGTTACTAGTAGCAGCAGGACTGTGATTTATGGATCTATATTACAGGATCGTAACTGCACCAAGTGCACTGGCGGCGTGTCCTCACACTGCTGTGCCCTGTGCTATTTGTATCCAGTGTTAGGTATTGTCCTTGGAGAGATGTGTAATCAGACCTTTGTGCATGTTGTTATTAGCAGCAGGACTGTGAAATAGGGATTTATATTCCAGAATTGCAGTTTCTCCAAGTGCACTAGGGGTGCGTCCTGACACTGCTGTGCTCTGTGCTCCTTAGTTCTCCATGTCACCTTCTTTCTGCTCTAAGGAATCTTTCATGTCAAAGCTCACCCTATTACGGGTGCACATAACGCAACTGAGTAAAAGCAGAACTATTCCCCCTCCTCCCTTCCCCTTCTTACTATGAGATTACACAGACATCGCCTTATCTCAGTGCTGGGGCATTTCCTCCAGAGCTGCGCTCCACAGATGCATTGTGGGATTGTGCAGACACAATACCCTGGAGTCCGTGCCATAGGCAAATGTGGCCGGTGGCAGATATGGAAATATGTCCCGGCTGCCCAGTGCCCCGGAACCAGCGCTGGAAGATTTACATATCAAACCCACAGGCAAATGTATCATCCAGAGAGTTTCCGGGAAAGCTGGGTGATGACAGATGTGATCTACGTCCCAGCTTTCCACAGTCTGTTATAAATGTGGATGTGTCTGCTGTTCAGGATGATGGGAAAATATCATTACTGTATCCTGACTGGATTCCTTAACTTTTCAGGTGGCTGGGAAAGCTGTGTGACAGCCAATATGGCCGCCACTGCATATTCGTTATGCCATTCATTCAGCCTCCTTTTCACTTTTGTAATGTTTTTCATATTTGCTTCCCCAGGAGGCAGGGAAAGCTGGGTGATGACCATAAATAGTCATATTGCAACTAATAGTGGTCACCCATCTTTCCTAGGTTCTTGAATAACATGACATGTTGTCAGTTCAGTGGGTACAATGTGAAGATTATATTTTACCAGGTGTATCATAGTTTTTCAGCTTCGCAACAGGCTGTAAAGTGAGAGCGTTCTTCTGACAGCCTGTAATGGTGACATCTAGTGGCCAACAATGAAACTGTTTGTGAACTGATGTGTTCTGCAGCTGACACAATGTAACTGTATCTAACTCGTGTATCTCATCTCCTCTCCATAGGGAACACAGTCAGCAACCTGATCATGATTCTACCTCCCATCTATGGAGCGATTCAGACTGTAAAAGATGGACTGGAGACCAGGTACCTGGTAGCCTACCTGGGGATAGCAGGTGAGTAGTAGCACTACAACCCCCAGCATTGTGTCCATATGGAGCAGATATGTGCAGCCCATCCCTAGACGCCTGTACTGTACATTGTGTCATTGTCTCTCTGCTCTTCTGTTCTACAGCTGNNNNTAGGGATGGGATCCTGGTGTTTCCACATGGACCCCTACAGTATTTGAAAAAATGGGCAGGTAAATTTAATCGGACAATTCACGTAATCGATCATCTTATCACTGGTGTTTATAGTAGTTAATATTCTTTTTTTCTTGGTACATAGGGGGCAGTCACCTTTTATAGTATTATAGTAGTTATACTCTGTGTACAGACTGGGTGGGCAGTATTATAGTAGGTTATATTTATATTCTTTGTAACATTAGGGGGGCAGTTAGTAGTAGTATTATTAATTAGTATTTATAGGAGTTTATAGTCTATGTACATGTAACCAATAGGGGGGGCAAGTCAGTATCTTATAGTAGTTATTTCTTGTAAACATAGGGTGGCAGTATTATAGTAGGTATATTTCTTTGTACATAGGGGGCAGTATTATAGTAAGTCTATTCTGTACTAGGGGGGCAGAGTATTAGTATTATAGTTAGTTTATGTTAGATTCTTTGTACATAGTAGGGGGGGCAGTAGTAGTATTTGGCAGGTTATGTTTGTAGTGATGAGTGAGTAGTTAAGTAAGTTTATAGTATTTGTACGAATTTAGGGGGCGTAAGTATTATAGTAGTATATTATTGTTACATTTTAGGGAGGCAGTTTATTATAGTAGTAGTATATTCTCTTGTACATAGGGGGGAAACCGTACTTTATAGTAGTATATCATTCCCTGTACAATGAGGGGGCCAGTATTAGTAGTATAGTGCGTAAGTATTAGTATTAGAATTAAGTGAGTTATATTTCTTTTCTTTGTACATCGAGCGGGCAAGTAAGTATTAGTATTATAGTAGTTATATTCTTATACCATAGGCGGGCAAGTTAGTATAAGTAGTATAGTATTAGTAGTATTTTATAGTTAGTTAATATTCTTGTACATCGGGGGCAGTAGCTATTTTATAGTAGGTATTAGGTCCTGTACATAGGGGGCAGTATTAGTATAGTAGTTTATATGTCTTGTACATAGGGGGGGCAGTATATTTTCGTTGTGGTAATAGTAGTATATTCTTGTACAATAGGAGGCAAGTATAAGTATTAGTCTTTATAGTTAGTTTTAATAGCTTCAGTTTGATAATTCTGACATAGGGGGCAGTAATTTATAGTAGTTATATTCCTGTGTTAACATAGGGGGCACGTAGTTGTATTTTATAGTAGTTAGTTTTATATTCCTGTACATAGGGGGTATTATAGTAAGGGAGCTATTCTAGGGAGTTTTGTGAGTATATTATAGAGTTTTATAAGTAGTTTATAGTCTCTTGTACATTAGGGGGCAAGTATGTTATTAAGTAAGTTTCTTGTACATTTAGGAGGCAGGTAGTATGTATTTTTTCATTATAGTAGTTATATTCTTGTAACATTAGGGGGCAGTTTAGTGACTTATTAGTAGTTAGTCTTGTACTTAGGGGGCCATGTAGTATAGTATAGTATTTAATAGTAGTTATATCTTAGTTACAGTAGGGAGGCAGTATAATTAGTGAGTTATTATAGTTATAGTCTTGAATAGGGGGGCACGTATAGCTAAGAGGTACTACGAGTATTAGCTGTTATTAGAGTTAAGTTATTAGTCTGTTACATTTAGGCATGGGGCAGATTTTTTAGTCTAAGTATAGTAAGTAGTACGTAGGATTTATAGTAGTTCTAAATTCTTGTAAAAGTTTAGGGGGCAGTAGTATTATAGTATTTATAGTAGTTTAGAGTCTTTGTACATAGGGGGCAGTATTGTAGTAGTTTTATATTCTTTGTACAATTTTAGGGACCAGTTAATTAGTTATTATTAGTTAGTTATATTCTTGTAACATAGGGGCAGTCAGTATTAGTATTATTTTATTATAGTAAGTTATATTCGTCCTGTAAGCATAGGGGGGGCCAGTAGTATATAGCTTGGTATATTCTTGATACAGAGTGTGGGCGTGTAGTATTAGTTAGTAAGTATTATAGGAGTATTTATAGTAGTTATATTTCTTGTAACCTAATAGGTGGGGCCAGTATTATAAGGTAGTTTATATTTCTTGTACATAGGGGGGGGCAGAGTATTTTTTTGTTTAAGTAAGTCATTTAGGGTAATATAAGTAGTATATTCCCCGTGTACATCGGGGGGCGAGTAGTTATTATAGTAGGGTTATATGTCTTGTGACCCATAGGCGGGGCAGGTATTTAATAAAGTAGTTATAGTTCTTTGTACATTAATGGGGCAGTTTTAGGATTCAGGAGTATTAGGTATCTTATAGTTTAGTATATTCTTGTTACATTAGGGAGGCAGGATTAATAGAGTTATATTTTCTTGTACAAGTGGGAGGCGAGTAGTTTATTATTTAGTAGTTATATTTCTTGTACATAGGGGGGCAGGATTCCAATTGAGTATTATAGTAGTGTATATTCTTTGTACCATAGGGGGGCAGTGGCAGTGCAGTTTATAGGTGTGGGGGCAGAGGTGGCAGTAGTAGTATATAGTTTTAGTTATATTCCTAGTACATTAGGGGGCAAGTAGTATTATAGTAGTTAATTCTTGTACAATAGGGGGCAGATTTAAGTCCCGTATTATAAGGTTTAGTGCTAAGTTATTTTCTATTAAAGTAGGTTTGTCAATATTATAGTTAGTTACATTTCTTGTTACATAGGGAGCAGTATAAGTATTAAAGTAGTTTATAGTCTTGTTTACATTGAGGGGGGGCCAGTAGTAGTATTATTAAGTATTAGTTATTATAGTAGTTTTTATAGCTTGTACATAGGGGGGCAGTAGTATTTATAGTTTAGTTACTATTCCTGTACATAGGGGCAAGGTATATATTATCAGGATTTATAGTTGTTATATTTCTTGTACCATAGGGGGGGGCAGAAAGTAATTAGAGTTAGTTATAGCTTGTTAACCATATCGGGGGCCAAAGATATAGTAGCTGATATTTCTGTTACATAGGAGGCAGTCCAAAAGTATGAGGACGTAGTAAGAGTATTATAGTTAGTTTTTTAAGTAATTATAGTAGTTATATTCTGTACATAGGAGGGCAGTGCAGTAATTATAGTAGGTTATATTCTTGTACATAGGGGCAGTATACTTTTTAGTAGTATATAGTAGTTATATTCTTGTACATAGGGGGGCAGTATAGTATTATAGTCGTTCTAATTCTTGGTAACATAGGGGGCAGTATTTATTATAGTAGTTTATATTCTTGTACATCTAGGGGGGCAGTAGCGTAATTTTATAGTAAGTTTAGTTATAATTTCTTGTACATAGGGAGCGAGTTCTTGATAGTTAGTTTATAGTCTTGTACATAGGGGGCAGTATTATAGTAGGTTAATAGTCTTGTACATAGGGGGGGCGTAGTATTATAGGCAAGTAGTCGTAGTGGCAGTAATTATAGTAAGTTATTTAAGTAGTTATAGTCTTTGTACATAGGGGGCAGAGGGCAGGAGTAGTAAAATTCATAGTAGTTATATTCTTGGTTACATAGGGTGGCAGTTAGGTGTATTAATAGTAGTTAATTATGTAACATAAGAGGGCAGTATTATAGTAAGTCACATGTCATTTATGCTTGGTGTGTTTGTGAATGAGTAGTGCAAAACATACTGTACATTGTGTCATTGTCTCTCTGCTCTTCTGTTCTACAGCTGTAGGGATGGGATCCTGGTGCTTCCACATGACCCTACAGTATGAAATGCAGGTAATAACCGACCAATCACGTATCATCATATCACTGGTGTATAGTACTTAAATTCTTGTACATAGGGGGGGG
>WNYA01000324.1:21340-32537 GCA_019512145.1 Engystomops pustulosus | reverse complement strand
CTCACTGTATACACTCACAGAGAAGAAAACTGAAGCTGCATCCCCTCTACTCCCCTCTGCATCTAACCCAGTGCATTACTTACCCTCATAGAATGTAAGAGAAATACTATGTATACAACTGTCTTATACTATAATATCGCAGCCCCTAAGGGAAACCTATAAAACGTAAACTTTCAATGCAAAGATCTGTGATTACTTCATGGATGGATCAAGAAGTATTTTTCACATTGAAAAGATCATCCGTGACACTCAGTAATTTCATAGACGTGTATTGTACTTCCACCAAACTCAGCGTTCTGGTTTGTCAAGGACTGTGAAATACAGTTTTACACCTCAAAGTTATCATCATTCCCTGCTGGTAAAATTTGTCATGGTCTCACTGTCTCAGAAGAGAGCACATCCCTGTTCACACTCCTACAGTACTGATAGCCTCATGAGAGATTTACAGAATAGTAATTATAGTATTATTATAGTAGTTATATTCTTGTACATAGGGGGCAGTATTATAGTAGTTATATTCTTGTACATAGGGGGCAGCAGTATTATAGTAGTTATATTCTTGTACATAGGGGGCAGTATTATAGTAGTTATATTCTTGTACATAGGGGGCAGTATTATAGTAGTCACATGCCATTTCTGCTGGTGTGATATGAGTAGTGCACACAGTCCTGGTGGTGTTGTGTCTGTACCTGTCTCTCCTCCAGTGATAAAATCACATCCTTTGGCAGGGATCAGTATTAGTCTTGTCAGAGATGTCTGGGAGGGTCTGGAGGTTTGGGCTCTGATCCTTGTGACCTGCTTCATGCTTGGAATTTCTTGGTCACACATTGTGGAAGGCGACCAATTACTTCTTATACCGGGTTATTATACAGGATGTGACCGCTCTGATATTCTGAAGCCGATATACAAAGTGTCTAGTGGGTGAATTATATTGACCTTGGTGTGTTATGGGTTAACAATATTGCATTCAATGCAAAATGGGTTATTGTATTTGTTTTATGATGCCAACATTAACCCCTTCTATGCTTGTTCTTTTTTTTTTTCTGCAGCTACTGGATGAGCTGCCCATGATCTACAGCTGCAGCGTTTTCGTCTACTGCCTGTAAGTGCCCTGCATTACACATCATGTTCTACAGGGGGCAGTAACGCATCCACCATAACTGCTACCAAAGGAGTGGTTAATCTAAGTGGTTAAATTTATGTACAATAAGACGTCTTCTCTCTGTATATTTAGGATGGGAAAGCTGGGTGACATGTAGTGCAGGCCATGGTGGCTGTCACCCAGCTTTCCCAGATTCGGATGCAACTAAAAACTTTTCTTGATATATTGGTTGTATATTCCCCGGTCTCTAGCAATATATACACCCAGACAGTATATAGCAGATATATAGGGCTCTGCTGCCATCTAGTGGTAGAATTTGTTATTGCTCTTCTTCAGGGCCCGGTTTACAAACCCCTCCAGGGTCCTGTGTGCTGAGCGTCTGTGACCTGTTATCACGTGCACTTCTCCTTTCCTCCATGGGGGGCAGTGTCTATCCCTGGGGTCAGTCTGTACCTCGCTCTCTGTGACCTTCTGTTTCTTTCTCTTTCCAGATTCGAATGTTTTAAGAACAAGAACTCCTATAATTATTTGCTGCTCGTCTTGTTAATACTTTTCAGTGTCATAGTTACTACAGTAAGTGTCGGGGATCCTCCTTGCTGTGTACCAGGGCCTCTGCTCTGCACAGAACTAAAGCCTCTCCTGTGCCCCCATAAATGTTTATTTTCTCTTCTGAGCCTCCTTTGTGGTTCTGTACTCATCTCTCCATATGTGGCCCAAGTAATGTCTGTGGTAGCTGTGCCCCCCCCTCTGCCCTCTGAGGCGCCTGGGGTGGGGGTAGCTTTGCCCCCCCCCCCTCTGGGATGCCGGGGGTAGCTTTGACCCCCCCCCTCTGGGGAGCCGGGGCTGGGGCTAACGGTGTCCACCACCTCTGGGGCGCCCGTGGTGGGGGTAGCGGTGCCCTCACCCCCTCTGGGTCCCCATACTATCAATAAAGACCAGAGAGATGTAGTGGTCAATCGTATGATTGTGAGTGCAGCTTTGGCTGAAATTGGAGAAAAGGACAAGACTTGATTTGAGTTGCTTTTAAAATAAGTCCTGTAACCTACAAATAATGAGAGAACATGGGGCTATTGGTATTATTGACAGGGAGCCTCCTCATGTCTAGGTGATGTCATGTGTTTAGACGGCTCCCTCTAGTGGTGGTTTTTTAATTAAAATAAAAAAAAAAAAATTTGTAAAATATTTTTATTTCTTCTCCTTGTATAGATGAGTGACCCGCTACGTGTCGCTGTGTGAGCTGGGGTGACATCTGTTTTTTCTTCTCTCTTTCAGGTTTACTTGATGTGGAAGGAGCCGGTGTTTCATCAGGTAAAGTTACGCTGATAATATACAGGATAACATGTGGATGGGTAAGCAGAGCTGCAGTGTAAAGCATGGGGACTGGATTCTAGAGCGTCTCAGACTCTAGCAGATTATCACTGACCATAGCCGTCCCTGATGGAGCGGAGCTGCAGTGTAAAGCATGGGGAAGTCTGAGACCGGGACTGGATCCCTGATTGGCTCATGGGCTGGGATCTCAGACAGGGCAGAGAAGATGGAGTCTTGGATCGTTCTTCTGTTCTACAACCCTGAAAAATAATCATGTTTCCAGCAAATTGGTTTGTTACAGTGTATCAGCTCACATTCTTGGACAGACTCTTGGCTTGGCCGATACACTGCTGCAGGACCACAGGACTGGATAGTTAAAGGGGTTGTCCGACATTAATTAAAACTTTACTGGGCACTGTGGCTGCCGTGCCCTTGTTTGCTTATAGGGGCACGGCAGCTCCGTTCCAACAACTTCCGGTGGCCTTACATGCCCACCTGTCTCCGGTGCCAGCGCCTTCTGAAGCCCTGGTGGGACCAATAACTTTTTTTTATTGATGTCATACAACTCCTTTAAAGGATTATTCTAGAATTCAGCTTGAGGCGATTGTGGGGTTTATCTGGCTGCACTGAGCTGCTCCATTTACTGCTCATTCCCTTTTAAATAACTAGGGCTGAGCTGCAGTACCAAGTGCAGCCACTATATCCTGTACGGCGCTGTGCTTGTCTGACTGTAAAGAGGTTGCGGCCTCTTCAGACTAGTGAACGGCGCAGTTGCTGGTGCCTGGACGATTTTATCCTAAGGTCAAACCTCTCATTAGCAGTAAGACAACTAACTGCAGCTACAACCCCCCCCCCCCCTCCACTTCTTGTTAAGTCGTTATTTTTTGTCTCCTCCCCCTCAAGGTGATGTACGGGCTGCTGGTGACCTTCCTGGTTCTCCGATCTGTGTATATAGTAACATGGTAAGGAGCACTTCACATCCCTATCCTCTCCATCCAGGCCTGACCACCATGACAGCTTCTCCCCAGCATGACCGCTCTGTGCACCGACATCTATGACTACTTGCCGCTCACTCATCCGACACAGTGATCCTGTTCTGAACCGTTCACTTCTTCAGTATACAGGCGGTCCCCTACTTAAGGACACCCGACTTACAGACAACCCATAGTTACAGACGGACCCCTCTGCCCCCTGTGACCTCTGATGAAGCTTTCTGGATGCTTTACTATAGTCCCAGACTGCAATGATCAGCTGTAAGGTGTCTGTAATGAAGCTTTATTGATAATTCTTGGTCCAATTACACCAAAAATTTTGAAACTCCAATTGTCACTGGGGCAAAAGAAAAAAAATTGTCTAGAACTTCCATTATAAAATATACAGTTTCGACTTACATACAAATTCAACTTAAGAACAAACCTACAGTCCCTATCTTGTATGTAACCCGGGGACTGCCTGTATAAGAAAACTGTTTTTTTTCCCCCAATTTGAGAGACCGGTAAAGGTGTATTTTGCTATATTACCAGCAGACTGACTACTGATCTGCTTTCTGAGTAGCAGAATTTCATTGTATTTCTTGGTGTTAGAGATTATCTGTAGCAATTTATTACTTTCTTTACCCCCGCCACAATGTAACTGTTACTTACAGTATTTTTTGGACTATGAGGCGCACCGGATTATAAGGTGCACCATCAATAAATGCCTCCTAAAAAATCTGGGTTCATATATATAAGGCGCACCTGATTATAAGGATGAATGACCAGCAGGTGGCAGACCTGTGCACAGTTCAAGGCAGCTGTTGCCTGTAAGTAGGTTTATATATAAGGCGCACTGGACTGTAAGGCGCACCTTTGATTTAGGAGAAAATTAAAGGATTTTTCCATAACGTCCCCCATGACGGCCCACTAGGAGGATGACCCTTGACCTCTGTAGGGACAGGAAGCAGAGAGGTTAAAAGGCTCCCCCCCTCATCCTCCCGCCAGTGTCTTCCTGTCCCTACAGGGATCAGGTCAAGAGAGGGTCTCTCTCCTCCTAGGGGGGGGGGACGTTTTTAAAAAAAAAAAAAAAAAAACGGAGAAGGATCTCCTTACTTACTTACTTCCTTACCTGGGGTTACGCCGACTGCGGTCCAAGTTCCCCTCCGGACAGATCCTCGGTTAGCCCGGCGGCTGCGGGCTCTCCCTGGACGGGAAACATCGTCCGGCTGGCGTCCTCTCCGGCGGGCTGGTCCGCCAGACTCTCGCGCGGACGCAGGGAACTACGTTTCCCAGAATTCCTCCTGACCGATGACGACTTCCGGTCGCGACCGGAAGTGACCGCGGCGCCACGCGCGGAACGCGGAGGAGGCCACCGGCAGGGGGTTGGGCTCCCCATGAAGGTATTTAAATCCTCAAAAGCGGGTAGTCAGTTGGTCTGAGGTCTATGACTCGTTCTTCTTGGCTGGCCGTCCCAGACATCATAATGGCTGATGAGGCAGACTTGGGCCTACTCCACCCCCCGGTGCACGTGAGTGGTGCTGTATGGCAACATATACAATTGTTTTTCGTTGTAATCTCCAAGTCATTATCCCCTTGCCTTCCTTCCCTAGGAGCAAGTTTCTAAGGGGAAAGGCAAGGAAGAGAAATCAGGGAAGTCTGAAAAGAGTAGAGAAAAACCTGAAAAAAGCAGGATTCCTGTTAAAAAATGCAGTATGTGCTTCCGTACCCTACTAGAAGGCTATAAGAAGCCGATCTGCAAAGCCTGCATCGAAGAATTCATGCGGGAGGAGAAGACGTCTTTTATGGACGAACTTAAGTCCTTTATAGACGAGAAAGTGGGTTCTTCGGTGGCGGCGGCAACGCAGGGAGCCCCACCACGTAAGAAAGCTCGGATAGTATCGGCATCCTCCTCAGAGGAAGAAGAGGGGTGCATTTCAGACTCTCCTTCCTGCTCTCTGGCAGGAGACCAGGATCACCAGGATCATGAGCAGGCAACAAGCTCCCGCTACTTGTTCCAAAATGATGACCTGGATGATCTTCTGAAAGCTATGCGGGATACATTGAACCTGGAGGACGAGGAGCCCCCTCTTTCTCGTGAAGATGAATTATTCGGGGGACTTAAAGCCAGGAAACAGCGTGTTTTTCCCCTTAACGATACCCTTAGGGGACTAATCAGTCAGGAATGGAGAGACCCTGAGAGGAAAATCGCGGTCTCTAAGAATTTCAGGAAACGCTTAGTCTTCAACCCTGAAGAGTCAAAGGATTGGGACTCGTTTCCCAAAGTTGATGTACAGGTTTCCAAGGTCTCTAGGAAGATGGACCTGCCCTTCGAAGATTCGGCTCAGTTAAGAGACCCGATGGACAGGAAATCTGAAGCCCTTTTAAAGAAAGCATGGGAAACCTCCATGCTAAGTCTAAAGTCAAACTTAGGAGCCACCTCGGTGGCGAGAACATTATATTTCTGGCTGGGGAAATTAGAGTCTCATATCCGGGAGGGTACTCCCAGAGAAGACTTACTGGAAAGCATACCATTGTTAAGATCAGCTACTGCCTTCCTTGCTGACGCATCTGCCGAAGGAATAAGGTTTGCTGCAAAAGAAGGAGCTCTTACCAATGCCACCAGGAGGGCCTTATGGCTAAAGCAGTGGAGCGGGGACATCCGCTCTAAATCCAAATTGTGCAGCATTCCTTTCTCCGGGGACTTCGTGTTCGGACCTGAATTGGACGCTATTCTCGAAAAGGCGTCCGACAAAAAAAGGGGATTTCCAGAGTCCAAAACTATTCACAAGAAACCTTCCTTTCGTCCTTTTAGGAACACCGGAGAGACCTTGCTAATTATAGGGAAAGACAAACAAAACCTAATTTTGGCAAGAGAGTCTTCCCTAAGAATCTTAACAGAGTTGGGGTGGTTAATCAACCTGAAAAAATCAAGTTTAGTACCCTCCACTCGGAAAACCTTTTTAGGGATCATTCTAGACTCAACTCACCAAATGTCTTTTCTTCCTCAGGAGAAAATATCCAACATAATGCATCAGATTCGTTCATTCAGACGGAAGGACTCTGTAGCAGTCAGACAGGCGATGAAGATCCTGGGGCTCCTCACAGCATGCCTACCTGCGGTCGCCTGGAGTCAGAGCCATACTCGGATCCTTCAGAATTGGATCCTAACTTTCTGGAACAGGAAGTCCTCAGGTCTAGACAAGAAGATCCGGATTCCTTCCTTTGTAAAGAGGGACCTACTGTGGTGGACAGAATTAAGGAACCTAGAGAAAGGGGTATGTTGGCACCACCTCCCAACCATCACCATAGTGACGGACGCAAGCAGCTCAGGCTGGGGAGCAATCTTTCCTTCCCACTACGAGCAGGGGTCCTGGACTCTAGCCCAAGCAGGAAACAGCTCAAACTACAGGGAGTTAAGAGCGGTCTGGGAAGCGCTAAGATCGAACACAGCCTATCTGAGGAATCATCATATCCACATTCTCTCGGACAACGTCTCAGGCTGTGGTCCCACCCTAACTCTACTAATTTTGTAGATCTCCTAGTGGGCCGTCATGGGGGACGTTATGGAAATTGGGAATTAGACTCACCGGTAATTCGGTTTCCATCTAGTCCTCCATGACGGCCTATATATTTTCCCTCCCATGTTTTTCTTCCACTCTGTTGTTAATTTCTGTATGTGACGATAAAACATGCAGAATAAAATTACGTTGTATCTTCCACCGGTGTAGTTATTTGGTAGACACTGGCGGGAGGATGAGGGGGGGAGCCTTTTAACCTCTCTGCTTCCTGTCCCTACAGAGGTCAAGGGTCATCCTCCTAGTGGGCCGTCATGGAGGACTAGATGGAAACCGAATTACCGGTGAGTCTAATTCCCAATTTCCGGTAACGCTACCACTCTAACACTGCGGCGTTTGATCAAGCACTAGGAGCTGCTTACTTTAGTAACATCTCCTAGTGCCGAAAATTTAGGTGACAGGTCCTCTGTAAGTAACTAGGGCTGAGCGGCAGTACCAAGTGCAGCCACTATACTATGTATGGCGCTGTGCTTGTCTGACTGGCTGCCCGCGGCCTCTTCAGACTAGTGAACGGCGCTGGTGGTAGGACCCTGGGCGATCTTATCCTAAGGTCTAACCTCTCATTAGCAGTAAGACAACTGCAGCTACAGCGACCCCCTTCCCAACACTTAGTTACGTCGTTATTTTTTGTCTCCTCCCCCTCAAGGTGATGTACGGGCTGCTGGTGACCTTCCTGGTTCTCCGATCTGTGTATATAGTAACATGGTAAGGCCTGAGAGCACTTCACATCCCTATCCTCTCCATCCAGCCCTGACCACCATGGCGGCTTCTCCCCAGCATGACCGCTCTGTGCACCGACATCTGACACCGGGATCCTGTTCTGAACCGGTTCTGCCTCTCCGTTCACTAGGAATCTTGGGTCTGGCTGAACCTAATAGAGGGATTCTTGTTCAGTAAATTGGGAAACTGTAATTAAAAATAGTTTCTCCTCCTGTTCCTGTTCCTTCTCTCCACCCCCCCCCCCCCCCCCACCGCATCTATTTCTAAATGCGCCCTCTCCATCTATTGCCACATTGGGGCACATTTACTTACCCGGTCCCTGCGCGATCCCTGATCCAGGATGTCCGACAAGGATGAACTCTGCCGCGATTCACTAAGATCGTGCGCCCGATATCCTGCAGGTGTCGCTTCCCCACTCAGGTCCGACAGAGTTCAGCTTCTTCTTCCAGGTGCATGTAAGTGCATTGGACGCAACACAATTTGAAAGTTAAATCCTGTGCTCAGTCCGAATCAGTTTGAACGTCCGACGGCCACGCCCCCCGTTTTGTGTCGCATGGAAGCCGGCGCAGCCGCGCCAAAATCCGATCACCTGCTACAATATCCTCTTTTAAATGCAGCGCAAAACGGAAAGTGCGGCCGCAGGATCCTTAGTAAATGTGCCCCATTGTCTCTACACACGTATCTCCTCCCCCCCCCCCCCCATCATTCTCCCTCTGTTCCTCTCTGTTCCCCATTGTTCTCTATGCACCGTGCTCCGATCACATTTTGTTGCCCCATTATTATTTCTCCATTCCCTTAGTATCAAGTTACCTGACTAATGGACAAGCTCTTTAAGTAAGGACTTAAAGGGGTTGTGCAAGGTTTTTAAAACCGTGGCTGCTTTCTTCCAAAAACAGCTCCTCTCCATGGCCATGTGTGGTATTACAACTCTGCTCCATTTATCTCTGTCTATCAGAGCTGCAATGCAATACCAGCTCCGCCATGGTCCGGTGTGGCGCTGTTAGTGGGAGGGAGCAGCCATGTTTTCTCAGTGCCGTTAACTTTCCAATTCGTGTTTTACTACTTCAGTGTTTTGTGATGGTCTGGATGTGACACAGTTGCTATTTACACACCATGACGTCCCTCTCCTTGGTGTCTGTGACATGACTGGTAAAATCCTATGTCATTTCCTTGTGACATCTTTATCACAGCAAACCTTGCCCCCTGGTGGACAGTCCTCTATATGTCAGGGGTAAGGGGCAATTATACTGAATGTGTTTCTTTGCTTCTGATTGCCCCCCGTTTTCTTGCAGGGTGTACCCCTGGCTGAGGGGTCTGGCTTACACCTCTCTGGGAGTGTTTTTAGTTGGATTTTTGCTGTGGAATGTGGACAACATTTTCTGTGATACCTGGAGGTAAGGAATGGGTGGAGGGTGTAAGTAACATTCCCTCCTTGTATAATTTAGGAGACGGGGAAATTGCACCATATTTGCTTTGATTAACAGAGAGAGACAGGGAGACAGTTCTGTCTGTGCCTACAGTCGACTTTACGACTAGATAGGGACAGTAAATATTTGAAGACAGAAAGGCAGTAGGAAGACGGAGCTGTCTATGTATAAATTATTCCAGAAATCTTAATTGAAGCAATATTATATGCACCTAGACCATTTACATAAAAATACAGGAAAGCAACACTATCTGTGCTTAGATCATTTAAACAATGAAATTGGATGTTCTTTTTAGCCCTGATAGAGACCAAGAGGCTAGGAGGGAGTAATATCTGTTCTTACAGAGAGATTGGGAAGCAGTTCTATCTGTACCTACATCAAATTCAGAAATATGGACTGGGAGAGAGTATTATTTGTACCTACATCATCAGAGGGCGAGTAGACTGTGTAGGGCACGTTCATCCTATCGTTACTCATCTGTATAAGAGACTGGGAGGAGTACTTTATGCTTGTACCTATATCATCTAGAGGAGAGAGAACTGTGAGGGAGGCTACTATCGGTACACTTTATCATATACAGAGAGAGAGAGAGACTGGGAGGGAGTTACTATCTTTAGCCTATATCATCTAGAGGAGAGATGACTTGAGGGAGTAACTCATCATTTACTCGTGCATCCTGCTATGGAGAGGAGACTGTGAAGTGGAGTACCTATCTTTTACTGCATCATGTATGGATAGAGACTGTTGAGGGAGTACTATCTTTTACTACAGTTCATGTATGAGGAGAGACATAGTGAGGGAGTATCTATTAGTAGCGCTATATCATCTAGAGGAGAGAGACTGTGAGGTATACTTATTCTGTTAGTGTCTGGGCATCATGTAATGGAGATAGTAGACTGTGAGGTGAGATACTATCTGGTACTATATCATCTAGAGGGAGAGTAAGAACTGATGAGGGAAGTACTTCTGTACTGCTGCATGTATGGAGAGAGACTGTGAGGGAGTAGGCTAGCTGTTAGCTACATCATGTGATGGAGAGAGACTGTGAGGATAGCTGATTCTGTACTTAACTAACATGCATGTATGGGAGTAGACGGGAGGGAGTACTATCTGTACTATATCATCTAGAGGGGAGAGGTACTGTGAGGGAGTACTTCCTGTTAGTTCATCCTATATGAGTAGTCGAGAGTACTGGAGGAGCACTATCTGTACTACAATCATATAGTGGAGAGATAGAGTACTTGGGAGGGAGTACTATGCTGTACCTATATCCTCTCTCTCCATCTCGCATATTATGATGTAGTAACAGATAGTACTCCTCTCCTATCTGCTAATCTGTTGACTACGATCTATGTATTTTTGAGGAGAGAGGACTGTGTAGGGAGTACTAATCTGTACCTTTTCATCCTAGAGGGAGAGAGACTGGGAGGAGCACTATCTGTTACTGACACAATCATAATATGGAAGATAGAGGATCTATGGTACAGATAGTAGCTCTCGCTGCCCCGATCCTCATCACATCATCGTATATATGATTGTAGTAATCAGTATAGTAGCTCCTCCCCCAGTCTGCTGCGCCGCGTCGTCTCAATAGGATATAGGTTCAGTAGTCCTCCTCCGCAGTCTGCTGCTCTCTGTATATGAATAAGTATGTATGTACTCCCTCCCAGTCTCTCTCCCTCTATAGATATAGGTTCTAGATAGACTCGCCTCCCATTCTCTCTCTCTGTATAGGATAAAGGTTGTACAGATAGTGGTGCTGCGCTACAGTCATCCCCATGCGCCCTCATACGTATGAATAGGTCAGATAGTTACTCGCCTCACAGTCTCCGGTCCCCTCCCTTCTTGGGTTATATGATAAAGGTTCATATAGTACTCCTCTCACATTCTTCTCCCTCTATGATATAGGTAGGCAGATAGTCCGCTTCCCTCCCAGTCTCTGCTCTCTTTATATATTAAAGGTGGGCAGTGATAGTAGCTCCCGTTCAGTCTCTCGGCTCCTCTCTAGTGATATAGGTACAGATAGTACTCGCTCCCCAGTCTCTTCTTCTCTGTATATGATAAAGGTTCGATAGTACTCCCTCAGTGCAG
>WNYA01000324.1:0-21264 GCA_019512145.1 Engystomops pustulosus | reverse complement strand
GATACCTGGAGGTAAGGAATGGGTGGAGGGTGTAAGTAACATTCCCTTCTTGTATAATTTAGGAGACGGGGAAATTGCACCATATTTGCTTTGATTAACAGAGAGAGACAGGGAGACAGTTCTGTCTGTGCCTACAGCGGCTTTACGACTAGATAGGGACAGTAAATATTTGAAGACAGAAAGGCAGTAGGAAGACGGAGCTGTCTATGTATAAATTATTCCAGAAACCTTAATTGAAGAAATATTATATGCACCTAGACCATTTACATAACAGGAAAGCAACACTATCTGTGCTTAGATCATTTAAACAATGAAATTGGATGTGCTTTTTAGCCCTGATAGAGACCAAGAGGCTAGGAGGGAGTATTATCTGTTCTTACAAAGAGATTGGGAAGCAGTTCTATCTGTACCTACATCAAATTCAGAAATATGGACTGGGAGAGAGTATTATCTATACCTACATCATCTAGAGAGGGAGAGACTGTGAGGGAGTACTATCTGTTACTGCATCATGTATGGAGAGAGACTGTGAGGGAGTACTATCTGTTACTGGATCATGTATGGAGAGAGACTGTGAGGGAGTACTATCTGTACCTATATCATCTAGAGGGAGAGTGACTGTGAGGGAGCACTATCTGTTACTACATCATGTATGGAGAGAGCGAGGATTATAGGTACAGATAGTACTCCCTCCCAGTCTCTCTCTCTCCATATATGATGTAGTAACAGATAGTGCTCCCTCCCAGTCTCTCGCGCTCTCTCTAAATAGGATATAGGTTCAGATAGTACTCCCTCCCAGTCTCTCTCTCTCTCTGTATATGATAAAGGTACAGATAGTGCTCCCTCACAGTCTCTCTCCCTCTAGATGATATAGGTACAGATAGTACTCCCTCCCAGTCTATTTATAGCCAGACAGACTGGGAGGGAGCACCATCTGTGCCTACATCATATACAGAGAGAGACTGTGAGGGAACTATATGTACCTACCTATCTGGTGGTCGCCCACATAGAGTCTTGTATTCTACAGTCCACTGGAGGGTGGTTGTCTCACGAGGCAAAGACCCGGTTGCGCGGTTTCCGATTCACAGCCCGAGCGGCGAGAGTAGGGACTCACTCAGTGACTCGCAATATGATAGAATACACCATTGGTAGAGCTTCGTAGGGTGGAGCCCGCTGCATGCCGGTAGAGACCTGAGTGTATCCACTACCTGTAATATACCTGTGTTGTACCACATACCTTGTATTACCTGTAGTTGTATCTACATACCTTGTATATACCTGTAGTTGTATCCACATACCTCCCCAAGTCTCTATACAGATACATCTCCATGTAACAGTATTTTGTATCTGTAATAATGGCTCTCATTACCTATGGTTCCCCGCACTTTGTTTCTGCCTTTGGTACCAAGGGTCCTGAGTTCAAATCCATTTTGAGGCGCATTATAAAAATTCTATTTTATGCTAATTATATGTACAGGCATCTCAGGAGCAGTGTGAGTGCTGACAGGAGACTGTCCCTGGTGTATCATAGAGATCCTTCCAGTCAATATAGACAAGGCTGCAAAGCTTATATCCGGTTTTTAATTACATTGTATATGAAAATTGTTTATTTTGCATGGGCATTGAGACAAATTTGACTAAAATTTAATTTATTTATTTATTCCGCCAAAAGATTAGATTATTCTCTATAGGTTCCCCCGCTTGACTTTATGCCTCAAGTTTCTGTGTTTCATCTGATCTCCCTATGCACCAGCTCCAATACAAACCACTTATCTCTCTATGGACCCCTCCATCTATTGCCACATCGGGGCAGATTTACTTACCCGGTCCGTTCGCATCCAGCGGCGCGTTCTCTGCGCTGGATTCGGTCCGTCCGGGATTCATCACGGCAGTTTTCCTCCGCCGTCCACCAGGTGTCGCTGCCCTGCACTGAAAAGCATCTGACACGCCCTCGATTCACCGGCCTATTTCCTTTGAAGGTACCCGGTCCCAAGCGACCTTTTATTGTTTTAAATGCAATGGTTTTTCCGAATCCGCGTCGGGTTTCGCTCGGCCCCTCCCCCCGATTTCCGTTCACGTGCATGCCCATCGCCGATGCGCCCACACTCCGATCGCGTGCGCAAAATCCCGGGCCAAATACCGGGAAAATTGGCGTCAATCTAATATTCGGGTAACACTTCGGGAAACCGCGAATCGGGCCCTAGTAAATGACCCCCATTGTCTCTATACACGTATCTCCCCCCCCCATCATTCTCCCTCTGTTCCTCTCTGCCCTTCCCCATTGTTGTTGCACTTTGGTGCCTCTTCTTATTTCTCCATTCCCTTATTATCCCAAGTTCCCTGACTACTGACAAGCTCTTTAGTCGGGGACTTCAAGGGGGTTGTGCAGGTTTTAAACCGTGGCTCTTTCTTCCAAAAACAGCTCTCTCCATGGCCACGTGTGGTATTACCACTCTGCTCCATTTAATCTCTGTCTATCAAGCTGCCAATGCAATACCAAGCTTCCGCCATGGGTCCGGTGTGGCCTGTGTAGTGGGAGGGAGCACCATGTTTTCTCATGCCGTTAACTTTCCAATTCGTGTTACTACTTCAGTTGTTTTTGTGATGGTCCTGGATGTGACACAGTTGCTATTTACACACCATGACGTCCCTCTCCTTGGTGTCTGTGACGTGACTGTAAAATCCTATGGGTATCATTCCTTGTGACATCTTTATCACGCAAACCTTGCCCCCTGGTGGCCAGTCCTCTATATGTCAGTGGTACGGGCAATTATCGGAAGTGTTTTTTGTTTCTGATTGCCCCCGTTTTCTTGCAGGGTGTACCCCTGGCTTGAGGGTCTGGCTTACACCTCTCTGGGAGTGTTTTAGTTGGATTTTTGCTGGAATGTGGACCACATTTCTGTGAACCGGAGGTACAGGAATGGGTGGAGGGTGAAGTAACATTCCCTTCTTGTATAATTTAGGAGACGGAAATTGCCCCTATTTGCGTTGATAACAGAGAGGACAGGGAGACAGTTCTGTCTGTGCCTACGCGCTTTACGACTAGATAGGGACGTAAGCTATTTAAGACAGAACGGCAGTAGGAAGACGAGCTGTCTAATGTCTAAATTATTCCAAACCTTAATTGAGAAATATTAATCTGCACCTAGACCATTTACTAACATGAAAGCAACACTATCTGTGCTAGATCATTTCAACAATGAATTGGGATGTGCTTTTTAGCCCTGATAGAGACCAAGAGGCTAGGAGGACTATATCTTCTACAAAGAGATTGGGAAAGCAGTTCTATCTGTACCTACATCAAATGCAGAAATATGACTGGGAGAGAGTATATCTATACCTACATCATCTAAGATGGAAGACTGTGAGGGATTACTATCTGTTACTGCATCATGTTGGAGAGAGACTGTGAGGAGTCTATCTGTTACTGGATCTGTATGGAGAGAACTGTGAGGGAGTACTATCTGTACCTATATCATCTAGAGGGAGAGAGACTGTGAGGGAGCACTATCTGTTTACTACAATCATGTATGGAGAGATCGAGTATTATATGACAGATAGTACTCCCTCCAGTCTCTCTCTCTCCGTGTGTAATATGATGTAGTAAACAGATTGCTCCTTCCCTCCCAGTCTCTCGCGCTCTCTCTAAATAGGAATTAGGTTCAGATAGTACTCCCTCCCAGTCTCTCTCTCTCTCTGTATATGATAAAGGTGCAGATAGTACTCCCTCAGTCTCTCTCCCTCTAGATGATATAGGTACAGATAGTACTCCCTCCCAGTCTATTTATAGACAGACAGACTAGGAGGGAGCACCATCTGTGCCTACATCATATACAGAGAGTGACTGTGAGGGAACTATATGTACCTACCTATCTGGTGGTCGCCCACATGTCATAGTGACTGTTTCTCTCACGCGTGTTGTTTCTGTCATTGTACAGGGATGTCAGACAGAAGATGCCTCCTGTCCTCGGGGCGGTGACGCAGTTCCACGCCTGGTGGCACATACTGACAGGACTGGGCTCCTACCTGCACATCTTGTTTAGGTGAGTAGAGTCTTCATCTTCCTGCCTTGGAAGAATTGGCAGAAACTTAATGGAACCCGTCAGCAGCTGTGACCATACAGAGCACAGCCAGTGTTATGTCCTCACACTGCTGTGCTCTGTGCTCTCTGCTCTCGGGATAAACACATAATACTGGCTGCAATGTGTAATCAGACCTTCGTGTATGTTAGTAGCAGCAGGACTGTGATATATGGATTTATATTCCCGGATTGTAACTTCTCCAAGTGCATTGAAGGCGTGTCCTCACACTGCTGTGCTCTGTGCTCTCTGCAGCCTGTGTTTTATATTGTCCCTGGAGAGATTCTTGTGATAGCTAGGGTCTGGGCAGTCATACCCCGCTGACACTGGATACTGAGCTTTGTAGAACGGGACTTACTATCGGGTCAGGCAGCAGTCACCTGTAAATGTTCAGGTGGTCCGGTTCTGAGGATATCTAATAATCCGGGTGTAGGATGTTGATCCCCTCTTCTAACTAGATTTTGTCTCTTGCAGCTTATACACACGGACTCTTTACCTTAAATACCGGCCCAAGGTGAAGGTAAGTACCTGATCTGGTCACTAATGGGAGGGGAGTAATTCTGCCAAAAAAGGGAAATTGCAGAATCCATGATAGTAAAGAAAGAGAAGGCTTAAATGATCTATAAGTACACAGATATGCCTGATTATTCTGCTTTTGATCCTGTTCCCTCCCTGTACTAAACATAAAGATGACTACAGGGAGGTGCTAGAGAGAACTGTGCAGCTCTCTGTATGACTGCACAGTTCTCTCTATGATCAGGTAGAACGCTCATGTATCACATGTAGCTTAGGGAGAACAGGGATGTGCATGATTATTCCTCTATTGATCCCGCTCTTCCTTCCATGTAGTTCCTCTTCGGGATGTGGCCGGTGATTATGGTGGAAGCTCCCAAGAAGCAATGAGAAGAATCTGCACCAGAGGAAGAGACAAAAAAAAGAACATTCCACGGAATTCCTGACAAAAATAATCCCAGGATTCCGACATTCTATGCAGTGGACATCAGACTCCTTATATACACATCTATATATTCCCAATACACGTGCAGCTGTGTGCAATAGCGCCCCCTGTATGCGGAGGTATATAGAATAAACCACCTCACATTGGTACTGCCAACACGGAGACATCATGGCGTCAACTGTGTCACACTGGAGCGCAGGCAAAGTGACGACTCCCATCATCCAGTATTACCCCGGGTGTGGAATAAGCATAACACGGAGTCTGCATTAGTGGGCAGGGGTCATACGTGTGTATCTGGGAGTCGCGTGTGTTGCCATGACTACAACAATGTAACGGAAGGCGACTATTACTGGATATTGGACTGTTTTGGTGGATTAGTACCTCTAAAAAGTATTCACCCCCCACCCCACCCCCTGATTGGCTGCAGCAGTCATGTGACCAGTCCTCCTGTACAGAGAGACCTTGGGGGGCCACACAGAGGGGCAGGAGGACTCCTCAATTCTTTTGTTTCTTCACTGGGTTTTCTGTAGAGGAGTGACACGGCCGCCATCGGGGGTTCGTATTTTTTTTTTTCTTCTTCTGTTTGACAATAATTTTTGTAACTTTTTTGTTTTTTTATTTTAAAATGTTAAAAAATAATCCAAGTTCACATTCCCTTAATAGAAATTAATTTAAGAAATATCACCAATTTTTTTTTTTTTTTTTTAATTTGATTTAAATATTTATAAATATTTTTTATAGTATTTTTTTGGCTTCTGTTGTGTAACCACCACTGCCACCACGTGCACAGCCCGGAAGCTTCTCCTCCAAGTTGTCTCCACCAGTTTCTTCCTTCGGCCATTACTCCATGAAATCCACCTTGTAAAACCAAAATATCGGGGGATGCTAATACTTTTTACAGGCACGTTATATGCCATGTATTGCTAAGAAACAGTGCCTAACTTATTTTCTTAATAAATTTTGTGCCTATCCATTACTTATGTTGTATGTTTCTTTATAAGTTTTTAATTTTGGTAAATTTTGGTGTTTTGTTTTTTTTCACGCTCAGGAGAAATCTGTTGTAATGAGCCATTGTCACCACTAGAGGGTGGCATGACATAATATTTCACAATCTTATTTTCTAGTATTTGAATTTACAAAGAAACTCTGTGCTTCAGTCCGACATTAAAGGAGCTGCTGTGAGGGATGGTGCGGGAAAATTTGGGGTTCTCTGGATCTTGTTGGCCAATCACAGATGCCTGCTTCCTCCCAGCAATGCTACACAATATGTATAATAACAAAACCAGGGGGCACATACTTTTGATCAGTTATACTCATTTCGAATTGTTAAACACATAAAACAGAACAGAATTTCCCCCCTGCTCCTACGGAAAGGGTTAATAAAGTTTACGTACCCCCCAAACTGGTACAATTTGAAAATATAACTGGTCTTGCAAAAAACAAGATCTTAACCAGCTTCATTAATGGATGATATTCTGAATAGAACACGGGGGATTCCCTAAATGACTACAAACCTCAGACCGAATTGCTTAAATTAATACAGACCCCTGGTCCCCCTAACAAATTATTATATCCCAGAGACACTGAATACAGACCTCGGACCCTGTGTCGGGATGTGGCACTTTCCTGGGGGCCCACAGTAGTGTGAGGAAATGGGAATCACCATAATGACGACATAAATGTTTGTATTCCTGTGTCAATTGCTGAACAACAATGTATAATAGGTGGGGGCTGTGCTTATTGTATACATCTACACTACAGAATTATTAGTATCCATGGTTACAGACAACAAACAAGTAGTCTGATCCTGCACCCCTGGTTATTAGAGAAATAAAACATTCCGAGGAACCATCTGATCTCACTGTTATGGGGATGTTCTCCATATGAAAATTTAAAAGATTAAAAAAACAAAACCTGTGTAACCTTATTAACCCCCTTAAAGGGGCTGACCTACGTTTGATTGTAATGAGCCAAGCACAGGACAGGGGGCACATTGTCTGATGAGTGGGGTCTCGCTCTATTAAATGTAAGAATTCTGCGCTGGGATATCTCAAAGAAGATAAACAGGAGCGTCTATTGAAGCCCGGCGTTATGATGGGCAATTCCCAACGCCCTGGTGGACGGCGCAATGAACTGCAGGACATGTGCTCATCCGACAGCCCTATTTATTAGGGGCGCTGGTTACCCCCATTCGCCAATCAGTCATCCTCTATTGTGTGGATAATCAATAGCAATTTAAGGGGTTGTTCCAAGTTTGATTGTTATCACTCTAGTCACCCAATAGAGGATAACAATCTGATTGGTGAGGGTCCTACTGCTGGGACCCCCACGATCATGAGAATAAGGGGTCTCCTTGTCACCAATAGATGGAGCGGTGGGTCTAGAACTATGCTTTGCATAGCTGCCGCCCTTGCTACTAATCGTGGCCAAGATTGGGTAAACCCGATCTAAAACTACAGGTCTGCTCATCTCTTCTCAGGCTATGGTTCATGAGGGTCTGTGAAAAGCGTACGCCAGACGGAAGCAAATCGGTTATGAAAAACGGATGTTAGCATGCGATATTGCTCTCGTTTGGTGCTGGTAGACTTATTATTGAATGGAGCATTAGGAACCCACCAAATAAGACACAACAAGGTTGATTATCGGTGGCATTCTTTCCTAACGCCGTAGTGGGCTCATTGGCGCAAAGCTGGCGGGGGAGCTGATCGTTCTTCACCTCCCTCACCTATGGCCCCGCGTTCACCCTTACCGCTAGGCGTCCGTTCATAACGCGCCGCTAGGCCCAGGGGGAGGTCCTCAGTCCTCGGTCCGAACACATGCGTTTCCAATAACGCATTCGATCGCTTACAATCGCATGCGTTTCCTGGACGCAATGTGTGTTCGTGGGCCGAGAACCTCCCGCCTGTGCGCTAGCGTCACGTTATGACGGACGCTAGCGTACGTTGAAAGCGTCCTATAGGAAAGCCACATATTGGCAAGGATACAACAGTCCTGCCCTGGCAATGGTCCCTGTGCGCTGTGACCACCCAGAAAATCTATGGGGGCCGTGATCGGCCCCGCAAATCATGCAACCCATATATCACTCATTGCATCTGTGACGATTAGCCGAAGGGTGATGCCACACTGATCCGTTTTGAACCCGTTTTTAAGCGTCACGTTAAACACCATCCGTTGTTGAAGGTTTGACCAATTATCTTATAATAAAACTGGTCAAAAGCGGATCTGACGTTTTTATGATCGGACTAATAAAAACCGGGTTCACATTACCCACGGTGTGGACATCATCCTTGGGTGGTTTCAAATTGACGCGGTTTAATTGTTTCATCCATTGTGTTTTATCTCCGCATCCGCAAAATAAAAATAAAAAAACTTTTTAAAAACAACACCTGGTATAAGTGAATTTATTGTGGACCCCTAGACTTTTATTGTCAATCCGTTTCCGCACCGTGGAACACACCGGACTGGTTTAGAATTGTTACATGGATAAGTGACAAGACACCATAGAAAAATTATCAATCTCTGTGAGGTATCCGAAAAAAAATCACTGAACCACGGATGTGAAAAACAGGCCAATGTGATGAAAATGGCGCCGCCATCATATATAACCAATGGATTGGTGCAACTACTTCCAGGTATCTTTTTTTGTAGGCCAAAAATAACAAATGTAAGGGTTTTAAAAAATATATATATTATAGATGTTTTGTGACGTTCCTGAATAATTTATGACATCAGTTCTATTTTCACACACATGATTAGAAATTATTGATAAAGAGAGGATTTTTTTGTCACAGAGGTGCACACTCTCCGGGACTTACACTTCCCGGCATGCCCCCGCGCGGGCGCCGCCCTCCCCTTGTGGCAGGCCCCGCCCTCTCTGTAGAGTTAGTATCGCGCCTTGTAGCTGCGGTGATTGGCCATCTGGTGAGAGGCGTGCCGGGCACCCTCGTACCCGGGACAGGTGAGACATTACACACCTTATCCCTGAGGAGGGAGGCCCCGGCACACCACATTATTATACTTTTACACCCAGGCAGGAGGCTGCAAGCGTCTGCTCAGTGTGAGGCTCTGCTCTGTAACAGCCTGACACAGCTCACTGCCATTATATACTATTACAGTGCAGGGATGTGCATTAACCCTAGAGACAAGCCCTGCAATCTACCTCACGAAAAGAAGGACATTAGAGATAACCCCTCATAGTACATTTACTTATATAATGGAGACTGGGGCTTCTCTGTATTAACTCCCCCCTTGCCCTTCCTAAGTTATAATAAGCGAGCTCAGTGTCCATTATCTATATTACGTGCAGGGATATGTTTACTTCGTTGTTAACCCTAGAGAGCCACACAGTTGTGCAATTGGTCCAATTTACTTATATATTGTATACTGGGGTCTTGCTCTGTATTACACTCCCCCCTAGACCTCTATGTTATAATAAACTGAGCTCAACGTCCATTATATCTTATTTACTTTATGCTAACCTTAGAGAGCCAGGGACCGCAATATCTCTATTAAATTATATAATGGAGACTGGGGTCTCTTTCATACCAACACACCCCCCCCCCTCCCTCCCCACCCTGCCTATGTTATAAAAGCAGAGCGCAGTGTCTATTATAACAGTTTATTACAGACAGGGATAAAGACGTGACGTTTACTTGTGCGTTAACCCTTAGAGAGCCAGGGAGTAAGACCTCATTTACTTATATAATTAGGACTGGGGTCAGCTTATATTACACATGTCCCCCCCCACCCCCCCCCCACAGCCCTTCCTATGTTATAAAAACACAGATCGCTCTCCCCTATTATATAGTTATTACAATACTGGAATGAAGGCGGGTTATCTTTGTGCATTAACCTAGGGAGCCAGGTAACACCAGATCACTGTAGTCTGGTGACGCGGAAGGGGTCTGCTCTGTATTAGGACCCACCCTCCTATATATATTGATATGCATATTACAGACAGGTATAGAGGGATATTTACCTCTGGATTACCCTTCAAGAGACTGGGAACGGATGGACCTAACTCGGGTCACACTGGATGGAGTTCTGCTCCTAATTACAGTTTCCTACCCCATCCTCTAATGTTATATCTACCACTCAGCGTCTATATATAACTTATTACACACAGGGATAAAGATGACGTTTTTCACTTATAGGATTAACTCTTCAAGAGCCAGGAAACACCCAGTCACTCTTATTCTGTTACGTAGGAAGGTTCTTCTCTTTTTTTTTTAGAATTACCCCACCCCCCTCCCCACTGTCATTATAATAGGCAAAGTAAGCGTCTATATATAGTTATTACAGTGCCATTCATGAATATTAATATTACTTTGTAGATTATCCTATAGAGAGTGAGGGGAAGCTACATAATAGTCAGTGTAGTGGGGTACACTCTTTATTAGAGTCTCCCTCCCCCTGACCTAATGTAATAACTATATAATAGACATTAAACTCTGGATATGGAAGGAGGGGCGAAGGAGACTTATAAAGATCGACCCCTTCTACCGGGTCATTATGTTGTCTCTCTGAGGGTTAATATATAAAGTAATTGCCAGGTTCCATTCTTGTACTGTAATAACACTATAATAGATAGGGAGCGCTGGAAAATGTGTCTGCTATATAGTTATTACAGCACAGGTGGGGAATATAGTATATACTTTGTGAATTAACCCTAATGAGCCAGGGATCCTGCATCGTGTATATCAAAAAGGATCTGCTCTTTATTACACCAACACAGCCACCCCGCACCACCTCTTTTATTATAAAGTCCGGGACTCAGGAGCTATTATATAGTTATTACAGTACAGGTGTGCAGACTGGGGTGTATGTCATGGATCAACCATTCATCATGATCGCTGCCGTTCAGAAAGGATTCTGCTCTGTAAATCTCCTACACCACTCCCCTTGTCTGTTATATAGTTATTAGTACAGGCATGGAGTCCTTTATATACATGAACTAACCTCTAACAAGCCAGGGGCCGCTTCCATTACAGAATCCATCAACAACTCCTCTGTTCTATTGCTGCCACTAATTGTCTATTATATACAATAATAGTTCTTATTTTATAGATGCACAGAGATTACGCAATGGGGCTCACAATCTAATCCACCTTACCAGTATGTTTTGGGAGTGTGGAGGAACGGAGGACCGGAGGAAAACACGCAAACACGGAGAGAACATACAAACTCTTTTGCAGATGTTGACCCTGGACTATTATAGTTATGAACTACAGACTGGGAGACTGATGCCAACTTTCTTAAAGGGACTCTGTCACAAGGATTTAAACCCTACTAAAACACAAGTCCCCTCAGTGTAGGGGAATGAAATTTAATTTCTAGAATTCCCTCCTTGTGTGGAATCTCATTCCATTTACCTAGAAAATCTCCCCCCAAAGTCAGGACAAATATGACTCTTTCTCACCCTCCTTCACAGAGATGAGTCATTTAGTGGTTGCAGGGTGTAAGTGAATTCAGAAGACCTAATCATCTGTTCTGTAGCACCTAGAAACATGTTATGTCGTATTAAAGATAAGAATCTCATCTTTCAGATCCACAGTTCAGCTTACAGTTTTATAAGCTCGAACTGGACATTTAGGTAGTTAAAGAGTAGATCTTTACCTGCAGCTTCCATTTCTAAATGTTACTTTAGCTGTCTGTATCTCTGTCTGAAGCTTTATCAACATGAGGTTCTTATCTTTATCTGACACCAGCAGCATGTTTCTGGGTGATATAGAAGACAAGATGACACTGCCCTCTTTCAACCACTAAACTTGACTCGTCTAATGTGGAAATGACGTGAGAAAGTCAATTTGTCTGACTTTATGGAATATTCGCCTACAAGAGGGAATTCTAGAAAACACATTCCATCCCCTCGAGCCTGAGGGTCTGGTAGATTCATGGGGGTAAACGTGGTGACAGGTTCTCTTTAAATTTGACCTGCTTCATGTCAAAATAAGTTGTGCACTTAAACATTCCCCTACCTCTGTTATAATGATAAACTATTATATAGTTATTACAGTACAGGGGTGGAGACTGGCGCTTTACATATAAGATCCCCCGGGGATGTGCAAGGTCATCCCTGTGCATGGGGTGTTGCAGGAGGGGGCTGCTCTCAATAAGATATAAAGCACACTAGACCCCGATCAGAAGAATAATCGCTACTACCTAGGACAGGCCGACATGACTTTTTGTGACGTAGAAGCCCCGAAAGTCGATCGCAACTTTGTCCCCGTTCAAGTGGTGGTTGTATAATTATCAGGACTTTGCCACATCCACGCCATGTGGGCTTGGAGGGGGCGGTGGCGCAAATGGTGGGTGGGCACAGGGCATTCTTGCCCCGGACCTGCATACTTTTTTTAAAGCCTGCTCGAGTTCCGTTTTCAGCTTGTTAACAGTGTGCTTACAACACGTTACATCATGTTGGTAACACAATGTAAAACTGCGTAACACGTTCACACAATTGTTAACGTGAATCAACCAAAAGCTCACGTAGAACGCGGCACCTCAGGAGCCCATCCTGGTATGAGCTTCTGCTCTCAGAGATTTTCGGGGAGGCAATGTGGATGTTTGTATTAGATTTCCACTCATTTTATCCGTTCTGTGGTTATTACATTACGGTTTTACATCTGCTATGTACTCGTCACTATGTAGAACTGTTATAAGTCTTCTACAGGAGGGCAGCTCTCTGTATGCATATCCAGTGTCTATTATGTAGTTATTACAGGAGGGGACTCCCGGATTTCCCTAGGGGTTGTATAATGGTTGGGGTCCGTGCCCTCTTTATTTAATCTCCAGGATTTGCTGTGTGTTCTATGTTACATAATAGAATCGAGTATCTCTTCATGGATTGATCTACTATGGTTGCAAGAGACAATGTACAGCATATATTAGTATCCAAACCCCCCACCACCCACCCCCCCCCTCCTCATTATAAAATCCAAGTCTTATCTTTATATCGGTGTGTTTATAGCACATATCCAGGAACTATATAATGATCCAGAACTCGGAGGGTCGCGTGTTGTAACACTTTGGTGTAGGGTCTTATAATATCCGCACATCTTGTATCATAGACTTATAATAGTAGGAGCAGGACTCATTTCTTAAGACTTCTTTGAGATTAAATAGATGTGAAGGGCCCAGAGCCAGCAGTGTGAGGATACAAGTCCAGTACCAATCCTGGAATATAAACCGTAATTCTACGTAGACAACATAACTACACAAGATTGATTACACGGATCTCCAGGGACAATACCTTACACTGTCTGCAGAGCGTACAGCAGTGTGAGGACAAGCTCTCCGTACTTACAGTCCTGGAATAAAAATCATATTTCACAGTCCTGCTCTACTATTAACACACACAGCAGAAAGATTACACATCTCTCCGTGGACAATACCTAAACTGTCTGCAGAGTGCACAGAGCACAGCAATTGGAGGACACATCCTTCTCTGGTACTTGGAGAAGCTACAATCCTGAATATAAGCTATTTAGAATGCAGTCCATAGGTTCATTACACATTTCTTAAGGGACAGTAGTAATACTGACTGCACAGACCACAGCAGTGTGAGGGACACACCCCCATGCACTTGGAGAAGGTTACAATCCTGAAATAATTGCATTATCACAGTCCTGCTGCCACTAACAACAGGCACATAGAATATTATTACACATTTCTTCAGGGACAATACTGTACGCACAGAGCCACGAGCAATGTGAGGACAACCCCCCACAGGTGCACTTCTGGGAACATCATAATTGCATATTCACAGTTGCTGCTGTTGCTAGCTACTACATCTATACTAACAACATACACGAAGGTCTGATTACACAGATTGGGGAGTGAAGCTCACCAGTATGACAGGACCTGTGCCCCCTCTGATAGTAGACCCCCCTCTCCTGGCACAGAGTGTGAGTACATTGTAGCAGATGATGATGAGTGCTATCTGTAGCCTCCAGTCCTCTGTGGACAGTCCCTGCACTATTGAGGTGGTGGTCCCAGCCCCATGTAGTATTAGGGGTTTGTTATAGTAGGGCAGCCACCGGTCTGGCCAGAATTTGGGTGAATTATTATTGGTCCTACACTCTGAGGTAAACAAGCAAAAAATATGGCGCAAAAAACCGGTTTTCTAATTCCTCTGCTGAGATAACAATTGATTCATGTTACAGTCCATACCCCGAGGGGCCCGGCACCACTGACAGGGCTGGTATAAATTGCGCCTTGTTGGATCCATCTCGTCCTAGTGAATGAGATCAATCAGAACCGATTTCAGATTTGTGATGTAGCGGGACCCTGGTGCTGGTAGTTGAGGGTCCTTAGGAAAGGGGTCCTATCGTACAATGAATGTAATGGAACCCATGACCAGGCGATGCAGACTTATTCTTGTCTTTCCTCTTCTTTCTGCTCCTTCTTTTTCTTTACTAAAGTGTAGACATCCGTTTTAAGGAAATGATTAACCACAGACCCCTGTCCGTGCGCTGGAGGCGGAGCTTGTGTATATCATTCAGCAGCCAGAGGTTTTACGTAGCAGCGGTCTTATGTCACTCCAAGATTTCCTCTAGCTCCAACAACATCTGTGTATTATATCATCTGGACACGGCTTACACACAATATGAGTCAATCATAGTTGTATCTGTCCACGGGAAAGCTGGGTCACAACCAACATGTTTTTTCTGTGCTCACCCAGCTTTCCTATGTTCTGATAGATTTACAGTTCTTTTAACACTTCTGGAGCCAAATTATCGCCATCCCCTTTTCCATATCACAGCTTAAAGGGGTGATCAAGAAAGGACTAAAGCTTGGTATATCTTCTTTAAAACAGCGCCACACTTGTTTTTAGGTCTGTCCGTTATATTGACATATCTCTCTCTTCACTTGATGGAACTGAGCTGGAATGTCTGGCGATATTGGTAGTCACCCAGCTTTCCCAGGATCTATATATTGCAATGGTTAAATCTATAGGTGACCCTTTCCCTTTCATAGAAGCTCTGGTTTTTTATAGTCCTGAATAGAATACAGTGCAGCAGTTAAGAACTGACACCTATAAAGTATTAGGAGAGAGCCATCTCTGGGAGACATGATGATGTATATTCCTCTCGGCTGCACTTACACATCCGTGTTCATGCAGGAGCAGTGTCCTCTAGTTCACTTCAATGTGTTGATAACGTAATCTGTTGCGTCCGTGAACGGACTTCTTCTGCGTACCTACGTGTACATACCTCATAGTCTTACAGCGAGGGAATGACAAACATTTCATCCCTCTAGACAATCCTCGGATTCAAACTGATACATTCCATTGCCTGACATTGTAACAAACCATTAGCCCTGAGAGGGCATTGGTTACACATCTTCCCTTCGCTGTGGAGTTGGGGGGGGACTTGTTAACATCAGGGTAGGGTTGGTGGGACAGCGGGCGGTTACATTTTTTGACTATTGTTCCCCCCCTCCCCTCCGTCGCCCTCCAGATTTGGGGTTGTTGATGTCGGCGTCACAGCCCTTGATAGCAAACATTGACTCTCCCGGCTTGCAGTGGTGTGCTGTTTGCTCGCTCTCCCGACGCCGTCTGCTTTGTGTTTCCTTAATCCGCATTGTCGGGATGTCTGTTCTGACCGGATACAGACATTTGTAACGCCCTCCTCTGTGAAGTCAATGTCAATCTCCGTGCCATGAGATTGTTTCCCATGTGTTTCTGTAACAAGCTTGAGATCCTTCTGCATTGTTGTTATAGCCTGTATTTATGTCTTCTACTACCAGTCACCCACCAAAGCTGCATAGAAACGCATGCGATCGGCTTAACAATCGCATGCGTTTGGGCCGAGGACCTCCCCCTGTGCGCTAGCGTCGCGTTATGACGGACGCCTAGCGGTACGTGTGACCGCGGCCTATAGGAGCCACATATTTGGCAAAGTATAGAACAAGTTGCTGCCCGGCATGGTCATGGTGCGCTGTGACCTGGACCCATAGAAATCTATGGGAGGCCGCGACTTGTTCTATACTTGGCCAAATATTTGGCTCCTATAGCCCGCATTCCAACACTACCCGCAGGCGTCCGTCATAACGTGACGCGCCGACGCACAGGGGGGTCTCGCCCGAACACACATGCGTTTCCATAGGGAAACGCATGCATTGTTTAAGCCGCAATCCGCAAGCGTTTCATTTGAAACGCCTGTGTCGTTCGGACCGAGGACTGAGGACCTCCCCCTGTGTGCGCTACTGGCGCTATGAACGGACGCCTGCGGTCACGTGTTGACGCCGCGCCATGAGTGAGAGAGGGTGAAGACGCTCAAGCTTCCCCCCCGCCACAACATCTGGTCCGCCAAATAGCACACGGCGTAGAGGAATGCACCGATAATCTGAACTTTGTGTCTTATTTGGTGGGTTCCTGATGCTCCATTCAATAATAAGTCTACCACACCAAACGAGAGCAATATCGCCAAGAAAAAAACGCATGCTAAACAGCGTTTTTCAAAACGATTTGCTCCATCTGGCGTACGCTTTTCCAGACCCTCATGAACCATAGCCTGAGTAGAGATGAGCAGACCTGTAGTTTTAGATCACGTTTACCCAATCTTGGCCATGATTAGTAGCAAGGGCGTCAATTTAGCAGAAAGGTTAGTAGGCCGCAAAGCTAGCGATACGTCTGATCATCTCTATCTAGGAGTGATCTGTGAGAAACGTTTCTGACTAGGACGGCTCTTATATTCGTCCAGGTATGGCTGTAGACATCCCGCATTACCCAAAGTATAGATCAACAGCGGACCCTCTGTTCAAAAAACGTACAGCAGGCATCCATTTTCACTGTCGAGTGCATCTCTGCGCTTGGGAGGGGTCGGTAATTGCAAAGCTAGTTTGTGACCCACGCTCCATCTATTGGTGCATCTCATGATCGTGGGGTCCCACAGTAGGATCCCCACCATCAGAATTGTTATCCTCTATCCGGTGACTAGAGTGATAACAATCAAACTTGGAACACCCCTTTAATTGCTATTGATTATCCACACAAAGAGGATGGACTGATTGTGGCCGAATGGGGGACACCAAGCCCCTACTAAATAGGGCTGATCGAATGAGCACCTGTTCCTGCAGTTCATTGCGCCGTCCACCAGGCGTTTGGGATTGCCCATCATAAACGCCGGCTTAATCACGCTCCCCGTTTATCTTCTTGAGATATCCTAGCGCAGATGTCTTTCTTGCATTTAATAGTAAGCAGACCCCCCAAACTCACACAACACTGTGCCCCTGTCCTGTGCCCTTGCTTGGCTCATTACCACAACAAACGTAGGTCAGCCCCTTAAGGGGGTTATAATAGTTACACAGGTTGTTTTTTTTTCTTTTAAATTTCATATGGAAAAACGTTCCCCATAACAGTGGGATCACGGTTCCTCGCGAATGTTTTATTTCTCGAATACCAGGGGTGCAGGTCAGACTACTTGTTTTGTTGGTCTGTAACCATGGATACTAATAAATTCTAGATGTAGATGTATACATAAACACAGCCCCCCCACTATTAACCATATGTTTTGCAGCATGCACAACGGAATACAATAAACAGTTTATGTCGTAGTTGTGGGATTCCCATTGTCCTCACACTACTCGTGGTGCCCCCAGGAAAGTGCCCACATCTCCCGACACAGGGTCTTCCGAGTCTGTGATTCATGGGGGTCTGCTCGTGGGATAACTAATAATTTTTTTAGGGGGGCCGTGGACTGTATTCTTAAGCAGTTTCAGTCTGAGGTTGTAGTCATTTTTTTACAGGAGCATCCACCGTGTTTCTATACAGATCTCCATCAATTAGCAGAGTAAGATCTTTCTGTTTACAAGACCAGTTATATTTCAAAGGGTCCATTTTGGGGTACGTAAACTTTCATTACCCGTTTCTTGTAAGGAGGCAGGGGGGGAAATCTGTTTTCTGTTTTACGTTGTGTTTAACAGTTCAAAATGAGCAGAACTATGATGAACAGTATGTTCCCCCCTGTTTTGTTAGTTATACATATTTGGTAGCATTTGCTGGGAGAACAACAACTGTGATTGCCAACAGAATCAAATAAACCACCAAGTAATCCTCGCCACGACACATCCCTCAACACTCCTTTATGTCGGGAAACGTAGCCAGAGTTTCAAAAGAACGTAGAAATAAATTGTGAAATATTGTATGGTCATGCCTCTATGGTTGACAATGGCTCTATTTCACACCACGATTTCTCCTAGATGTGACCCCCCGTGACCCCCCACCCCCGCCCCCCACCCCCCACACACACACAAAATCGTACCCAATTAAACAAAATTCTAAAGAATATACAACATAAGGATAGCACAAAATTTATTAAGAAATAAGTTAGGCCTTTTCTTTTAGCAATACATGGGGCAGATACGTGCCGTAAAAATATTAGCGAGCCCCCATCATTTTTGGCTTTACAGGTGGAACAGCTCATGGAGTAATTCCGAAGAGAAAATGGTGGGCGAACAAACGTTGGAGGATGAGCCTTGTCCTGCGTGTGCACGTGGTGGCAATGGTGGTTACAACAACACAGCCAAAAAATCAATCTCAAATCCAAATCTCCCAAAAATAATCCAATCAGTTCACATTCCGTTAATAGAAATTAATTTAAGATAGGCATGGTCATGGTGCGCTGTGACCTGGACCCATAGAAATCTATGGGGGCCGTGATCTGGTCGCAAATCATGCAACCCAATAATAGCACTCATTGCAGCTGTGACGATGAGCCGTAAGGGTGATGCCACACATGGCGTTTTGAACCCGTTTTTAAGCAGTCCGTTAAACACGCATCCGTTTTTGACAGGTTTGACCAATTATCTTATATAAAACTGGTCAAAAACGGATGCGTTTTTTAGCGGACTAATTAAAAACGGGTTCAAAACGCCACGTGTGGCATCATCCTTAGGGTGGTTTCACATTGACGCGTATATTGTTCATCCATTGTGTTTTATCTCCGCATCCGCAAATAAAAATAAAAAAACTTTTTAAAAACACACCTGGTTCATAAGTGAATTTATTTGTGGACCCCTAGACTTTTATTGTCATCCGTTATCCGCAACCGTGGAAAACAACGGACTGGTTTAGAAATTGTTTACATGGATAAGTGACAAAAAGACCCATAGAAATCAATATCTCTGTGAGGTATCCGAAAAAAAATCACTGAACCACGGATGTGAAAAACAAGGCCAATGTGATGAAAATGGCGCCGCCATCATATATAAACCAATGGATTGGTGCAACTACTTCCAGGTATCTTTTTTTGTAGGCCAAAAATAACAAATGTAAGGGTTTAAAAAAATATATATATATATAGATGTTTTGATGACGTTCCTGAATAATTTATTGACATCAGTTCTAATTTTCACCACATGATTAGAAATTATTGATAAAGCAAGAGGATTTTTTCTGTCACAGAGGCTGCACAGCTCTCCGGGACTACACTTCCCGGCATGCCCCGCGCGGGCGCCGCCCCTCCCCTTGTGGCAGGCCCCGCCCTCTGGTAGAGTTAGTATCGCGCCGTGTAGCTGCGGTGATTGGCATCTGGTGAGAGGCGCTGCCCGGGCACCTCGTACCCCCGGGACAGGTGAGACATTACACACCTATTACACCTGAGGAGGGAGGCCCCGTGCACACACACATGTATTATATACTTATTACACACCAGGCGGGAGGCTGCAGCGTGCTGCTCAGTGTGAGGGCTCTGCTCTGTATTACAGCCCTGCACAGCTCACTGTCCATTATATACTTATTACAGTGCAGGGATGTGCATTAACCCTTAGAGGGACACAGCCCTGCAATCTACCTCATTTACTTATATAATGGAGACTGGGGGCTTCTCTGTATTACACTCCCCCCTTGCCCTTCCTATGTTATAATAAGCTGAGCTCAGTGTCCATTATATACTTATTACAGTGCAGGGATGATGTTTACTTCGTGTGTTAACCCTTAGAGAGCCACACAGTTGTGCAATATGGTCCATTTACTTATATATTGTATACTGGGGTCTGCTCTGTATTACACTCCCCCCTAGACCTTCCTATGTTATAATAAGCTGAGCTCAGCGTCCATTATATGCTTATTTACTTTATGCATTAACCCTTAGAGAGCCAGGGAGCCCTGCAATATGCTCTATTAACTTATATAATGGAGACTGGGGTCTACTTTACATTACACCCCCCCCCCTCCCTCCCCAGCCCTTCCTATGTTATAATAAGCAGAGCGCAGTGTCTATTATATACAGTTATTACAGTGCAGGAATAAAGACTTGACGTTTACTTTGTGCGTTAACCCTTAGAGAGCCAGGGAGTAATATACCTCATTTACTTATATAATTAGGACTAGGGGCAGCTTTATATTACACATCCCCCCCAGCCCCTCCTATGTTATAAAACACAGCGCTCCCTCTCTATTATATAGTTATTACAATACTGGAATGAAGGCGGATGTTTACTTTGTGCATTAACCCTTAGAGAGCCAGATGACACCAGATCACTGTAATCTGGTTACGCAGGAAGGGGTCTGCTCTGTATTAGGACCCCCCCTCCTATATAATATATTATATGCATATTACAGGACAGGTATTAGGAGGGATATTTACCTCTTGGATTAACCCTTCAAGAGACTGGGAACGTGATGGACCCTGAACTCGGGTCACACTGGATGGAGTCTGCTCCTAATTACAGTTTTCCTACCCCCATCCTCTAATGTTATATCTACCACTCAGCGTCTATTATATACTTATTACAGCACAGGGATAAAGATGGACGTTTTTCACTTTATAGATTAACTCTTCAAGAGCCAGGAAACACCCAGTCACTCTTATTCTGTTACGTAGGAAAGGTTCTTCTCTTTTTTTTTTTAGAATTACCCCCCCCCTCCCCCATGTCATTATAATAGGCAAAGTTAAGCATCTATTATATAGTTATTACAGTGCATTCATGAATATTAATATTTACTTTGTAGATTATCCTATAGAGAGTGAGGGGAAGCTACATAATAGTCAGTGTAGTGGGGTACACTCTTTATTAGAGTCTCCCTCCCCCTCCCTTTACTCGGACAGGTTCTATGTTATAGCGACCGAAACGTTGCATGCTTACTTGGGCGATTGCTACCAACACTATTTGCCTTTGTGTAAAGTAAAATTCTCAGTCTACTTTGTTTTCATCAACCGCAAATAAGGAGCTCCAACCTCCTTCTTTATTCGCACAGTCCCATGGTATTTTGTAACTATTGTGAAG
>WNYA01000323.1:172834-184976 GCA_019512145.1 Engystomops pustulosus | reverse complement strand
TTTATGAAGACATTTCTGGAGGTGGACCTGCCCGGTGAATTCTGCAAACATCTGTTCATGTCATTTAGTAACAGATTCCACAACCCGAGTCCCTCAATGCAGAGTAAATCTGCTCTCCTCACCGGGGGTAGGTGGTCGTCTTATGTATGATTGCATCACATATGATAAATAATTTAACTACTTAACCTTCCTATTACACTGTATTGTGATCTTAGTCCATTTCCAGTTACAGCGCGCCATGTGGTAGGACATGGTATTGCAAATAAAGTGTAATCTATAAATACCTGAATGTACAATGTTGTACAATATCTGGCACAACTCTGGGCACAGTCATGGGAAAAAAAATGTATGTGGCAGATGGATGTGGACCCAATTGATCACAGGCTTGGCTTGGGGCCAATTCCAAAACCGTTTTCCAAATGACCCTGTTGGGTTTCATTCTTCGTTGTGACAGAGCCACAAGGCGAGTCAATGGAGGCCATTGTAAAGTGCCAGGTGGTCAAGCAGGGAATAGTCAGAGACAGTCTGGGGTCAGGGCTGGCGGCAGTCAGGAAAAGTCTACTGCAAGGTCGGAGGTCAGATCAATCAAAGAGGATTTACCTTTGTACAGGACTAGAAAGCCTTAACCCTTAGGGAGCACCCGGTGGGGTACAATAATTCTCATAACCATGGTTTCACAAGGATTGCATGGGGATACACACAGTTTGGGCACACTGGTCCATTATCTAATCTTGGCATGCTTGTACCTTAGTTTTTTGGCAAGGAATGCTATTTCTAAGATTTAAATAAGATTATATTTGTCTGCAATATATTTAGGTTCTATGTTCTATGATGATGCTATTTGTAATGGTCATGTTTACTTTCTTCTTTCCTGTAATACCACTCCTGACCACTGGGAGTGCTGTGACATATTCCTTAGGTTCTACTATACTATGATGATGCTATTTGTAATCAGGGCCGGCTCCAGGTTTTAGTGGGCCCCTGGGCGACAGACTCTCTCTGTGGTTTAGAGGAGTTGTAGAGGATCGCACCCCCCCCAAGGTATGAAGCAACAGTCTATGGTGCTGAATAGAACCTCCTCTCCTCTAGGTGTAGAGGAATTGCCACCCTGCTATGGGATGGTAGAAACCTTCTCTATCTAGTTGTAGAAGAGGGAGACCCGCTTTTCTGTCTGTATGGTTATGATAAGAACCTTCTCTCTCTCTTAGGTGTAGAGGATGCGCCTCCTTTGTCTAAGGGATGGATAGGCCCTCTTCTGACCCTCTAGGCTGGGTAGACGGACTGCCCCCTGTCTATGGTGATGGTAGAGCCCTCCTATCCTTCTAGTTGTAGAGGAGCCCCCTCCTTGTTGTCTATCGGTGATGATAGGACACTACAATTGTCCGAGGTTGTAGAGGATGCACCTTGTCTGTATGGTTATATAGACCTTCTCGTCACACATCTAGGTTGTTAGCAGATGCACAACCTGTCTATGGTGGTGGAGAACCTCCTCTCCTCTAGGTGTAGAGGATGCCCCCTGTCTATGGTGATGTAGAACCCCCTCCTGCTAGGTGTAGAGATGCACACCTTCTATGGTGAGGTAGAACCTCCGCTCCTCTAGTGCTAGAGAGGGGGCCCATGGTCTATTGGTTGATGCTGTTGAAACCTCCTCTCCTCTAGGTTGCGAGTAGCCTGCTTATAGACCTCCCGTGTTCGGATCCTGTCGATGGTTGGAACGAATCTCTCATCTCTAGCTGTGTAGAGATGCCCCCCATGTCTATGTGAGGTGAACCTCCTCTGCCTTGGGATGTAGAGGATGTCCCCTGTCATGGTGCTGTAGAATCGCTCCACTCCTCCGCATGGATGCCCCTGTCTATGGTGATGTAGAACTCCTCTCTCTAGTGTAGAGGATGTCCCCTGTTCCTATGGTGATGGTTAGAGCTCACCTCTCCTCTGAGTGTAGAGGATGCTCCCCTTTGCTATGTGTATGGTAACAGAACCTCCTCTCCTCTAGGGTAGAGGATCCCTTTGAATAGGGTGAACCCCTTCCGTCAGGGAATGCCTGTCTAGTGATGGTAGAACCTGCCTACTCCCAGGTGTAAGGGCCCTGTTATGGGTTCGATGGCTAGGAACCTTCCTCTCCGCTAGGTGTACGAGGATGACCCCCCTGTCATCGCGTGATAGGTAGAAAATTTTCTCTCATCTAGTTGTAGAAGATTTAACGACCTTGTACTATCGGTGTATGATAAGACCACTTCATTCCTCTAGGTGTAAGAACGTGATGTCCCCCCTTTGACTAATGGTGATGGGTTATGAGCTTAGTCTTCTCTCTAGGTGGTAGAGGGACCTTGCCCCTGTCTATGGTGATGGTAGGACCTGACATACGCCTGGAGTGATGTGTGAGTAGAGGATGTGCCCCGTCTAGGTGTGTGGTAGCTAGTCGTGCTCCCACTGTATGGTGTAGCGGATCGGCCAGCCTTGTCTTATGGTTAAGATAAGACCTCTCTCCTCTAGGGGTAAGAAGAGGCGCGCCTAGTCTAGGGTGGTGGTAGAGATCCTCCTTCTTCCTCCTAGTGTGTAATTGTGTGGATGCACCACCTGTCTATTGGTGTATGTTTGAGAAACTCCTCTCGTTAGTGTAGAGGCCATCAGGCCCTCTGCTCTATAGGTGATGTAGATCCTCTTCCTCTAGGCGAGAGGATTGCGCCATTCAGGGTGTTATGGTGAGTGGTAGACCTCTCTCTCCTTAGGTGGTGTCCGAGGTACCCCCTGTGTCGGTGTATGTGGGTGGGATGGGGGTCAGACTCACTCTCCTCTAGGTGTAGCGGAATGCCCCCTGTGTCTGATGGTGAGTGTGATGAGAACCTTCCTTCCTCTAGGGTGTTTAAGGATGCCCCTTGCTATGGTGATGGGAGAGCAGTCCTATCCTAGTGGTGAGTAGGATCGCCCCCTTTGTCTATAGTGATTGGTAGAAGCCTCGAACCTGCGCGCTGGCGCGTCGTAGAGGTGTAGATGGAGTGTGCCGCGCTGGTCTGATGGGGTGGGGGGATGGGGGAGGGAGCCTCTCTCTCGTCCAGGAGTAGAGGAGCCACTGTCCTTCACCCGTCGATGGCCTACGGACCTCCTCATCTCTAGGTGTAGAGGATGAACCTCCCTGTCATATGGTGATGGCTAGGACCTCTCTCTCTAGGTGTAGCCGACGGTGCCCCCATGTCTATGGTCCCCGCGATGGTAGGACCCTCTCTCCTCCTAGGTGTAGAGGATGAGCCCCCCTGTCATATGGTTTGATGGTCAGATAGGATAGAGAGCTGTCTCTGTATGCTAGGTGTGGTAGAAAGAGAACGCCCTGTCCATGGTTGACGGTTAGGACCCTCTTTCCTCTTATGTGTAGGATGTGGTGATAGTGATAAAGGAGCAGTCCCACGATTTGTCTATAGAGAATAAAGGGCCAAAATCCATTAATTAATCTGACTGGGCGAGGAGGGCCATTGTATATATTTTAATATAAGTAAATATTAACATATACTTGGTAAATCGTAATGAGTAAAATAGATTTTATTCTAATCCCATTTAGGTGATGTTTCTACCGAGTAGAATATTTTGACTCTACTGCGACTTACCATCATAACGTGTGTGAACCTCACTGATAATTTTAAACAACATAAGACCTTCTATAGGACTATATCAGAGGCAAACCCGGGGAGTTATCATCCTCCCCCTCGCCACCTCGACTGTCTGGATGAGTTGGTCTTTCGGCCATTTGAAAACTCGTGACAGTGAATAAGAGGGGAAGTGCAATTGGTGGACTGGTACATTGTGGAGTAGCGGGAGAAGGAATCTCAACATTAGACACTTGAAACAAGTAGACAGTGTTCCACAAGACTGCAGAATATTTTAGACCCTCCTGCAATATAATGCTAACATAGCCTCAGAGAGAAGATTATGACATTTGTAAAGGCTGAAGTTTAACTGGATGAAGAGAAAGGACAAATACGATCACATCTCATGTTCATCCGCATAGTGATTAAGCTCGAGTTGCAATTTAAATGTTATTTTCGGTTATAATTTCTATAATATTGGTAGTTGGTATTTTCAAGGGGGTTGGCCCCATAATAAGAAAGTTTACCAGGGTAAGTTTAAAAAATATCCCAAATATACCCTATTGCTTGGCAATTCATAAAAGAAAGAACACCAACTAAGGGCGGGGGGGGGGTGGCGGGGGGGAGGGTAACCAAAGCAACAAAGAATTGTTTTTCGTTTTTTGTTTACCCCATTTAATTTCAGGTCATCTCAGGCGGGTTAGAGACCTATGGGTCATGTGGACTGATTAGTGGCCAAGAATTGGGGGATCTCTAAAACTGTATCCTGTGCTTCCGGAGAGGACAGGAGGGAGGCAATGCAGTCAGTACTGTCTGCTGCCCCTTCTGTGATAACCAAACCCACATCAGTGATGGATGCGAGGTGGAGGATTCCTGGCACCACCCCTTCCAATACTGATGGAAAATTGTTACTATGGTTTGGTTCTAACCTTGGAGGGGGTTACAGGCTGGAATGACTGTCATTGGCCTGCTCCCATCTACCCGGAAGTCAGCAGGATAGGGAATCACACAAACAAGGTCCCAAGGGCTGGGGTTCGGATGGGTCACGTGAATCCCATTAGCTTATCATGGCAACAAAGAACATTATTGGAAAGGGGGGTAGTACAATGCACTGGGCGTGGCCGTTAGCTGAGTAATCTGTTATTATACAATGGATAAAATTATTTATTTAGTGAGCAGACTGAAAATTCAAAATATTTTAAGATTCATTTTATACTTTTTTAAAACATTTAATTTATTTCTTATTATTTTAGCAGTTTATTTTTCATGCAAGTAAGTAATGGAATTACACCTAAAAACCACAAAAAACATTTATGTTTATTTTTTGGGAACATTTTTGGAATATTTTACACTTTTTATTTTTCTCGTTTGTGTTTTGCTATATTTTGATTTATCGCCAACGCACATGTTTGTTGGTAACTTGTATGTTTTATTTGTAAATTGAGACATTGTTTTCCTTCTTAACTTTGCTAATTATTTTTTAAACAGATAAAAAAACATGCTGGTGATGATCCCACTGATATCTATTGTACTTTAATGAGATCAAACATATAGTGGCAACTGAGCATAAGGAATATAGTACAATGTTGAGAATCTGTGAAATGAAAGTGTGTATAAACCTTGTAGGGGATGATAATCTAGTGCACATTTGTCAGCACATAGCATCTCTATAACGACAGAGAGATCATGAAGTGTGAGGCTCAGAGAGTCCGCCGCCCACAACTCTGGGAATCGGAGCAAAGTATTCAGTTGATTAGGAAAGCTGATGGATACACAAGCAATAAAACCGAAGTAACTCGATCCTAATTGTTAAGGGTGTTTTTTTAAAAATGAAATTCGAAAATATTGAGACATTATTTTTTTGGTGGTGCCAACCGCTGATGTAACTCAACCAATAGAGATCCCATGTTTTCACTGGAATGACTCCAATGATTGTTCTTTCCTACTCATACCTCCAACATGTTGAATTCTGCAAATTCCTAAATATCACCACAAAAACTATGGATAATCAATTTTGTGTACTTAACAACCAATGTTCTGTGATCTGTGTCTTTTAATATGATTGGTTTTATATTGTAAATGCATTGCTATGTGGGTATTACATATTGCAACATTCCATCATTATAATAGTCCCTTTACTTTTATTTACACGTCACCTAGAAACAGGGATATGGACTGAACCAGGTAAGGGAAACTCGAGGTGATATTAGTAGTGATCACTTTCGATTTAGCTGGTTTGGCTTTTTTTCCCCCTTATTGGTGGAGCATTGTTGATACTAGATGGGGTGGTCACCGTGATTATGTGCTTTACGTTGTGAGGGTGACTGTGACTACGTGGTTGCTGTTCGTGTGCAATGTGATTACTGATTATCGTGTTGGTTATTTTTGGAAGGCATACGAACGAATGGCTGCTGGAAAGGAAAGGGGGAATAAGGGATGAAGGAAGGAAAACAATAAGTTGTATGTATTTTTTTGCACTGGGGGGAAATTCGGGTGAGCTGTCTGTGACTACTGCCAATTACTGTAGGGGGCACTCTGACTACTGGATGCTGTGGCAGGCACTGGTGAGACTTTGGCTGCTGTTCAGGGGCGACTGTGATATCGTGGCTGCTGTCAGGGCACTTTGACTACTGGCTGTGTCAGGGCACTGTGACTACTGATTAGGTGGGGGCCTGTGACTACTGGTTGCTGTCAGGGCACGAGTGACTATTGATTACTGTGGGGCAACTCGACTACTGTTGCTGCGTCAGCGCACTGTGACTACTGGGCTGCTGTTGAGTCGGGTACTCCTTACATACTGGTGCTGTGTAGGGCACTATGAATTCTGATTGCTCGAGGGGGCACTGTCGTACGTATTGTATGCACTGTGGGTGGGGGGCACTCTGAGACAACTGGCTGGCGTGGGGGGGGTACTCATGACTACTGGCTGCTCGTGTAGTACGGCACTCTGAATTCTGCTGCTGTGGGGGCCACTGTGACATTGTATAGCCACTTTCGTGGGGCGGGAAGAGACATCTGACCCTTTTTTTTTACTGGATGCTGCTGTGGAGTGATTGTGATATGGCTGTGGACGTATGGCTTAACCCGCTCGAGGGAACTGTAGTGCACTACTGGTTACTCTGGGAAAGGCACTATGACTACGTTAATGTGGTGGCATATGACTACTGGCTAGTGTTGGGGGCACGCCATGACTATGGTCCTGCTCGTTTTTGGCACTTTGAATTTGGTTGGGTTTGGGGCGACTGTGATACTGGCATGTTGTGGAATGGAGGCTAAGTCACAAGGCTGGCTGCATTGGGGGTTAACTCTGACTATTGCTGTTATGTGGGACACTCGGATTCTGGTCCTGCGTGGGGGCACTGTGACATAATGGCTGTGGGGTGGGGACACTCTGACTTGGTTGCTGTGGGGTCTTGTCTATTGGCTGCTTTGGGGGAAGCTGTGATAATGCCTGTGTGTTGGGGTAAACTCTGACTCGCGTTGCCCACGCTGGGGGCACCCCTTGCACTGGGACTGTAATAGGCTGTGTGTGGGAGACACCGGACACCTGACTTATGGTTGTGTGGGGGTTCTTTTGGCGGAACTTTGTCGATTGGATGCTTTGGGGGGGGGAACTGGACTAATGGCCGTTGTGGACTGGCATAAGACTACGGCTGCTGTGGGGGGGGGCACGGGGGTGAGATAAATGGCTGCTATGGGGGAGGCCCTGTGACTAATGGTTGATAAAGGGGAGTGGAACTTTGTGGTACTTAAGCGCCTGTTGCAATGGGGGACGCTGTGACTACCGGCTGTGTGAGTAAGGCGCGCACTCTGACTTCTGATTGCTTGGGGGAATCTATGAATTAAGTGGCTGTTGTGGGTGGGACACTGTGTGACTACTGGTGTTGTGGGGCACTGTGACTAATGGCTGTTGTGGGTTCGGCACTGAGACTAATGGATGATGTGGGTGTACACTGTGATATTCTGCTGGCGCACAATGTGGGGGCCCTCGTGACTATAATTGTCAGCTGGGGGGTGGGACCGGACACTAGTGAAACATGGCGCTGGGGGGCACTTGGATCTAAATGGCTTAGATGTAGGGGGCACTGTGCCTCACTGCCTGCTTGTGGTTAGGTTGGCACTGTGACTACTGCTGCTTGGGGAATGTGGGGCCACTGTGGACGACGGAGTTGTGGTGGGCACGTGATAATGGTTGTCTCCCCCACTGTGGAGGCACTGTGGACTAATGGCTGCTAAGTAGTTTCCTGTGTGGGGGGCACTGTGATACGGCTGCTGTTGGTCGCGGCACTGTGAAATAAGAGTGTTGTGGGGGCAACTCCGTGGCATTCTATATCGGCGTCTGTGGGGGCGATGTGACCAAAATGGCTGATGATGGTTCGGTCAATGGGTGATCGAATGGCTGCTGTGGGGGAGCGGGTTGTGGTAACTAGTGACAATGGGCTGATTGTGGGGGCCACGGGATGGCACTGTGATTAGATGGGGTGTTTGGGTGGCACTGGACTACGGCGATGTGGGGGCACTGGTGTGCTACTGGTGCTGTGGTGGGGCACTGTGGACCGAATGCCGTTGTGGGGGGGGGGCACATTTGTGATTGGAATGGCTGGTGTGGGGTGGGGGGGGCGGCATCTGGTGGAGGTTGTCATGGTCTTGATTTTGGGGGTCAGGCACTGTGCTCTACTTGGGGTGGTGGTGGGAGGGGCACTTGTGCACTACAGGTGCTAAGAGTGAGGGGGCACTGTGGATAATGGCTGTTGTGGGGCACCGGCACGGTGACTACTGGATAGGCTGGGCGGGCACGTGCTATGCTGCGTGTATGGGGTGCGCATGTGTGCCACATTTTGGTGCTGTGGGGTGGTGCACGTGTGACACGCTGCCCAGAGTGTGGTGTTGGGCCAATGGCACTATGGCTGCTGTGGAGCGGCAATCAGACTACTGGTGTTGTGGGATGGCTGCTGTGACTATCTGGCTGCTCTTCTTTCTCTGTTTTTTTTCTGCTGCGGGCGGCACTCCGTGCATGTTTCTGTGTTTGCTTTGGCGGGCCACACAGTGCCTGTAACTATGGCTGTACTGTGGGGGTCACTGTGACTAACAATGCTAGATTCGTAGACGTGTCTTATCTTCGGACTAATGACATGCCCATTTGTCAGGTGTGCCCACCTGGAATACCGAGCTGCGGGGACGATAGGATTTTTCCCATCAACCCTGTGTGGCGGGGACACATGTGACTACGCGGGACGTGCTATGGGGTGATAGGGGGCACCAATTACTATAGGTGTATAGTAATACTGTTGTGTATTGGAATGTACTGTACATTAATTAACGGGGCCATGTGTGATGTAGATACATGTATTGCATAGTATATAAAAGGCATTGGACTCACACGTTACAAGCGTAGACAACAACAGGGCTGATGTGAGCCCCATCGTCGCTGTTTTACTGTGAATGTATTCAGTATTTTTGGATCTGTATAGAGGGGGAAATCTTGTTTTTTTTTCCCGCGCATTTTTAAAAAAGGGTGCTGGGTTTTTTCACCATGTACAATTGCAAATGTTAAGTTGGCTTTCTTCATTTATATTGGTTGGCTACCATTGGGGCGGAACACAATTCAAAGATGTCCAATACAACCTTAGTACCTACGAACACCTTCCTGCCCCATTTAGGGGGTATTACAGTAATGGATTGTGGGTTGCTGAGGATGACCGCAATCCCTAGGTGTATCTCGTGGCTACTTGTTGATATCATTTCTTTCACACACCTATTATTGCCCCACAGAGCGCAATTTGACTTCTTTGAATGGTTGTCTTCAGCCTCTTTTATCTGAAGATCACTTTGTGGAGGGAGTGGACCCTGCCCGAAGTGAATTCGGTGAACCTCTGTTTCATGTCATTTAGTAACAGATTCCACACCGAGAGGGTCACAATCAATGCAGAGTAAACTCTTGCTTCCCTGCTCACCATGCGTGGGGTTTTTAGTAGGTGGTCGTCCTTTTGTCTTGACACTGCCCAATCCACATATGATAAAAGTTCATTTAACTTACTAAGCCTTCCTATAATTACAATGTATTGCTGAATCTGTAGTACTTGTCCCAGTTACAGAGGGCTGCCATGTGGTTAGGGTCTAGGCACATAGGTGGATATATGAACAATAAAGTGGGTAATCGTATTAAATACTTCTGATTATGTACGGAAGTGTGTACCATATTGGCACAACTAGGGGCACAGTCATATGGGAAAAAAAAAAATAGTATTGTGGCGCGAGAGAGGATGTGGACCCAATTGATCACAGCTTGGCTGGGGGCCAATTCCAAAACCCGTTTTCCAAAGGACCCTGTAGGGTTTCATTCTTCGTATGTGACAGACGCCCAGACAAGCGCGAGTTCAATGGAAGGCCATCTTTGTAAAGTGCCAGTTGGTTCAAGCAGGGAATAAGTCAGAGACAGATCGGGGTCAGGAGCTGGCGCGGCCAGTCAGGAAAAGCTCCTACCATGCGATGGTCGTTTAGATTCAGATCAATCAAAGAGGATTGTACCGTGTACAGGACTCTAGAAAAGCCTTAACCCTTCATGGGGAAACCTCCGGCATGAGCGGTACCAACTCAATCTCCACCCCAATAACCATGGTTTCAACAAGGATGGTGCAATGGGGTACAAACAGTTTTGGGGCAACAGTTGGTCCACTTATCTAATGTCTTGGCATGCTTGTACCTAGTTTTTTGGCAGGACTGCTATTTCTCAGATTTAAAAAGAGTATATATTGGTCTCGCCATACTAACTGTGAACCATTGGGGCACCGGTGCTGTTGATTATCCTTCAGTCGGTTGTGTATGTATTCATCAATAGGAGCCAGTACTATTTATAATGGTCATCGGTGTCATTGCTGGGCTTATCCTGAGAGCGCCCTACCACTCCCAAAATCCATAAGGGACGTGCTGTAAATATTTCCTGTGTGTAGGTATGGACATGTAATTATAGTGGTTATAGGGTAATCTAGCATATACACTTATTCTCAGCTCAAACACCTCCAACCCACTTGGGACCCCACAGTGAGTTACTAAACCTTATCCTAAGAGACACATACTATTGATTAATGCTAATTTATGTAAGTTGTGGTATTTTTACACATGTTCTGCTTTTCTTGTAATACCAGTGTGCATGCAGCATGTGGGAAGTGCCATATATATTATGGTGTTTGACTGTACTTTGTAAATGATGCTTTGTAAAATGGTCATTGGTTGTTGCATGTTGCTTTTCTGTAAATTCCCTTTGTTCTGACCATGGAGTTCTGGTTTAAATTGCTTCGGGAATTGTTGTCCAGCTTCTAGTAAAACAAAGCATGCCGTGCTTTTGATAGGGGTTTATCTAGCCTGATAGGTTCCGTCTCCTGCAATACAATCCCTGGCCCATGGGAGTGCTGTGATCATTTTATAGGCTGCTAGGTTCTATGTACTGATGATTGATGCTAATGTTGTAATGGTCAGGTTCCTACTTTCTATTTCCTGTCATCCCCTCCGACCACTGGGAGTGATTGACGTATTCCCTTAGGTTCACCATTTTCACCTATCAAATGGCAGCTCTTTGTAATCAGGGCCGGCTCAGGTTTTGTGGGCACCCTGGGGCGACAGAGCTTAGTGCGGCCCTCCCGTGGGACGCCAGCCCTCCAGTGGACCACACCAGCCCCACCACCTCCCTGCGGGCCGACACACCATGCACCTTACCCCCCCCTTCCACGATAGCGGAAACGACTTGACCACCTGACCCCAGCGTGGGGAGAAACCACTGAAACTCCCCCCCTCACATCCTGCGCGTGGACACAAATGATGACCACCCTCCCCCATATGGTCGGTGTCGGACCTACGGGAGCCGCCGCCGCCCCCGTGGGGGCAGGGACACACTGGAAACCCACCACACCCCATCGCAGACACCATGAACCCCCACCTTAGGGGACACACCTTACCGAAACCCCCCCCCGCTATTATTTGTATTTTTCCCCCCGGAGCACAGGAAGACCCCAACCCTGATGACACACTGACCACCCTACTCCCCCCATATCCCTGAATGACACAAGTGACCCCCTCCCTACCCCCCACCGCAGGAATGGGAAAGAGAATATAAGAATAGAAGAGGGGATGTGCACAACTCTACTATCCTGGTACCCCCGGAGGCAGCTGTCTCCGCCTGGGCTCACCCTGTACTTTGCTTAAGGCTGGGCTTCTCACTGTGCGTATACCATTGCGCTCCGCATGACATAATGTGTGCCGCATCGTAATGGGAAACAAGGACAAGTTGAGTGTATAGATCTGGCTCTATGCTGTTCCCGACCGAGCGCCAGCACATAGAGGCAGAAAAAGTGAATGATCCGGATAGGTTGATCAATGTACAGAAGTAATTGTCTTTTAGCGACACCAGGTACAATTGAATCGGGGACCCGAGCGGGGCCCCCTCCAAGTTACCCCGGGGCTCCCGTGCACTTGCCCGTGGTGGGCTCGGAGTGTGGCGCCGGGCCCTGTCCTGTTGTTATATGGTTATGTTTTACTTTTCTGCTTTCTGTAATACCACCTCTTTGACT